>OZ008370.1:166030360-166630360 GCA_963931995.1 Phaonia tiefii | reverse complement strand
CGCTTGGAGTCATATTGGGGATTCATGTCTCCGTATCCTGTGTAACATTTATGAAAGTACCCTGCTGCTGACTGCAAAACCGGTTGATTGGGGTTTCGGTTCATAGATTTCATATATGACTTTTGTTGAAAAACCCCGAACATCAACATACATCTGATGAAATACATATGAACACTCCAAATTTTCCAATTTTTATAATAGTTTGTTAATGTTTTAATGTCATACCTAGAAGAGTTTAAAATGTTGAATCGCTGGAAAAGAAAACTTTGACAATCGAGTGGAAAAGAGCGCTCTCCGTACTCTGTTAGATTAGGGTTTTATATTAGGGAGTTTTAAAATTCTTAATATCAACGCAAATTATTTTCAAATAAATGAATAACATCCTGCTGGTAATGAAGGAAAAGCTTTTAAATGGCTGGTAAGAAACGTGTTTGTAACAACTAACAAAAATAGCTTTAAGTAGGTTTGTTTTGCAAAGAAGCACCAGTAATTTATTATTATACGAACCTTTTAATTTTTGAGTATGAGCAATATTAATTGTGTTTACTCAGGGCGAATGAGATATGCTGATTAAATTATTTCAACTTTTACTAATAATTTTATTCAAAATTTAGTTAATCCAAACATTGATACACAATATTGAGAACTATCAAAATGATACTTCTGCATCTAAGAATATGGTAATACGTATTTTCATTTTAAGATAAGTATAGGCAGAATGAATAGAAACGCATAAATTTGGAAGATTTAAACCAAATTTTCGAAAGCAGGGAACCGTATTAAATTTCCAGGGGAGCTGTAAAGAGCTTCAAAATAGAGTTGCTTATTTAACGCAATATAAAACTGATATAAAATTACATGAATACATCAAAGAAAATTATCTGAAAATTTAATACTACGTATCAAAAACGCAAACACTTAAGAACTTTGAAGTTTGTCTACACATCGAACTGAAATCTCAGGTAAACAAATTTCGTTTGGAGAATGTTGTTGTGGGAAAGGAAATCTTTTGTATCGAACATATAACTTTCATTGTCCTAAATAAATAGCATTTTTACGACACCTCAAAATCTAACACTATGTTATAACTTGAAGCTCAGAAACTAGTTTCCTCAAAGCCAAGAGTAGTAATTCAAGAAAGTGATTAACTTAGGTTGTTAAATCTGTGAATAAAATTTTTCGTTCCAAATAAATGGAGGTCTTTGTTTGCTGCAACAGTAAATTAAGATAGTTTTGGGGAAAATGAAAGGTAATTTACATTAAAGCGTCTACTTTTGCGATAAAGGATTTTTACTTGGGGTAAAGCATTATATTTTGTGGTTAACTTAAGTCTCAAGTCATTAAGGATTACTCGCACTAAGCGCAAATTTTTGAATGCTGTTGGTTACCTCTCGGAACCTTCTCATTTTTTTAATATTCAAATCCTCCATCTGTCAAAGAGACACTGAACAATCGAACAATGACTCAAGCCACTGACAGAGTCATAACGGTTGCGAAGGCGTGATTTAACGAATGGCATGGTGTGCAACCAGTTGGTGCCCAAAACTGAATTGTATTCGATTCGCATTTAACTATTTTAGGAAAAGACATTAAGGTCTTATAATTTTGACAATACTCTAAAACTGCTCATCTAAATATTAGTCTCAGAATTATAAACAACATATTTAAAATCCTGAAAATTATAGGCAAGATTATGTTTGACTGGCAGCTTGAATGTCAGGCACACTTAGTCTTTGCAGTCGATTGTTATACCACCGGGATAAAAGAGAAAATATGAAGTTTTCCTAGTGCCTGCCATTGAACAAATTTGATTGCTTTAAACACAGTTAGTGGCGGGTAACATCAGCCAGATTATCTAAATGCTCAAAGAAATATGAGCCTAGTATAGATTGCCGATTTTCGTAAACAGGTGGACACAGACACAGAAGATTCCACATACACTTGGTCACCAGAACTTCTGAAAAAGTAATTTCTTCAGACATTCATCACCTCTGCGTATCGTCCAGTTAGACAGTGACACGTCACGACAGACGGGATAAGTGAGACGTTCGGTCACGTAATAACAGCAGGGCATTAGTGTGTTTTTCGAGTCCAGGCGCGGTCACATTAGCTTGGAATAAACACTGTTCCCTACTAGTGACCGCCTACTCTCAGTTACCGTAAGGACACAATTCCTCAACAGGAGGTAAAGCTCCGTTTGATCTCAAAGCTGACGTTGCTGTTTTTGTTTACGGCAGATCCGAGGTATATAAATTAGTGCACCACCTCGAAATTTTAACGGTTATCAACGTTCAGGCTTTGGTCTAATCGCGTGGAGGCCCTGCTCGTTGAAACCATTAATTTTGTCTTGTCCTCATTTACCATCAGACCCACTTTTCCCGACTCCTTCTCAATTCTCGAAAAACCCGCAGTAACTTCTCTAACTGTGGGTCCAATGATACCTATATCATCAGCATACACGAGCAGCATGTGACTTTTGCTGCTGATGGTTTTATTCATGTTGACTGCAGCTTTTCTCAGAAAAATCTCTATTAAGATATTAAAGAGATCGCACAATAGGGTATCACCTTGTCTGAGGCCACGGTTAGTTTCGAAAAGTTCGCTAAGGTCCTGCGGATTTGGTTTTCGTCAGGGTCATCCTGCAAAGGCGTATGACTTTTGCAGGAATACCAAGCTCATACATTACTTCGTAGAGTTTCCCCCGTATCGGGCTAACGAAGGCCGCCTTATAATCAACCAATAGATGATAGGTGTCGATTTGTTTTCCGTGGGTTTTCTCCAGGATTTGTCGTAGCGTGAAAATCTAGTCGGTTGTCGATTTTCCAGGCCTAAATCCACACTAGTATGGTCCAATCAGGTCAGCGATAGTTGGTTTTAGTCTTTCACACACTATCCTTGATAGAACCTTATATGCTATGGATAAAAGGCTTATTAAATATGGGACATAGTGCACTGAGACTCCAATCGCCGAGCATGCATTCATCTAACCAAATTTTGCTAATGAGTTGATGCATGCACCTTATCAGCTCATCGCCGCCAGCCTTAAACAGCTCCGCCGGTAATCCATCGGCTCCTGCGGCTCTGTTGTTCTTAAGCCAGTCAATAGCTGTTCTGACCTCGTCTTGGTTAGGAGGGGCAATAGACATCGTCGTATAAATTTTTATCGATTGTCTCGTCATTGGATATCTCAGGTACCAAAAGTGCAGAGAAATGATCTCTCCATATTCCCAACATTCTCTGCACATCTGTTATGAGATTTCCGTCCTTGTATTTACAGAAGGGGGCCCTGAACCATGTCCATTAGTTCCGTTTTTGACTTTGTGGTAAAATTTTCAGCATCTCTGCGTGTCGTTAAATGAAAGAGTGACCCGTCATGATAGTCGAAATAAGTGAGACATTCGGTCTCGGCAACGACAGTAGGGCGTTAGTGCGTTTCAAGTCCAGGCGGCCCAACATCAGTTCCCTAATAGGGACTCCCTACCGTTGTTTCCATAAGGACACAATTCCTTACGAAGATCTAGAGGCATGCCAAAATGTTCCAGTGCCCCTGCTAAGGTAGTCTCCAGTCTACCAAGTTCATCTGCTTTGCAGTTCCCTGGAATGTGAATATTAAATATAGTAAATATTAAACTAATCAGTGATCTTGCTAAGAGATCTGGGACAGTCGTGGACGGTTCAGAAGTTTCCAGGGAACTTCATGGCAGTTCGACTCTCACAGAATATATTGATTCCATCTTTAGTTCGAAAATTACGCGTGTTTAGTTATACCGCTTTCTTCGAATTTCACTTATTTTGTATATAGAGTTAAGCGGTATTAATCTGCACTTGGAGTTAGCATTTCCATATCAGTCCTAAGCAAGCATCAAGTTGCCAGTCTGAAAAAAATCGAAAAGAAGTGTTGGGTATTGTTATTTTGTGTTCAAAGATAAGGAGGAAAATATAAACTTTGCAAGAATAACTACAAAATATTCGCAGAATTTCGATGAAAAAGGAAGTGTCAGGACATGTATTGCCATGGTATACCGCTACAGGCACTTTAAAAGACCCTTTCATATAATACTAATATTGTATATATTGGTTTTAGTTAAACTACAAAATTCTTTGAAAACTTAAAAATTACCTTTTTTAAAAATGGTCCGGGTCCCGGAATGTTAATGCTACACAGGAATTATTGTTATTTTGTACAGAGGGGTGTACAGAAGTTTTTTTTTGTGAGTCGGTAAAATGTAGTGCTATCACAGCTTTTTTGGCTATTTTCAGAATTTTAGGTTTGACGTTTATCTTTTAGTCGAAAAAAACACCTAAACCTATTGCGCTATCACAGATGGGAATATCAATACTCCCTAAGGAAACAAGTACAAATGTTGGTACCTTATAACTCCTGCTGAAAAGTACCAGCTCTATCTTGACTGGGTTCACCCTAAGACCATTATCCCCAAGAGTACTTGGAATCCGTCCTCTAACCTCTATTGCTACGTCTTATACTTAGGTAATAAGCTTAATACCATCTTCTCCAGATATAACAGAATACTGTTTATTGGCTGGTTGCATAGCAGAGGCAACAAAACGCCACTTTGTGGCGTTCTTTTTCCGACAAATCAATAGATGTTTGTTAACCCTAAACTATCCGAATTGCGTCTATTTGTAAGAAGGTTGTTTTCCAACAACTTGATGCTGCTGGCAACCCCCAGAGTCGTGCGCGCCGCAGTTAGTGCAACTGGATTTAACTTGATAAAGAATTCTTATACTCGTATGTTTAAGAAAGCTTTCATGCAATATTCCTAGATAGCGGGAGAACTTTCTGGAAAGACCACCAGATTATGCAGAGAGGTTGCAAATTATAGAACTGTTACAAAAAGAAGTCATTGGGTGCCAAGTAGAGTGTCCAAAAAACCGACATTTTTTTTTAAACCGGTTTTCGGTTTGTTTGAAAAGTCAAGTTTTCAAGAGACCGGTTTTCGGTTTGTTCGAAAAATCAAGTTTTCAAGAAACCGGTTTCCGGTTTTTAATTTTGGCAGTAACCGGTGGAACCGGGATTTTTCAGGGTTTTGTTTTGCTGTGAACTAAATTACACATGCAGCACTTACAACACATTTGCTTAGCCATCATTTCATATACTTGTTAGTGTTTAAAACTCCAAATTTCACAACTCCATTTACATCCGACAATTACGTTTTAATTTTAAATCACGGAATTATGTCATATTCCAATTTCTAATGCGTGTTTAATACAAAATTTTAAAGTTTTATTCAAATTTACATTAAACTGATTGAAATTCGAAAATTATATTAAAATTTTAAAGAGATTTTCATGTGTGAAAATCTTATTAAATTTAAAACATTTATTTATAAAATAATTTTAATTTTGAAATTTGAAAGAAAAATATGTTTGGATAGTTTAATTACTGTAGTTATATAATTTTTAGTTATTTGTTGTTCAAGTCAAAAATCATTTTGAAATTTGATTAAGCCTAGGATGTCTGACTACCTTGTAGGCGGTAAGTGACTCTACTGGACCTTGAGAGGCTCAGTAGACATTTTTACAAATGTTGTCCCAGGTTATTTTCTAATTGCAATCTGCGATTGCGTAGAAATATTGTATCACGATTTATCTTCATGTAAGCCTGATTAATTGTTGGAATTTATTAGAATTAGGAATGCATAATATTTTATTAAATACCAGGTATATTCTTCAGCCAAATGCAACGAAGTATACGCACATACCACATTGGCGTTTAGCATTATCCAAACATCGGTGATAGCTGCAGATTTGCTCAATGCAGCACCATCCTGTCGCGTGTTTTAATTGTCAAACAGAATGAAGCGTAAGAACAGCTTCAACCGATTGAGGACCAACGTGGGTTTGTAGATATCATGGTGGTATGGTCTCCAAAGCTCTTTAGCTGGCTGTGTATTTGAATTGAACATACTAGCAAACAATACTAATCCGAAAACCGGGTACATCCCATTCTCGTTTGTCTCTGTCCAAACTCTTGTAGTTGAATTCGGATGTGCTATATTTCCATCCCGCCTCATGCTCTGCGATTTGTCTCTCGAACAATTAAACTGACCATCTCCGGACTACCGACTTTCTCAATATATTTATCAGCCTGTCACAATGTGGCTGCATTACTAAAGTTGGCCCACTTCTGGCAACAACTGAAACATTGTGTCCCAAACAACGCCCGCTTTGGATGTGCCAAATTCGCCAACGGGCAATGCAGAAGTTACTCCAAACACATCTTCTTCAACAACTTTCTCCTCTTCTTCATTGTCACTGACCACTACAGCATTCGTCTCAATATTCAACTCTTCTTCAGCATCCGAATCTACTTCATCAGATGGAATATAATCTCCATCAGTATCAGCTCGAATGGATCGTCTTCTACATCTTCTATGTTCTCACTTGCAAAAAATGCGGCAAGACTATTTACAGTGAGGTGCTATTGGTCTGCTGTCAATCCAGAAAATCGGTTACGCCAACTTAGACCTACAGCGAGGTCTTCCCAGGCCTCATCACTTATTCGAGACATTTCAAGCAGTTCAAATCAAGAAGGCTGTGGATCATAAAATAGGTAAAAATTCAAACCGAAATGATCAATTCAAACGAAAAACTGCACACAGTAAACTAGTTGAGCTTTGACTAAATCTCAAATAATGAAATCTCAATTGATTGGTCATGTTTAAGTGCTTTTGTATAGCAGCTTACATACATTTTCCATATATTTAACGGACGGGCCTCATGAGGCCCAGTAGGTACACTTACCATCTTTTAGCATATATGTACATATCAGTTTTGCCTACGAAATCAATGAAACTTATATTTTACTGTATTCATTATGATCAGAAAGCACTTGCGATAGTGGGCATAAAATATCTCCGCGCTCAGAGTCAAGGAAAAAATTTGGGGACTATTCAAAGTCAAAATGGGCCTCGAAAAGCCCAGTTGAACATCCTAGGGTTAAAATAATTGTTTGGAAATGTCATTTTGAACTTTTTGGAACATATAATAATTTTTAGAATAGAAATCATGTTTTGTAATTCCACAGTTTCATTAAAATTCTAAAATCATATAATTTATTATTAATTTGTTTAAGTATATGGTCACATATTAAGTAAACCCCGGATAACCGGTTAACCGACGTTTTTAAATAACCAGCAAAAAACCCGGTTCACCTGTTTCACCTGTTTTTCAGTTTCGGTTTTGAACACTCTAGTGCCAAGTCAGGGCTGTACGGCGGATGACCCGTCAATTCGACATGTTGAGTGCTCAAATAGCCCAGTGTTTCAGCATTGTTTTCGCATTGCCCTGATACAAAATGATGCCTCTTTTCTTGTTGTTTTTCCCTATTTCTTCCAAAACTGTTGGTAAACAGATGGTGGTATACCACTAGGAATGGACCGTCCTACTTTGATGATTTGCTCCGATGTGCTTCTTCCACGAAGTACTTTTGTTGAATTTTGTCGTCTTTAGAGACCGTGGTGCAATGGGTAGTGTGCGCGCCTCTTGTAAGGAGATCCTGGGTTCGATCCCTGCTCCAACCACCTTGAAATTTCTTTCGACGACGCACTGTGGCGCCTTTTCCCTAAAAGCGTTGCAAAAATCAAAAATTTGACAGAAGAATATGATAAAATGAATAATTACATCTGATAGAAAACTTCTCACTGATTAAGAATCCAAAAAAATTTTTGAAATCGGATAAAAATTATGAATTCTAGAGTCAATCAAAGTTGACAATTTTTCGGACTTACAAAAAATGTTTAAATTAAAAAAAAAATATCATCTTTTGAATTGAATTTCAGGCGAACTATGCAACCGATCATTAATTTTTTGGTGTCGGATGAAAGGTATGTTAATTCCAATGAGACGATGTAGAAAAAGGGTTATTCGGTCCAAACTTTTTATTTCAGGCGCAATTTTGCAAACACATGATATTTGGGTCTTTTTTCACACTTAATAGAATACAACAAAAAAAGTGACGGTTTGTGACGGGAACTATTAAACAGAGGTTGTTAAGTATTTAATACTCTAACTTATTTTCTTGAAATTGGGTGCCTATACTTGCCCGTGTACATGAAAAAACAATAAAACTGTAACAACTTTTACTACAAAAAGATACATTTAATTGTAGTGCCATCTCTGATGACACGCAACCCTGCAATAACTCTCCACTAATTATCTACTACTATTATTTACAACTGGCCGTCGGTGGTGCAATGGTTAGTGTGCGCGGCTCTTGTACATGAGATCCTGGGTTCGAACCCGGCTCTGACCACCTTCAAATTTTCTTTCGGCGGCGGTCACCTCGCATAGTGACGGCGACACTATCGAGTATCTAGCCATGAAAAAGCTTCTCAAATTACCGTTCGGAATCGGTGTAAAACTGTAGGTCCCAATCAACGAGTAAAAACTGGAAAGCGCACAGCTCAGTGATTGTGAGAAGTTCTCCCCAGTCCCTTCATGGGATGTAATGGGAAACCATTTATTTATTTATTAATACTTCTCAAAATACCGTTCGGAAACCGTGTAAATCTGTAGGTCCCCATCAGTCAGTATAAAATCTAGAAATCGCACAGCTTACTGGTTGTGAGAAGCTCTCCCCAATTATTTCATCGGATGTAATAAGAACCCATATATTTTATTTAGTTATGGAGGAGGTAATGGAGGCAACCAATACAGAATCATCGGCATTCAATGATTTACAACTGTAAGAAAATCTTGTGGCCGTCGGTGGTGCAATGGTAGTGTGCGCGGCTCTTGTGCATGAGGACGGGCTTTCAATCCCTACTCTGACCACCTTAAATTTCTTTCGACGGCGGTCACCCCGCTTAGTGACGGCGACACTATCGAGTATTTAGCCATGAAAAATCTTCTCAAAATACCGTTCGGAACCGGTGGAAAACTGTAGGTCCCAACCAGTGAGTGTAAAACTAGGAAGCGCACAGCTCGCTGGTTGTGAGAAGCTCTCCCTAATCCCCTCGTGGGATGTAACGGGAAACCATTTATTTATTTTTTAAGAAAGTCTTGTTAAGTATTAAGTAAAGAGAAATGACAATAATGATTCATTCATTCTGATCGGCAACCAAGGGCCTGACATAATAAAGAGAACAAAGCAAAAACAATAAAATATTGTGAAAAGTTTAACATTATTAATATATAAATTCTAAATTATTTATCCATAAATAAGCACAATGTCTTTACAAAATTTAAAATTGTTTGAGTTATTTAGAAGCTCGGAAGATGAAGTGCATTTAAATTGGCTGTTATAAAAGAATTAAAAGATTTATCAGAATATGAAGAAAGCGATGGTATTGAATCCAAACTTCACAGCACTTATATGTTTCTTAAAGCAAAATGGAAAGCCTCCAGCCGTACAACGAAAAACTTCATGAAAAAGAATTCTCCCTGGCTAAATGAATTAACAATATTTAAAAACTCACAAAAAGCTCATACATCTGCTGACCGAATCAGAGGAAGACCATCAAAATCTTTGGAAGAGTGTTCATCGTTCACAAGAAAACGGAAGCTTCAGGGTGTTACAGATGTAATATCTACCGCACATTTGTCGGAAGCGTTATCCATTAAGTATGCTAAAGACCAAGAAAAGGCAAGATCTGACATTACAAAAGTAGTAGCGATTGCAAGCCCATTACGATTGCACAGAATAAAAGAGAGTATTCCAACGCCACCAAATGCTTCACCAACAAAGTATACCATGGAAAAAGCCTTAGCGTTGTTTATGGACTTGGGATTGTCAAAGGAAAAGTATAATATTTTACGAACCTCTTTAAAGCATCAAAATGTAAATATTGTTCCTGGATACAAAAAAGTAACACCTGCCAAAAAAGAAGCAGTGCCATCTAATGTAAAGGTAACCGAAGTATCGGTAGAGGTAAAACTTCAAGATTTGATGGATCATACTGCCAAACGCCTTATTCAAAGTTTACCTGAAGGGGAGGCAGTATTACTTCCAGATAGGCTCACGCTGATAAATAAGTGGGGATGTGATGGATCATCCGGTCAAAGTGCTTATAAACAAACAATATCAATAAATGACACAACTATTACAGATGCAAATATGTTTATGGCTTCTGTTGTTCCTTTACGACTTAGAAGTGAAATCTCTGAGCATTGGAAAAATCCTCGTCCATCATCAGATCATTTTTGCCGACCCATCTTTTTTCAATATGCAAAGGAGTCTTCAGAAGTAATCAAATCTACTGTTAACAATATAAAAGAGCAAATTTCTGAACTGACGCCTACTGTTGTTCAAATGAAGAATGGAAAAACTGTTTTAATAGATTTTGAATTTTTTCTTACAATGATTGATGGTAAAGTCTTAGACGTAATAACAGATACCTCGTCAACTTTGAAGTGCGCAATTTGCAAAAAGACACAGAAAGACTTTCAAAATTTTGACGATTCAAATGATGAGGAAAACTATGAATACGGAATTTCTCCGTTACATGCAAGAATCAGGTGCATGGAGTTTATTTTAAAACTGTCATATACTATTTCGCGAGAGGGAGAATGTTTTGATGAGTGCACTACACCAAAAGAAAAACAGTTTGTTCGAAATATAATAATACAAGAGGAATTTTTTAAGAACCTTGGACTAAAAGTAGACTTCCCAAAGCAGGGGTACGGAAACACCAATGATGGTAATATGTTTAGGGCTTTTTTTGAAAATGATGAGGTAATATCTCGAATTACTGGTGTCAACATTGATAAAATAAAAAAGGTTGGCTGTTATCCTTAATGTTATTAACTCTAAAGAAATGGTGAATGGCCCAAAGTTTGATGAGTATGCATCAAAAACTGCCAAACTTTTGGCTCAATTGTACCCTGAAAAGAAACCTACCCCTACGGTACATAAGATTTTGGCTCATGGTAAAAATTTAATTGAGTATCAGTGCTTACCAATTGGAGAGTTGTCTGAAGAAGCCCAGGAATGCAAAAACAAAGACTACAAAAAGTTTAGAAACACTAATACTTGCAAGATTTCCCGGATTAGACAGAATGAAGACCTTTTCAATATGTTAGCGGCTTCTTCAGACCCACTTATTTCATCACGACGATACGTAAGATGTCGAAAGGATTTGGAAGAGCGTAATTATTGCTCCGATATGTTAAGTCTACTAGATATAGCTCCCAATGTTTATGACTTTTTTGAAGAGAACTAACTAATAAAAATCTTATACTACCTTAAAAAAATACACAATATTTTTCATCAGACTTAATATGTATAGCATTAATATTGTAGTACATATTTAAAAATTTCAAAATTGTGTAACTATAATAAAAATAAAAAATTTAACATTATTTTCACTCAAAATCAAAATTTTTTTTAAATTGTGAGCAATATTTTACAAAAAATTTAAAAATAATTTAAAAAAAAACATTTTTTTGTAAATCTTTTCTGGAATAATTTTAAATCATAAAAGCCTTTAAAAAGAAACATAAAACATTTAAAATGTTAAAAAACATTTTATTATACTTCCCATAAAAGTGATTTTTCCACAAATTTCAACTTTGCTAACCCATAAGTAGGCACCTAAAAGGCGTAGAACACTTTTCAAACACTCATTTCATAGGTTGATCAATTGTCTATCATATGCTTTTTAAATTTTTTGATTATCTCATTTGGTTCAAAAGTTATGATTTTTGCAACGAAAAAACTCAAATGGCGCCACTGTGCGACGGTCACCTCGCTTAGTTACGGCGACACTATCGAGTATAAGCTTCCCAAAATACCGTTCGGAATCGGTGGAAAACTGTAGGTCCCAATCAGTGAGTGAAAACTGGAAAGCGCACAGCTCAGTGATTGTGAGAAGTTCTCCCCGGTCCCTTCATGGGATGTAATGGGAAACCATTTATTTTTTTTTTCTAGAGACTCATACGGTCCATTGATATTTTGTTTTGAGATCATATGCATAGATTCACGAGTCGTTGATGTTACACACTGCATTTGAGTTACTGCGGTTTTTATTTTTTCAACATTTCTTTGCTCCAATCAACACGAGGCTTTTTTTTTTGAGCATTCGCCAAATTATATTGGATCCAAAGAGTGTAAATATTTTTCACGGCCAATTGAACGTGCACTATCTTACTGATGCTTGTCATACTAATCCCCAAGAATGCCTTAATATTACGGGATGCCACACTTCTTCTTAATTCACAGTTCAAGCACAGCAGCGATGGTTTCCGGCAAAACGACCGAAGTTGGACGACCTTTACGAAATTCATCCTGGAGCTAACGGCGTCTGAGACGGAACCCTTGGTACCAGTAATTTACAGTGGTGTTTGATGGTCCATCATCGCCAAAAGTGGAGTCCACTCAGTAAATCGTAAAAAATCGTCGCACGAAAATTTCCACGGATGAATTACCGAGATGAATTTTAGTGCTCGTAAATGAAACGTTCTACGTATGTTTATGCTAAAAGTACAGACTTTTCAATGGAAGTTCCTGTTTGCATCTGGCAACACTAGAACTGCCAGGACTCGATATATAAATAGTAGCCTCGTACTCAAGTGAATTTTTCAAGGTTAAACCCGTGCGAAGTTTCATTATATTAAGTCAATTTACTTTCATAGTTTTTTTTTTTAAGTTTGTTGAGGACCTAAACAGAAGCCTTTTAATTATCGCCCAGTGTAATTTGCATATTTCGATTTTCAACAAATTTGTTTCTGTACATTACCCCGTTTTTGGGTGTTATTGCGATTAATGTAATAGAAACTCAATAGGTATTATTCGCTGTTTCCCTACACCCTGTTTCATTATAACCTCAAATGGCTCGTAGAAAGTTGTAAGTTCTTTTAAGCTAACAGATGAGTTTTTCGATTATTGAAAAAAAAAAAATATTCACAGTTGCTGGTAGGATTGAAACTCGCATTTGACGGGCAATCGCTTCACTATTTGTGAAGCATCATCTTCAGCATCGTCTAGCCCGCCAAGCCAGCGTACTGCCTGTTGAAACTTGTTACTTATCAAAGACGTTGTTTTCGTGTGGAGTGATATTTGCCACTATTGACACTTTGCTCTCCAACTTACATGCTCTTGTGCCGCAGTTTTCATAGATGAATTTTTGGCAGACAGCTATTTTCCAGCTATTTACAGCTGTGTTCCTTTTTTGTCTGGCCCTACAATATGTTATATCAATTTTCGTTCTCTTCGATCAGAGTTATTTTTACTTAGATGTAATTACTTTTAAGCTAACTGATGAGTTTTTCGATTTTTGAAAAAAGCAAGTCTTATCATGCAACTATTTCATTAATACTTTACAATTTTAAAATACGAAATTTATTCTCACACCATAATCCAGGTGTTTTGGACAGTGTTTTTTGATTTCTAGATTATATTCAGTTTCTGTGCTAGCATCTAACCTCATATACACAATTGTATCAAGAGAATCCCTAACGAGATTATTTTTTTACGGCATACTTTCGGAACCTAGATTTAGTATAAAAGGTGAGAAGGACCTTATAACAAGCTCGTTTGGTTTGAATAAATATAATGTGTCTACTCTGTAGGATAATCCTTTGCCCTTAACGCAGTGCTATCCTTTTATCGTCTTATATTTTCCCTATACCATTTTAGTTGTTGTATTTATTTTATAATTTAACACACACATGTATACTTGTTGCGTTACCTTAAAGTTTTATGATAATGCCCAAAAATAAACATACACGTGCTGAAACTGTTCTTTAAAAATTGAATTACATTTTGTGTGTTCCCTAAAGAACCGCATATACGCGGCGAAATATTTTTGGCCACACATCTTGCGAATATCCTTAATACCATTTTCGTATAACATTCTAGAGGAATATATGAAATTTAAATTTTAAAGTTACTCATGAAGTTACGGTAGCACAAAAGTTGGTCGTACCACATTCAAAGGTCAATGGTGGAATATAAAAATAATTCTTGTTAAAAAAAAGTTTTTACCTTGAGAAAATTTTTAATTTAATATGCGAAATAAATATTCATAATTTATATGTTAAGAACGACGAACCTGCTTAAAATAAATGTTGATACAAGTTTGTGGAAGTTTAGTTATTGTTGTCTAGTTTATGATGTTTGAAAAAAGTAATGATGAGATTTTGTATTTAATAATTATTAATGATCTTTGTCAGTCTTGACTTATTTAACATTTACGGCCGGAATCCCGAAAATTTCTATTGACAATGTGAACGCATTATTTTATAACTTTACCGACTTTTTGTTCAATGGATTGATTGTTTACTAATGAATCGCAAGGCATTAAACGTCGAAAAGTAGATGCAATATAAATAAAGTTACAATGACGAGCAAAATTGTAAAAAGTTTTCCATACTGAAAGTTTAAAACTTTAATTTTTGACAGCGTTTAATCTTAGAACTAAAACCTTTTCAATACCTTCACCCATAGAATAGGGGTACATATCATTTAGTACGGATAAAAATGTATAGCATAGAAGGAGCCATATTAGACTCTCAGTTTCTTTGGGCGAAATTCGCTTTGGGTCTCTTTTTATGACAATTGAGCCATGTCCGTCTGTCTGCCTGTCTATCTGGCTGGCTGGTCAACACGATAACTGCCGCAAATCTTTATCGATCGCAGCGAAATTTTGTCAGTGACTATTATTTGGTTAGTTTGGGATTGAAAAATGGGCGTTTTGGCTAGGACCGTTCTGGTACCTCCCATACATATCGACGCATTGAGTACGAGATCATGTTTCTTCAAAAACCATTTTCTGGTAGCTTCAACTGTGGTTGCTTCAACTCAAACATTGGTTTATAATCTTATACTTACATATACTCAATTGGAGAAAATGGGGGAAGTCACCACGCCCATTCTGGTACTTTCCATGCAAAACCTGGGTGGTCACCCGTGTTGTCAATGCGAGAAGTCACTTGGAACACTTCCGATTTTAATGAAATTGGGTATTAGGCTTCATGTCAATAAACGCCAGTCACCGATTAACACAAAGGTGCTTTCAATGCGATAAGTCGCGTGAAACATTTCCGATCTTAATGAAATTAGATTGTAGGATTCATGTCATCAAAAGCGAGTCACATAGTAAGACCATAGCGATTTTGCCCCGCCCATGTTAGTGCCACCCATACATAAGTTGTTCGGTCGGCTGGTTGTTCGGAGAGATAACTCCCTCAAACCCGAACCAATCTTTATGAAAGTTTGGTGCTAAACAAAATTTAGTCAAATGCACACAAAAGTTGGGCGGATGACCGGTTGATCGGCACGATAACTCTCGTAAGTTACAAGCAATGTTTTCCTAAAACTTAAAGATTAACTACTGTCCACGCCAATTTCCGTATTTTCCATACAAACATTGGGCGGCTGGCCGACTCGATACCTCCCGCATACCACAACCGATCTTAACAAAATTTGGTACTGGACAATATTTTTCGTAATACAGAACAACTTCGTCATGCCCATTTTTGTACCTCCCATATAAATATTGAGCGGACAATTGGCTGGTGCTCACAATTGGCTGGTGCCCATAATCACTTAGGATCGTAATTGAGTTGGGTATTGAATATCATTTAACGCAATGCCACTCTGCTATTGAATATTGAAAGAATTAGAACTTGATATTATTGATATCAATACATCACGATGCAATGAAATGACTTCGGGTGACGGTATGTTTAAGTCGGTTCACCCGCCTGAAATTTCTGTGCTGGTTTTGCAATTTACTTTGATATGGTCACTTTCATAATGAATACTTAAACATATAATAATTTTACTTATACAGGCATTGTTCAGTTATGCACGGGCCAAAGTTTGCCTCCACGAAAAAGAGATTTACCGTCAGAATAATATCTTTATATCATTGCGTGTCTATAACCGAAAGTCTCTCAATCGTGATATTGCCGCGAGAGCTATGGTGTTGATTGTTCTACACCCACCGTTTCGTTAACTGTTCCCACTAAGGGAATGAATTGGTCTAATGCAACTAGTTTAAGCAGTCAATGTTTTGTGCCCCCCATTTACACACGTCATCTCGGCCGCCGAATTGAAATAAAGCTGACGACTTGAAAATACAAACCTGAGGTTTTGTATCGTGGGCTAAGTAAGACAACGATCAGTCGTTGCCATCATTATTTTATCCCGTCAATTACGCCAGAATAAGGTGGAGTGCGTTGGAGAAAGCAACAAGCACACCAGCAGTTGCCCAGGGACCAACAACAGCAGAGACAACGAGCGAAGAGGCTAGTGCGACTGCAAGGCGAATATTGGCGGCAGAGGAGTTTGGCGAGATAACTCAAACTACAACAACAAACAAAAGACAAATATACTTACACAAATTAAAAATGTTTGTATGCTTAGAGATACAACAAAATTTTGCTGCTTTATGGATAAATTTTCAACAAGAAAATGTCCGTATTGTAATCCTCAAAATATATAGATTATGATAGTATACAATTTTTAGCAATAAAATTAATAGTTGTTGCCTAGGATCACAAAAGATGTATGCACCTAATTTTTCAATAGTATTTACACAAATTTATTTACATTCAAAAGTATTTACAAAACAGAAAAAACATTATAAAACACCGAAAAAAAACAAAAATAATTAGTATCTGGATACACTTCCCTCAGCATCTATGACAGCTTGAATTCTAGCTGGAATAGATGCAGTCCAATTGCGTGGAAACTCGATTTCTTAGCCGTTCCATATACAAGGTGGCACAAAAGTAACTCTCCTATCAGAAAATGCTATAAATTTAGCGATTGGCCCCTAATGTCAGTTCTGTTTTGACATTTGTGTAGTAAACACATGCGAAATACACGTTAATAAACAATGTTACGCTACACTGCTCCAGAACGCGGAATATTGCTGACTATTTATTTGACCAATAATCGGTCGGTGACTTTGGCACAACGTGAATTTCGTCGCAGATTTCCTGGCCGTCCAACGCCTACTGGTGAAACACTGCGACGTTTAGCCGCTTGCCTCGAAGAGACTGGCACAACACGAGATGCTGCCAGGCGTGGCAGACCCCGTAGTAGCCGTTCTGCAGAGAATATTGCTGCTGTAGCCGAGAATGTCATGGAAGCGCCGTCGCAATACAGAGCAATGATCAACGAGTTCTTTTTGCCGCAAGTTGATGAATTGGGATTGGAAAACATGTGGTTCCAATAGGACGGTGCAACGGCACACACTGCACGTGCCACAACCGATATGCTGAAGGATGCATTTCCCGGGCGCCTAATCTCCCGTTTTGGCGATTTGCACTGGCCAGCAAGATCGCCTGATTTGACCGCTCCAGACTTCTTTTTGTGGGGCTTTTTGAAGTCGCGGGTTTATGTCAACAAGCCTCAGACTCTTGCAGCTCTTAAAGACAATATCCGTCAAGAATATGAGGACCTATCGCCGGAAGTTTTGGCCAAAGTGATGGAAAAAAGGGCTCAAATGACAATCAACTGTGGCGGCGGCCATTTACATGACATCATATTCTCGACTTGATGTAAAAAAAATTAAGACCAAATAAAAATATTCCACAAGAAGAATCAAAGTTTTTAATTTTTTTTTTTAAATTACAGCCAAAAAACTTCGGAAGTTTACTTTTGCGCCACCTGTTATATATTACTTCATTAGCAGTTTCCTCTTGTTTTCGGTCCATTTGGATAGATCTCTGCCTTTTGGTGATTGTCCAATCATTCTCTATTATGTTTACACCTGGACTATTGGGTGGCCATGGAAGAACATCTTGTACAACTCGATTTAAAACTGTTGTTTGTAACCATGCTTTGTGGCAAAATCCAATTTTTATCTGGAAATAATTTCTGAGGCGAAGGAATAGCATGGCCATTCAAAATGTTTAGGTATCCTGCCTGGCTTAAAGTGTCTTGTAGTGGTACTAGGTCTCCAAATCCATTGTATAAGACACATCCCCAAAATATTATTGAGCCCCCGTCGGAGCAACTAAGAGGTTTTACTGCTTTATTCTTCGATCCTTTGGAAAGGTGCATATAAGTTTTTCCAAATGGTCATTCAAATTGAAAACAGGACCCATCCGTCCGTCACACATTGTACCAGACCACCAATAGCTTATGGAAATACTCCATGCAAACTCTAAACTTTTGGAACGAAGTTCCTTATCGCACGTTGCGGAATGGGGCTTAAATGAAATAATTTTAAACAACTTTTTTTAACTACTTTATTGCAATCCATTATTGTCAACTATATTGGATAATTTTGGTTTGGTTTGGTTTAAAGGGAAGTTTTCTAGATGGAGCCTGTTTATTACATATTGTAGTTTTGAAACCAATAAAAAGTAGATTTAGAAAAGCCAAAGTGAAAGAAGCTTAAAAAAATAAAATTCTTTGAAATAAGTGCGGTTTCTTAACAAAGTTAATTTTCTCGAAAACAATATCAATTCATATTCTCAAATAGGGTACCTTTTCTTCAAAAATCCATGAAAGACAACCCTTAGCATGGAATTACATTTGGCAGCACACTTACTCTTACACTCGTACTTTTGGTTTGGATTGTGTTTAGATGGGGATAAATCTTGTCTACTGTGAACTTTTCTAGGTGGAGCCTGTTTATTGCATATTGTAGTTTTGAACCGAATAAAAAGTAAATTAGAAAAGCCAAAGTGAAAGAACCTTAAAACTATAACATTTTGTGAAATAAGTGCGTTTTCTTAAACAAGTTAATTTTTTCAAAAACAATATCAATTCACATTCTTAAATAGGGTACCTGTTCTTAAAAAAATACCTTATCTTAAAGAAGTGCCTTTGCTTAAAAAAGTAAATTTTCCTACAAAAAGTACTTTGTCTTAAAAAAGTAAATTTTCTTACAAAAAGTACTTTTTCTTAAAAAATTAATTTTTTTAATTAAATACCTTTTCTTAAAAAATTACATTATCTTATAACAAATTGCCTTCTCTTAAAAAGTACATTTTCTTTAAACAGTACCTTTTATGTAAAACAAAATAACTTTTCTTGACATAAGTAACAACTCTTAAAATTGTACATGTTCTTGAAAAAAGGACCAATTCTAAAAAAAATTTCATTTCTTAAAAAAACCTTCTCTTAAAAAAAATAAATTTTCTTACAAAAATTCATTTTCTTAAAAATAACATAATACCTTTTCTTTTCTTGAGATATGTAGCCTTTCTGTAAATATGTAAATTTTCTTAAAAAAATAACCTTTTCCTAAAAAGAGTACCACTTCTTTAAAAGTACCTGTTCTTAAAAAAGTACTTTTTTGTTTAAAAAAAATCGTACTCTGCCTTTTCTTACAGAAAGTACTTCTTGTTAAAAATGGTACCTTTTCTTAAAAAAACTATAGCTTTTAATAAAAGAAGTACCTCTCATTAAATAAAGGACATTTTTGGGAAAATATAATACATATTCTTACAAAAAGGACCTAGAAATATACTTTTTTTAAAAAAATGTTTCAATAAACAAAAAATTTCTTAATAAAATCTTATCATTTTACAAAAAGTATCTTTTGTTATCAGTGAGTGAAAACTGGAAAGCGCACAGCTCAGTGATTGTGAGAATTTCTCCCCAGTCCCTTTATGGGATGTAATGGGAAACCATTTATTTATTTTTATTTTTTGTTAAAGATCCATTTAATCTATAGTATTTTTCAACAGGCGCCTTCAGCTTGTTGGAACTAACTTGTATATAATATATAGCTAATGGAACTTCGTTCCAACCGGGTTTCCCCTGACACCTCATGCTATATTTTTTTCTTCTTTTTTGAGATATGTCTATTTTTTTTTCACGGAATACATTTTTATATCATTCATGTTTAATTTTCTTACATATTTTCCATCCATTCACTTACATATTTTCAAATGATGTTTTCTGCCTCTGCAGCATATTTAAGCGGACTTGAGACTGGATTTTATACTAATATTTTGAGATTGTAACGTTCTTCTATTTTATTTGTCACATAATTCCGCCCAGTTCTGACCCTATTTTGTAGGTTTCCATTGGGTTCTTTACTAAATTTTAGACTGCTTTCCGAAATATCCCGTACTCTCTTTCCAAGTCTGATGCCGAGGAATACACTGCAAACTTCGTTACGATGTTAACTCGCGTCTCGACGGAAATTTCCTTTATTTTCACAATTTTAAACGTTTTCTAAGCGGCTTTTGTGTAAATATTTATTTTTAAGCAATATAAATTAGCTAACTATCGGGTGTTTTTTACAGAGTGATACAACTTTGAGTTGGCATCACTGCTTTATTTGACCACCCATTTAACAGCTGATAGTTGTTTTTTATTTAGTTTGCTTTGACATTTCATTATGAGTCGACTTACATCAGAGCAACGCGTGCAAATTGTGGAAATTTTTAATCAAAATAATGGTTCTGTTCGTCAAACTTATCGTGCACTTCGTCCATTTTATGGCGTACATAATCGTCCTTCAGAGCTGCTAATTCGAAGAACAAAATGTCGCATTTGGAGTGAGGACAATCCACAACCTTTTGTCGAAGCACCATTACATCCTCAGAAAATTACTGTTTGGTGCGCTTTATGGGCTGGCGGAGTTATTGGCCCATATGTCTTCAAAAACGATGATGGTCAGAATGTTACTGTCAATGGTGAACGGTATAGGAACATGATTCGAAGTTTTTTCGTACCTCAGTTAGCTGGCATTAATTTTGATGATATGTGGTTCCAACAGGACGGAGTCACATGTCACACAGCGGGCGCTACAAATGATTTACTCAAGGAAACTTTTGACGAAAAATAATTTCACGAAATGGCCCAATTAATTGGCCCCCAAGATCGTGTGATTTAACCCCATCGGATTATTTTCTTTGGGGTTATGTTAAGTCACTTGTGTACGTCGATAAACCACAAACAATTGAACACCTGGAAATCAAGATTCGAAAAGATATCGGCGAGATACGGCCGGAAATGCTGCGAAAAGTTTGTGAAAATTGGTGTTCCAGATTGCGCCTTGTACGTTCCAGCCGTGGCGGCCGTATGGCCGAAATCATATTTAAGCATTAATGTCATAAAATTTTCTATCCAATAAAGACCGTTTCATTGATATCAAAAATATATTACTATGTTCTATTATGATTTAAACTTGTATCACTCTATAACAACCACCCGATATAAAAGAATTTTAAAGAAAATTTCAGAATAAATGTTACATTATTGCACTCTCTTCAACTCTTTAAAGGTTCACGAAATTCAAATATAACCATCACGTAGGTCAGAAATTTAGTGTTATTTCTTTCAATATTATTATTGAAACTTTGTTTTTATTTATTTGAATTCCTAATATTTTCTGAAAAATTAATTTTTTTGGGATTTCATAAAGGTTTTTGGGATTCTGGTATTGTGTTAGGCGAATTTTTGATATAAATTGGATTATGCTTTTATTAAAAATATATTGTTGTTTATTTGAATTTCTACTGTGTTCTGGAAAATAAAATTTTTGGGGATTTCACACGTTTTTTGTGGTTCTGGTATTGTATTAGCACAAATTTTTAAAAGCGTTAGTGGCTTGGAGTCTACGTTATATGAGTAAGAAAACTGCAAAGTTTCGTTACTATATCTCGTTTTTAGATTTTGTTTTGCTCAAACATTAAAGAATTCTGAAAATGACTAAACGTATTGATAAAATAAAAATCCAATGAGAAATGTACACGCTGAAAACACGTAACATTTTACAGAAAACCTTTATAAGTTTGCAAGCATTGTTTTTATGAATTGGAAATCTGGTGTTTGTTTGTTTCAATGTTGTTTCCCATGTTTTTGTTTTCGCCAGTTTCCAACAAACAAAGCCATAGTTGGTTCACAAAAAAATTATTTTATCCTATTACTAATAGTATCTCAAAAGTGTAAAATTGAATAGGAAACAGAACTTGTTTGCACACAAGTATACTATATTTGCCACAAGTGAAAAACGAGTTATATTTGCATCCAAACATGAACAATATACAGATTCTTCAGCGTGTAGTGATATAAGTGTAATGCTTGCTGCCATGAAGTTTAGAGCGCATACGAGGCGTACTTGTATCCGAATTTACGCAAATAAATATAGAGTTAAAAATTTGATAAACCGTAGTAACTTTCGAAATTAATTGAGGTTTGAGTAGTAAAACAATTATAGAATGAAATGAGATATATCAATGAAGTTTGGAAGTTTACTTACTTATACAACGTTAATTCGAATCCACGATAAATTTTAAAAATTTGTCCTAACACAATCCCAGAATCACAATAAGAAATTCTAAAATGCCCAAAAAACGGAATTTTTCAGAAAATTTACTGATTCTACCATATTTGATTTCAGGTCATTTATCGCTTGCACATGCTTTGTTAACACAAATGCAGATGTCAGAATAAGGTTACAGAAATTCCAAGGCAGCTTTGCATGACGACATATTTTTCGGCAAATATGATTTTTTTATCGACAGAGTTTAGAAGATTCTGGAGAAATCTGTGTGAATGACAGTAAATCGACAAATTTAGTCTACATTTAGCAATGTTTCAAAGTCACATACAAATTTAATATGTTTGGTAACAAATTCCTCTAGTATTGATACAAATGTGGTGACACATTTTTCCCAAAAGCGTAAATATGTGTTATTCCTTTTGATTTTATATAGCCAAAATATTTTGAAATTACTAAAAAATCAAAGCAAAATATTCCAAAGAAAAATTGGAAAATTTCTAAACCTGTCACGTTTTTTGTTGTCTTTAACTAGCGCTAGCAATATTTTAACATTTTCAATATAAACAAATTTCAAAGCGTTTATAAGGGTTCACATTTGCTTGATGGCGATTTGGGCAGTGGTATTTATGTGCCAACGAGTGCGTTTATGTTTATGAACAAACAATAATTTGGAATTATTTACATTGATGACAAAAGGATACATAATGTACAATATTTGGTATTAATATTTGGCCAACTGATTCAAAATTGGAATATTGTATGCAAAAAGGCAACTATAATAAATATAACCACATATGCTACTAAATGTAAACTGTTTCATATACTTGTGATTTAATTTTAAAAATGTTCCATACGCCCGCAAAACACAGAGTTGTGGCAAAAAAGCGAAAACGGTTTTGGTTGACTTTGTGCACTTAACTCGAAGCAGCAGCGCCAGGTTTAAGGCAAAAAATGTGGAAGAGAATAATATAAATAATTCGGTTATATTTTTACCTTCATATTTCTTTGACCTTTTTGTTAATTTTACATGTTAGCGTAGGGAAGTTCAGACTAGAAGTTTACTAGCTGATACTGCAAGCTAACTGAGTTAAAAATGGTTGGTTGTTTGTGGAAATAGCAGAAAATTCAGTAAAGCAAACTCATTGGTACTGTAACCGAGCATAAAGGATTAAAGATTATGGTATTCAAAACGGAACAGGAGCAACATGTGTCTTATTCACGTATATTTAGAGAGCACAAAAATACAATATTTACTCGTGTACATTGATTACGTATATTACTAACAATATTTTGCTAATGTCAACTCAACCATAACACCGAACAACAGTACTCTCGATATGCACGTGATACTAGACATCACTTGTAGTAAAACTGTAGTAAACTGGTATATTTGTACTGGTCTTGGTCAGATGCTCTTCGACACCACCGTGACCACTGCGCAATCTTTTCAACCTTGCATACCGTGCTAATGTCCACCCAATCCCCAAGAAAGTGATGCAAGTAACCCCGCAAATTACCGCCCTATTGCAACCTGTTCTGGGCTCTCGAGGGTTATTGAGAGCATGGTTAACCACCATCTTGTGAAACATGTTGAGTCCAATAACCTTCTTAATAATCGACAGTATGGCTTCCACAGAAAGAGATCTAGTGGAGACCTGATGGCATTCCTTTCGGAACAGTGGAGTCGATCCATCCACGGGCTTGGTGAGAGTAAGGTAGTGGCTCTTGATATTTCCAAGGCCTTTGACAAAATATGGCACGATGCACTGTTGACAAATCTCGCTGATTTCGATGTCGGTGATAACTTCAATCGATTTATATCCAGTTTTCTCAGAGATCGCACTATACGAGTTGTTGTAGTTGTTGTAGTTTTTGTCATCCGACAAACACAAATTGACTGCTGGTGCACCACAGGGCTCTGCTATTTGTTCTTCTCTTTTTCTGATTTCCATTTACGATCTGCTGGGTCAGACTGTGAATTCAATCTACTCTTTTGCGGATGACAGTAATCTCTGTCATTCTTATTCATTCGACCCTAAGCCAAATATTCAAGAGATTCAAGTCAAACGCCAAACGATGTATGAAACACTCTACAGGGATCTGCTATCCATTGTTGAATGGGGTGGAATGAATAGAGTAGATATTAATGCGGGTAAGATCCAGTGTTGTTTGTTGTCGCATAGGCGGATTGCTGACCCAGGTGTGTCGTCACTGTCATGGACGGTGTGAATATTGTTGAATCAGGCGCGCTCTCTTGATGTTCTGGATATGAAAATACAATGTGATGTCCGTTGGGCAAAACATGTATTTGAAGTGTTAAAATATGTATTCAAGTGTCTAGGCTTTTTATAGCGGTGCAAGAAATACTTCTCTCCATCTGATCTTCTTAATATCTACACCACCCATATCAGGCCAAAGATGGAATATAACTCCCATATATGGAGAGGTGCTCTTAAGACATCTTTTGAGCTTCTCCATCGTGTCCAGAGGAGAGCGACGATGTTGATAGGGGACAGTAGGGTATCCAACTTCATTCCCTCCCATTGTACATCATCCAAATCCGGGTTTAGTGTCGCTGTTATGTCGGTTCTTCCACGGTATGTGTTCCTCGAACATCCGTCAGCTAATGCCAGACGTGGAGATATTTAACCGAAGTACGCGGGTTTCCAGGAACTCTCATCCGTTTTTTATTGACTGGCCGGTTGACGGCACTACACAGCCCTACATTTCGTATGTGGAATATACTTCCGGCTAGTGTATTTCCCACCAATTGTCACATTCAAAGATTGAAGGCAAATGTCAACAGACGTTACTCCCTCTTTCCATCCTCCACTACCACAATCTCCCTTCGCCAACAAAATGCACGACATTTATAGAGGCATCCCCTGAGTGTTGATTTGATAAAAAAAATGGGTACAAAGTATTTAATTTTATGATCCCATATTATGAGTAAAGGACACTCAAATTTCACAGGAAACATAAGATAGAAAAAAACTCTGTACGTCCAGACTTTTGTAAACAAAATGTTTAATGCAATATTATATTGACGTTTTTAAAATTTCGTACTCAGCTACATACACAATCCTTTCGAAAAGTTGGCTGATAAGTATTAACCGTATGTTACATTCTAACTGAATTTTCTATTATCAAAACCATCACCCAAAATACGCAACTAAACTCAATACCAATTACGAGAGGCATTTTCAAGTAAACATTTTCAATATCGAAAACAATTCTCCTCCTGAAATCATGGAATGCAGATGGTTTTTTCATTTGTCGTTTGCGTTAGTCGAAGTAAGTACGTTTACGCCTATAGATATGGGCTTTGATTGTTAATTGGAATATAACTAAGGTAATTCGCATGAAAATCCGATGAAATCTTGACCACATAATATATTTTTATATAATTTATAATTCGCGAAATCAATTTAAAAAATGGTTTTTAATTGTTTCGGCTTAAGGTCATAAGAATAAAATGAAACACTTTAAGTATTTTTTTTACAGTATTATTAATATTTTCCAATATTTCGACCATTTTCGTTGATCATTTTCAAGGATCTAATAAAACAAAAATACAAAAAGTATTCATAATCATTAGTGAACAGTTCGAAAAAGAATCAACATAAACAAATATATTATATGCCCCAAAGGGAGAACGGTTAAGATTAATTACGTTTTCAGATAACACAGAGCGCATCCAAGTTTATCCGCTGCTTTATGTCAGTTGAGTTGTTCATCCCTTGACTTTGTCAATTGTGTTCGTATACACTTGCGCACATTGATCTCTATCTGGTTTGAAATTAAGCCTTTTTTCTGATGAAACGTCAATTATATGCAGTATTTCGTGGAAGAGGCGTCTTGGGTAATTTGTATCTTCAGGCACAATTTCCACGTCGTGAAAGTTAGGTTTGTGTCGGGTTAAAGAACGCTGGGCTGCGAGTGCTCTCTTTTGTTCTATCTGCTTATAATGAGCTTTTTGATCCCACTTATGTGCAAATGTTACAGATTTCAATTTCTTTTTGTACACAACATTTGTCTTGTCAATTTTGTCAATAATAGACTATAAAAAAACTATTCACGGTTTAATTCGAATTCAACGCCAATTCACGTTGTTCGTTGTCATCATATGTCGGTTATTTTATTAATAATTGTAAAAAAAAAATTACTTTTATGGTTTAGACTTAAAATTTTGCTGATATCCTAATATTTTGTTTGCGCTCTATTCAATATGTACATCTTATATAAATTTTCCCCACAAAATCCCACTCGAAAATCACCTTCTTTATCACCTGCTCCCCATTCATTCCATTTAGTCTGCACAGACCTGGTTATATCGTTTGAACCAAACTATTTGTAAACCCCGATTAATCCGAACTCGGATCTACAATCGCTCTGAGTTTTTGCTCATTATGTTCGGAGATTGTTGCTCCAAGATTACATGGAAAGATTTGTCTCTAACATGAAAAACAAAAAGTCATACATACTTTTATATGCAAAAAGTCTGCACAGACCTGGTTATACCTCCGAGGGTAAAGGTGTGCATTTTTACCGAAATATTTTCCGATGATGCTTATTTTCACCACGGGGGCCACCTTAACAAACAACATTTTCGCATTTGAGGCTCGGAAAATTCACAAGTTTTCGAGGTCAATCCGATGTACGAGTTTTTGGTATAGCGGCATAATGGGCTAATTTTTCTACGAAAATGAGCAAGGGGCCGCCATTACCGACAATGGCGAGCGTTATCGTGCGATACACAGTGGTTTCAAACAGTTAAAGAGGATAACATGATCGACGTACGGTTTCATTACGACGGCGCTATTGCTATTCTAAAACCCGCATAATCAGCCGAAACTCAAAAGTCCATTGGACGCCTCGCAGCTGCGATTTGAATCCGTTAGATTATTATATGCGGAGCGCCGTGAAAGATAAGTATGACGCAAACAATCATGGGCCCATTGAGGCCTTCAAACACGAAATAGAGGCCCAGTCAATCGAAAATGTACTGACAAATTTGGTTGATCGAATGAAGTAAAAAAAAAAATGCTTTCCCATTACATCCCATGAAGGGACCGTGAAGAGCTTCTCACAATCAGTAAGCTGTACGCTTTCTCGGTTTACATTCACTGATTTCGACCAACAGTTTTACGCCGATTCTGAATGGCAGGGATCGAACCCCCGTTCTCATATGCATGAGTACACTAACCATTGCACCACCGACGCCCAAAATCCAAATAGCCTGATTTAAAAATAAACGACATTTAGAAAGCGCATAATTCTCAATTTTGTCATAACAAGTGAAACCGGTTACTAGCCGGATTTTACACCAAAAACCGGTTTTGCCAAAATGGGAATACTCGATGAAACAGAAAGCAGGCATTTTTGAAAAACTGTTTTTTGAATACACTTGTCCACACAAATGAATATCTTGTAACCTATTAATCATTGTGTCCAAACTATGTTATGTTGAATAGCAAACACACTGTGTTTGGATACAGTTATACTATATTTGCGACAATCTACAAACGCGTTATATTTGCATCCCAACAACAAAAAAGGACAACTATTTCAGCGTGTATTTTCAGAATGGAGTTTGAATTTTGGTTGTAGCACTGTGTAATTTCAGTAATAACAAAATATCATTGTATAACAATTAGCTTAATTAATATTTAGATATATTATGTAGTACAATACATAATACAATAATGTGTATATAGAGATTGTTTACTTTACTAGAACAGTGGCAACGTAAAGTCAATAGTGTAGCCAACTAAAGTATTAACTACTTTCATTATAACGGGTGTCCCAACAAAAGTATTCGCCTTAGTTTAAAAATAAATCGCATTTTTTTTGACGGAGTGGTGATATTTTTATTGCATTGTAAAGTAGACATTTTCCGATTTAGTATGGAACAAAACATACTGCAAATTTTAGGTTGTTGCGAGCAATGCCGAATTGGTTGTCGGTGACACCACCGTTTACAGCACCAATGCTTTCGAGAAACCGGCCGATACAACCACAAATGGCAGACACGCCGTCCATAATCGAACCGGTTTTTTTAAATTGTTGATCTGTCTTCGAATTCTTGACACATTAGTTGCACATACATGACCGACAATTTACCTATTTTTACCCATTTTGGTAGTGGGTTTTCACAATGATAACGCGTTCCTCCATTGTGTAGAGATCCATTTTTAATAATCAAACGAGTTTTTTTAAATTGTTGATCTATCTTCGAATTCTTCACACATTAGCTGCACATCCACGACCGACAATTTAGCGAAGATCTAAGCGTAACTTTCCCCATTTTGGTAGTGGGTTTGCACAATGATAACGCGTTCTTCCATTATGTAGAAATCCATTTTTAATAAATGGAACAAATTCAACAAATGATGCACCTCTATTGGGTTACCCAGTATAAGTAGCACAAACTGTGCTACTTGTCCGTAATACGGCAATATGCAGAGTTGTACAAATTGCTATGCATTTGGAAATTATTTTAGATATTTTTGATCAAGTCCTGCTAAGCAGTCGTAAGGGCTATCTGAGCGAATATATTTTCACTCCCGATAATGGAATATAAGTTCTTAAAATGTTTGAAACGTAAAAAGGCGAATGGAACGTAAGTGGAGCAATTTTGCAAAATTTACATTTCGATGCAAAATTGTAGTAAGCCAATGACTCACAATCTGACACATTTTCAAAGCCGTACTCAAAGTAATATCGAAGATATCAAGGTTTCAATTTGATATATTGCAAGGGAGTACAAAGAAATCCTTGTCCTGTACACTTTTTTCTTATTTCGAGTACAGGGACCGGTATGTTCAGTATACTAATCAAGTGACAAATACATGTTTATTTTCTATTTTTCATGTATGAATAATATCTTCTCTTGTTTTCTATAATCTGAACTTATTTCCAACACTTTTAGAATTTAATAGCGGGCCTCACTTTGTACACCGTTGCTTTGCAACATATATTTACGCATTATGTTCAGAACTCTATTTCAGTAGAACTCTATTTAAAAACACAGTGTGTCATACACGCAGAATGATTTCCCGCTACTACCAACATTATTTATCTGCTGAACCAGCAGGCAGAAGTAGGTGCGATATTGTTATAATCATTGAACAAATAGGCCACTGCTGTGGTGATGGCATGCTGCGAGCATAGTCGGCCACAGCGATAATTTGTCGAGCAACATTTATTTCCCAGCCAAAGCCGCCTGAAATTCCAGCTAGATACGCATTCGCAATACCGGAAGACTTGGCACATCAAGTGCATTGTTTGGACAACAGTTGAAATTATCACTGGCTCGCACATTCAATGCACGGTTGAGTGATTGGCTCATGGCTGGCCATCTACCATCTACTGTCGACTAGTATTTTGTGTTTAGTGGTTGATGATTTCATGTGGGAGTGTAATATACTCCAAAATGTTGATGCAGCAGCAAATGAACAGACTTTTTGTATTGATTTTACTGAGAAAATAATATGCATTGTAGTCATATTTATAGAACTAATAGATAACGTTGCGCTTGAATGGATATATTCGTAGATTGTGCATGCAAGGATATTTATGGATCTACATCGGATTACAAATACGCAATAAATTATAAATTTCGACAAAATTAACTGACAGTCTGACGAAGTCACCAAGAGACCATCAAAATAATCAATGTGATTGTCAGAGTTAAACAATTGTAAATATTTACCCTTATTCATAAAAAGTTGTGAGACGTTTGTGAGATGATTTATCATACAAAAATCGTCTTTCAAACCTGTCATAAGTTTTGTATTTATTTATAGAAAGTATAGCACGATACGTATTGATTTTATCTATTTTCAAATACTAGACATAATACCGATTGCTAAAATTGTTGCATTTGTTTACCCCTCAAAATTTAGTTTGGTTTGTTTCAAGATGATTCCCAAAATATTTCGTGTCTAACATTAAGATCCCGCGAGTAATACACTTTTAAAAAAGGTATTGTTTTTAGTTTTTCAAAGTTTTTATGAAGAAGGCGGAATGAATATAATATTTCGTTTAACGTTGTATAAGTATAAAAAATTTAAAATCATGGGCTGAAATGCATGACCCCGGGCCCGGCTCAAAAAAAATCGAAAATCGAGTAAAATATGACAATTTCAGAAAACAAAAAATGTTTTAACGATTTACCCGGTTACGGGTATTCACAAAATTAACCGGTTACGGGCATTCACAAAGGGAAAAGATTCGCTTTTTTTAAAAAACTAAAATTTTGCCTGCGGCGCTGTTCACACAACAATTTTCGAACTCCATTAAAATAAAGGAAATACAAAATTTTGTAAAGCAATAAAACAATAATTGCCTGCAGCGCAATACGCACCATCAATTCTTTGACGTTTGGGAATAAGGTCTTAAGTCAGAAACTGTAGTTTTTCGTAATGTTAAATTGAAAATTATTTATATATGAATTTTTCTGACTTATTGCCTAAAGATCAAATGATTACGATTGGATGCAGTTGTGCTAGATTTAAGTTATTAATACCAAACGAAAGAGAAAAAAAAATTGAGTTAAACCCAATCAAAACCTCAAAATTAATTTTTTTGACTTAAGACCTTATTCCCAAACGTCAAAGAATTAGAAACTCCATCAAAATAAAGGAAATACAAATTACACTATGCGACAATCAAAGTCGGGATGGGATAAAACCAACGGGAAATGTTCTATCAGTAAAAAGAAGGTATACGTGTCCCGGCGTTTCGCTGGGGCACGTCTAGGAATTGAGATATATCGATTTGAAGTTACTACCTATCATATAGGGGAAATTGTCACCTTTGGTGGTTTACTTTTTGACATAACTCGAGAACCACTAGTCCGATTTCATAGGTTATGTGACTTTACGTGACACTTTTTCCGTTTTGGATTTTTTATGAATTTAAAAAATAAAAAAATTTAATATTTTAGGCAAAAAATATTTGTTTTCTTCATACATTTATTTTTACCGGCAAAACTGTTGATTATATAGAAAAACGTTATGTGAACAGATTAAAGGAATTGTAATTTTTAATTTTTTTAAATTTGCTTGAGCAAAATCGGAGTAGCGGTTCTTGAGTTATGGTGACAATTTCCCCTATATGATAGTTACTAACCAGCGAAACGCCGGGACACGTATAACTTCTTTTTTACCGATATAACTTTTCCCGGTACTTTGAACCCTTCCCGATCACTGACCCCTACCATTTGTCTCACAGTGTTATTATTAAACGATACGCCGAAATTGCTTCGATTCTTTTTTGTCTATGTTCGGAAAACCAATAATTACACCGCCAGGCGAATTTCTTGTATTCGTCTTGACTCATGGCCATTAGGGTTGGATGCTTTCTGGGACAAAACAAAATCCCATGCCTGGGTATAAGCCCAAACTTCATCAATTTTTCGATTAAAACGGGGGGCCCCTCACGCTCCCAATCGTGTATATCAAAAATTGTTATGTGCAACATCTTCTCTACTCAACGGACGATGCATAAATGAAGTCATTGAATTACATTAGCTATAAAGAAAACTATGTTCAGTAAAATCATTTCCCCATTAATGGAAATTATCGAAAATCATAGGGAAAAGGCAATTTTGAAGCGGGAGAAACGGCAACAAACGTTTGTTTTGAAACCTTTTTCAAATATTTTTTTCTAAATTCGCCTTTAATCCATTTTTGCCCAAGCGGTAATTTTACTTACCAGCAGTTTATTCAATCGTATAACCTCTCACATAGAAAATATTGCTGTTCTTATATTTTTATATTGTAACTCGACCTATTCTAAAGAAATAATATAAAGGCTACTTGTTCTCTTGTGTCCTGTCAGATTGTAGAAGCGTTTGCGTGAGACTCCGAAAAAGGAAATTTTTTGAAGAAACTAAAAAATAAATTTAAAAAGAATTTATCGAAATGTTAATCACTGATTCTGAATGCTCAATATACCTACTTTACATATACACACATATATGTTTAATAATTTTTTGCAAAAAGTGCGAAATATGCGCAAATATCACGGTGGTAATTTCACTTACCATGGGGCGAAACATATAGCGATTTAGCCAAAATTTTACCAAATAGAAAATTAACGCAAAGCTGCATGGGGGGTCTTTTTTAATACGTGTTGCAAAATGGTTGGTTCTTACATAATAAAAAAAAATAAATGGTTTCCCATTACATTCCATGAAGGGACTGGGGAGAACTTCTCACAATCACTGAGCTGTGCGCTTTCCAGTTTTCACTCACTGATTGGGACCTACAGTTTTATACCGATTCCGAACGGTATTTTGAGAAGCTTTTTCATGGCTAGATACTCGATAGTGTCGCCGTCACTATGCGAGGTGACCGCCGCCGAAAGAAAATTTGAAGGTGGTCAGAGCCGGGTTCGAAACCAGGATCTCATGTACAAGAGCCGCGCACACTGACCATTGCACCACCGACGGCCACACGGTTCTTACATAATGCTGGTTGTAAAATGGGGAATCCCCAACATACTAGTACGTATATCACAAATAAATTGGGAAATTTAAGTGAATTGGTGATATGTCGTGAGCCTTTATTTTCACCTTTCTTGTCTGTCAACTAGAAAGTATTTGAAGCTTGAAGAAGTAATTGCAGTTTTGTAAGCAGGGGATGGTTCAGATGAAGAAGTTGCAGCATTGAAATCATTCAGACGAAGTTCAATGTTGTATATAATCCACCTAATTCTGACGAAGTCTCCGTTGAAGAGCATATCGATGATGATATAATAGATGAAACTGGTCCTATTGTCCAAGATGTTGCTGGCACGGTCGAGGTTGAGTATAGATCAAGCGATAAATCTGAGGATATTGAAATCGGGGAACCTCCAGTAAAACACTATAAAACTAAGAACGAATTTGGAACACCAAAGTGGACAAACCGAATTTCCCAATATGATAAAACACCAGTGGATATTGAAGCCGAACGTGTTCGTAGTGTTGTTGAAAAACTGAGTGAGTACCTTTAATTTGAATTTATTTTGTACATTATATGTAATTCTCTTTTTGGAAAATGCTAAACACAAATGCTAAAATGAAAGCGCACATCAACGTCATAGTACCAAATGCAATTGCGCAATATAGACCTACATGACAACGCTCTGGCTAATTACTGAATTTCAGTCCGATCGCAAAAATTGTGGTAGTCGTTGCTTATAAATTTACTTGGTAATATGATGGTAAATGCGTCGAAACTGCATGTTATGGTATCAACACAAGAGAAACAAAAATCACTATAGCAGCTGAATTTTCGAGGATTACCAGTTCAGCCTTCAGCATCATCAAAATTACCAAATCTCAAAAATAATATTCATTGCATTACAAGACCCTCGGGTAACCCATGACGTTTCGTTGTTTGTCATACTCACACGCCATATGAATGCATTGCGTGCAATGTTCGCTTGCTTGTTTTCCATTTTATTCAAAACATTCAGCTTAACAACACAAAAAAAAATTTTTACTTTACCAATTTTATGTATGAACAATCAAACTGAAATGTAATACATTTATTTTAGGTTTTGTTTTATTTACAAATCTATTTTTCTAAATAATAAACACATTTGTTTTACTAAGATCAATTGTTTACCGTATGTGAATACTTTTCCAAAATCACTAAACGTATCGGCCCGCTGGTAAGTGAACTTACCACCACAGATCTTAGGAACCGTTCGTTCCATTTTCTTGAAACTTAAAATATATCTTAGCTGGACCTAAAAGGAGCTATGAATAAAGTTTCAGCGAAATCGGTTCACCATATCGGGTACCGGGCAAAAATGGGTTAAAAACAAGTAAAACGGAATCACCCTTTAAAGTCGGAAAAATTATTTCTACTTCTTCGGCAACGACGGGAACTTTAAAAAAAATTATAATATTATAAAAAAAAAAAAATTTTTAATAAAAAATAAAAATTTTTTGCAATCCGCTTTTAATCCAACTAAACCGCACTAGTTCTTTTGTTTCTTTTCGAGCCCTATATAAAATTCATTTTCGAACGCCTTATTCTGGACCCAGAGGGCGGAATAAGTCCGATTTCCAAAAAATGTTTGGTCTTTTTAAAGTTGTAATTTCCTTTAAGGCTGTAAGAGATCATGTTTCTCCGGTTAGTGAAAAAATGTAAATGCCGCGGATGGGATTCGAACTCACATTCGCTGGACGATCGTTTCGATGTATCTGAAGCATCACCTTCAACAGCGTCTAGCCCGTTAAGCCACTGCGGTGTGTATTTACACAAGTCACTAACCGAATACATTTATTGATTGTGCAGAGTGATTGGTTGTCGCTACTTACACATTGCTTTCCTACTGGCCATATGGTAGGGCCAAACCAAAACAGAACGAGACAACTACAATTAGAATAGTTTGTTCTATAAATAGAACTTTCGAAACATCTGCATCAGTGCGTGTAAGTAGGAAAGCAATGTGTAAGTAGCGACAACCAATCACTCTGCACAATCAATAACATCGAAACGATCGTCCATCGAATGTGAGTTCGAATCCCACCCGCGGCACCGAGGATCTAAGACAACTAAATTTGGTCTTTTTATTTCTCATATATTGGTTGATTTTGGGATTTTCTTTGGGAGTTTTTTGAAGCTATTGTAGGAAACTCTTTTTTCGACCCCAAGGGCCCCATGGGTCCGATCGTTAAAAACTTTTTTGATTTCTGAAGTTGCCATATTTTACTCGATTTTCGGTTTTTTTAGCATTTTTGCCAAATCATGTTCAGGGTTATTCTGCTTATAAAAAGTATTTTTTAGGTTTAAGTATGAAGATTTGCTGATCTAAATGTCAGATTGGCATATTTTATTCTTTAGTCGATTTAAGAAACAACGTATTTCATATTTTTTTGAAATTCGCACTAGTTCGCGTTTTACCAAAAATGCAATTCGTTGCGAACATTACGCTCTAAACAGGGCAAAATTGGTATCACAACTCACAACTTTTCTTTGGACAAGGAGATCATTTTGGTATACACGCTGAAAAATCTTACTTGATTTGTTGTTTGGATGCAAATATAACGTGTTTCCCATTTGTCGCAAATATAGTATACTTGTGTCCAAATGCATTGTGTATGCTACTCAATATTGGGTATTTGAGGCGCAATGATTAATAGGTTCTAATATGTGTGTTTGTGACACAAATGTGGCTTTGTTTTTCGACAAAAACAAAATCACTACTAATAACAAAAAACAGAAAATCAGCAGATCATCAATTTATGAAAGCCAAAGGCATGAAAGCCATATACATTTTTCTTCCAATGTATTGCTGGGGCCGCTATTTTTCAGAGTGTAGATATACTTTATTTATTTTTTAAATACATTTTTTTAGGTGTTCGGGACCAAATTTTGAATATTTTCAATTACTCCAATCTCACGTTTAATCAGAAAAGCTTCGTACGAAAAACTTAAAAATTCATTTTTATCTCAGTAAATAGCACAAAAGCATGTGTCAGGTCACATTTTGACATGTTTTAAATGCCGCTGGAAGCTCCATGAAAACCCCTTTCATATGATATTAATATTGTATACATTGTCTTTACTTAACGTATAAATGTTCTTTGGAAAACTAAAAAAAAAATACCATTTTAACAGCGGTCCAACTCACGGGATCTTTATGGTAAATACAAAATATTTTGAAAATCATCAGAAATGAAATCAAAGGTACATTTTTAGGTGATATGAAAATTCTTGAAACTGGTATGGCCGGTCTCGCTTCCTCCTGTAAAATGTGCTAAATCGGATTCTGTAAAAAACAATAAACATTCCTAATTGTTAAATTTTTGTGTAAGTTCCAAATAAATTGAACTTTTTTGCACTGTAACATTTGATATCTCGGTAATTAAGCGAGTTGTCAAAAAACTTAATTTAGATTTTCCCGACTATTTTGTACAATTGTATTGAACAACAAACAAAAATAAAAACGAACAAATATTCGATAATTATCGACAATTAATCGAGTTATCTAAAATTGTTGTACACACTTTTTTTTAACTTATTTTGAGGTCTTCTATAAAACTGGCAGTAATTCCAATATAAACTAGCAGTGAGTCCAAATTAATTGGACTTTTATAAATTGTAACTTTCCATATTTCGGTAATTAGGTGAGTTTCTGAAAAATGTAGAATTGTTTTTCCGACTATTTTTTAAATTTTTAGTGAAAAACAAACAAAAAGCAAGGATTTATTATCAAATTTTAAATCTCGATAGTTAAGCGAGTTATGTAAAAAATTGACTAATTTCTTTTTGAATAGGTCTTATTAAAAAAAAAAAAAATGGTGTCCCTTAACATCCCTTGAAGGGATTGGGGAGAGCTTCTCACAATCAGTCTCTCACAATAGGTCTTATTGCTGTATGAAAAATTAACAACTAATATCAAACGTATTTATTACATTGATCTACTTGTTCCAGAAGTTTAAACTTCTGATAGCTCGATCAATACTCGAGTTACCTGAAATTGAAAAAAAAACACATGAGGTGTTATGGGACACCCGGTTGGAACGAAGTTTCTTTCGCTACTTTTTGTAAAATAAAAAAATTTTTTTAGAAAATATTTTTTTGAAGAAAAGGTTTTTTTTTTTAAGAAATGGTAATTTTTTTAGAACTGGTCCTTTTTTCAAGAATAAGAGAATTTATAAGAGTAGGTAGATAGTAGATATTGTCCAATTAAATGCGTCAAAATTAATCCATAGACCCAATGTAATATTTAAAAATTATAAAATCATAAGCAAAAATCGAATTGATGCAACAAGGGTTGGCGGAACTGCTATATTAATCAAGAATTACATACAATAATACAGTCATGATACCAAAAGTAGATATTCGCTAGATGTTTTAGAGACATGCGCCAGAATTTATAGATCCGGCCTGCAATATAAATTCAATTCGAGCAGACTTGCAAAACTATTTAATTTTATGAAACTTCAAAATTCAAATAATTACTATATACTAGCGGGAGACTTGAACTGCAAGCACACAAAATGGGGTAATACTGTTAGTAACGCGAAAGGCAATAACCTAAAAAAAGGCAACATCGAATTCCTTTTACTTCTATCATGTTCAGCGAAACCCGCTTTCCTTAGCCGTAATTATGTTATAATGCCTTCCATTGAAGCTACTTCACATGAGCATGACTATAACAAAGTCAACATGAAAGAACACAATCCTCATATACGTCCCTGACTGTACAAATCTAGTAATAATTACCAAATCCTAATAGTATGCACAATAATACTGGGTTGTATACTGGGTTAGAGCATAATGCGGTTAAAAAAAGTTGTTTCAAATTTTTTCACTTAGCTCCCATCCCTCAACGTGCGATAAGGAACTTCGTTCCAAAAATTTCGCTTATTTTGACGCCTACTACAAAAACACCACACAACACTTCGACCTCGCAACACTTTTTTGTACGAAGTGGGCGCCCAAAAACGATGTAACCAATTTTTCTGGTTTTCAAGGTTTCTCTTCGTAAATTTTTTTCCAAAATCGCCTAATATTTTTACGATGAGAACTGAACCAACTTTTCTAAAACTTTTTAAAACCGGTATAAATTGGATATTTTTCAATTGGACACTCCGTTTGCGTGATGTAACCATTTTTCTAATTTTGGGCTGTTTTTTACACAATATTTGTATTTCCATGTGCTATTGAGAACGTTACAACTAACATTGTCCACTAACACAAAAAGGACATTCATTTGATACCCAGAATAGCAAATTGAAGTTCTTTCACTAATGTATTTACTATCACAACAAATATACTTGTCACGCGCTCGAGAATAGCTCTGTTAGAATATGATACGGAGATGCCAATTACAAAAAAACAATGATAAGAAACTCATGAATGATGGTTGTTATGAATTCGAGAAAGCACTGTAAATCGCTACTTTCTTACTTTTTCCGAGTCATATTATAAATACGTATATATTTCCGATACAACGATTTTCTCAATTCTAATGAAACATGTGGCTCCTGGACCCAATATTGCCAAGATTTGAAGCTAAATTTTTTTATATGGGGACTATACAAAAACACACGCTGATTTGTTATCAATTTTCGTAAGTCTTGAATATAAATTGATACAATTTACCAAATTTTGTCAAAATCGTATTAACTTTGCGTCTTGTGTTTTTCATATAAGTTTGATGTGAACATCAGATGCAAATACGGACATCGATAAATTGATTCAGCATACGATTTTCAATTGATAGTTTTAAATTTAGTTGATATATTTTGAACATTCCTAGCCATTACTAATATTAGTATTACCACAAAACTATAATATTCACGCTAAATCCTCCAACAATACATTTTTGGTAACTGGATGAGCTTGAAAATGATTTCGCTAAGTCGCTGCACATTTCAATGTAATTAAGTAGTTAATATTTCCATAACATTTTCGAAAACCTTTCGTTTATAATCAATTTTGTTGGCATTCATTAGAGCCGTTTAAAATTAAATTAATTAATTAACGATCATATGCGGATAGCCACAGCAAATACAACTGTAATTCAATATGAGAGTATTATTATTTGCACATATGATTGCAGCTTGTAAATATTAGTCATAGTTCAGCTCAAAAGGATAATTAACTATCCCGAGATGTTTTTAAAAGGTTTCATGAGCGAGGATGACTGAAAAGGTAAAACCCTTACAGCAAGTTAATTATATGATATCTGGCAATTTGTTTGATTTTCAGATATTTCATTTGAACAATTTCTGGGATATGTAAGTACTGAGAGACAACACCGATCGAATCCCCAAACCTGTACATATAAAATTCTTTGAAAAAAAGAATTTTCAGCACTTAAGAAAATTTAACATGTCAACAGCTTTCACATGTTTGATAACAATTGGTATCTGATACCAGAACTATGCATTTGCATCGTCGGATAAAATGGAAATGCTATAATTTGGAATTGCAATTTTTGACCACTGGAACACATTTTGCAAATGATCAGGTAAAATAGTACAAATTAAAATCGTATGTAAATCAAAAATGGTAACACAAATTTAGCAGTCTGGGGTTTCATTAAAAATTCAGAGAAAGTAATAATTTTAAATTAAAGAAAAAATAGAAGATAAAATACAAAAGAAATAATAAATATTGCACACGCGAGGGCGGTTTAAAAGCTCCGTGATTTTTTGAACTTCACTTGTAGCCATATGTCAAATAATTCGTCATTTAGTGTGTATTTGACAGCCATTGAAGACAGACAAAAAAATAAATGTTTCCCATTACATCCCACGAAGGGATTTTTATTTGTATACTCACTAATTGGGGCCTTCAGTTTTATACTTTCGAACGGTATATTTTGAAGCTTTTTCCCGGCTAAATTCTCGACAGTCTCGCCGTCACTAAGCGAGGTGTACGGTATTGAAAAAAGAAAGGCTTTTAACCTCATTGTCATGCACAAGAGTCATGCCCACGACCATAGCACCACAGACGGAAACCAACAACCGCATGAATTTCGCCAGAAATGGAAAAACTCAATTTTGCGTTAGTTCTCGCGTTAAAAACCATTACCGAAAACTTGGAAAAGGCTTGATTAATACTACGGGACTCTGCACTATATATTTGAATGGTTAAAGTTGGGTTACTGAATTCTGTTGTGGTCGTACCAGCACAAGTCACGCAGAACATTCATGTCGCCTGAAAGAGATCGTCACTTCAGAAGTCATCGATCAAATCGATGGAATTATATTTGAGGATCGGACATTGAAAGACCACGACGTGGCAGAGGCTGTAGGAATCGCAACTCAACATGTACATCACATTTTACATGAATGTTCGGACATGAAAAAGAAATCCGTATGATGCGCAACCGCTATAATAAGCGCAACCGGGTGCCCATTTCAAATGGTGTTCGGGTATGTTCAAGCACAACCGAAAGGGGTTTTTGCACCGCTTCGAAGTTGTGGATGTATCAGGGAACAGTCAAAGGGGTGGAGTTCTCCTGATGAATGTGCACCAAAGAAGGCCATGGTGAGTCTGTCGGCCAACAAGTTTATGGCGGCAGTTTTTAGAAATCATGTGGTGTCAATTATACCAATTACCCTGAACTGGGTAAAACGATCACCGGCGATTATTACTCACAGCTGTTGGGCCGTCAATAATTCAAATAATTTTTAGATGAACCCCAGTTACAAACCAAAGCTCTTTTTTTTCACACATTTATGGATTTTTTGGGTTTAATAATAAGTAGCCGTCGGTGGTGCAATGGTTGCTGTGTGCGCCTCTGGGTTCGATCCCAGCATTAGCCAATTTAAATTGTTTTCGGCGGCATTTTATCGGGCAGTTAAAATTATGAATCATGTTTCATAAAACCTTACTTTTATGATAACTATTCATTAGGAAACAAAACAAATTCTATGAAATTTGCATACATGTTAAAGCAAACATTCACATAATTCATGAAGCGGTTCTTTGGTTGCCTTTTCATGAAATCGTACATAGTCTATCGGGTTTGCTAGAATGGCGGCGGGTAGACAGGCCCCAGGAAATAACACCCCAATTGAAAAATGAAAATGGACCCCAAATTTAGGGTTTGTTTTCACTATGACGGTGGTCTTCCAAATTTAATTTAAAAATGAAATAGCCTCTGAAGCAATGATGAAGGGCCCCAAAAAATTGTGAAGCACGACCCCAAATATTTTTGTGGAGGCGGCTTTAAATTTTTTGTTTTAAACCGTTTAAAAATAAGGCCCCAATCAGCGCAAGAGGACCCCAAAATAATTATTTGTTGTATACTGATAAAATATGGGGCGAGATTTCAGTGACTCTTTGGGGTGTGTTTTCTTGAAATGTAATTTTAAAGAACAGAAATTGCACCCCAGGAAAATCGGCCCCAATTGAAACAAATTAGTTTTGTTTTATCCGTCGATTTGATTAATTTCAGAATGAATATACAATACACACATAAACATATTCCATGGAACATTAAACAAACTAAGATAGAATAGAATAGTTATTTCATATATTTGCCTCCCCTGTTTGTGACGTCTCTGTTATCTGTGTCAGTTTCAGTGTTTTTGGAAAATTGTTGGAAATTGTTTTTGGAAAATCGTGTGTTGAAATGCTTTTTGGGGGAAAATTTGTTTTCATTTTTTTGCCAAGAAAACCAACGAAATATTAAATTGTTACCTTGCAAACATTTCGCGATATGCAGCGAATTTCATTTAAAAATACACGCTAATGTCATACAGAAAAACTTATCTCATAAATGTCCTTATTGTTGTGCAGTAGTGCAAGATACAATGCAGGTCTACACCTAATACAAATGATTGCACCTAAATATCATTAAAGTTTCATTTGCATTTTTAGAAGTGGGTTTATATTAGTAGTGTATTTTTTTAGTAATATTGGGGCCTAATTTCATTTCTTATTATGAGGTGTTTTTATAGTAGCCATACGAAATTGCACCCCGAGAAAGTACACCGCAATTTGGTTATGAAATAACACCCCAAAACCTGAAAACGGACCCCAAGTAAAATGAAAATGTCCCCAAAAAAATAACTGGGATCCACTTTCATTGGGGTCCACATTCATAATGAAAAAACACCCCAAGTGTAAGCGAAACTGGACCACAAATGTACGAAATAACACCCCAAAATTTCGTGTTGTTGTAACCTGTGTATAGGTTTGGGGCCCATTTTCATTTTGCAATTGGGCTCTTATTTCCTGGGGACCCTCTTCATTCAGCCGACTTGAATATCTGAAAGTAAGTCGGACCAAAATAAACGACAGCACTTGCAGTATACTGTACTTTCACCAGACAGAGAGCTGGAGAGAAAAATTACTCGTAACGTCTCTTCCAGGAAATGCTGCATATAATTGACGTTTCATCGGAGATACACAAGTGTACAGGCACACAATTGACAAATTATGTTAAATTATGGCAAAATTTAATGCATTTCTGACGTAACAAGGCCATACATTTTTAGTTAATATCTGATAAGTTCATACTACAAGCTCGCACATATCTCGACTATATTCTTAACTACTCGAACCATCCCCCTAAACAGATTTTATGAACTTTTCGCGACTTTAACGGTGTTTCGGAAAAGTGATGTCCTCAACAAGGTATGCACATGAATTACACTAGGTTGTGTTTCAAGCCACTTTTCACGTTGGAACGGTGCAATATAAATCAAAATTAGCTATCTTTGTTGGCTCATTTGGATGTCACCTATATCGAGCGGGGAGCCATGTAATCCTTTTTGAAAAGTGATCAGCCTTTCTGTAATCTTACCTACCAATCTTGAAACCACTGGAGCCGCTAGCTCCAAGCTTGGTTGGTACACATTGTTGGTACACAAACTGCGTACCGTTATTTATTTAGAATTTAGAAAAAATTAATTCTCCATATCTATAGATAAGAACCAAACACAATATTAAACTATAATAATTAAAAACAGAGAACAGGAGCAGTAATGAAACAGAAATCTAGAACAAGTTTAAACAACAAGTAGCTATAAATTAATGAGGGGTATAATATATTGAAAAGTCACATTGATTATGGTAGACGATATTAACAGAATTATCATACACCAAGACTAATAAGGAAGATAGGAATGAAATTAATGGAATAGGATAAACACAAACAAATGAAGCTGCAACAGAAGCAGCAGGATAGATAAATCAGGAAATGTTGAAGCAGGTGGGGCAGGAGCAGATGAAGCAACAACAGATGAGACAGGAACAAATGAAACAGCAACAGATAAAGTAGGAACAAGTAAAGCAGCAACATATGAAGTAGGACTAATGAAGCAGGAACTGATGAACCAGGAACAGATGAAGCAATAACAGGTGACATCAAAATATATTAAGCATTAAACAGCTAAATAAGGACGAATAAAGCAGCTACTGATGAAGCAGGAACAGATGGAGCAGGAATAGATAAAGTAGGAACAAATAAAGCAGGATCTGGTGATGAAGGAGAAGTAGGATCAGTGGAAGCAAGAACATATGAAGCAGAAACAGATGAAGCAGGAACAGATACAGCAGGAATAGAAAAAGCAGAAACAAATGAAGCAGGCACTGTAAAAATGGCAAAGCAGGAACAGATAAAGCAAGAACAGATGTCACAGGAAAAGATGAAAGCTGGAACAAATGCAGCAGGACGATAAATTAGCAAGAACAGCTGAAGCAGAACATATGAAACAGGACCTGATGATGCATGAATAGATAAAGGAAGAGCAGATGGCAGAAGTGCAGAAGAAACAGGAACCGATGGAGCAGGAACAGATAAAGCGGGAACAAATGATTGGTTGCCTTTGGTTGCAGGAACTGTTGAAATAGGTAAATCAGGAACAGATAAAGCGAGAACAGGTGGCACTGGAACGGATGAAGCAGGAACAAATGCCGCAGGAAGATAATGAAGCAAGAACAGATGAAGCAGGATATTAGAAGCAGGAGCTGATGAAGCATGAATAAATTCCACAAGCACAGAACAAACAGGAACCGAAAAAGCATTCGAAGTAGGAACACATGAAGCAAAAACAGATGACACATGAACAGATGGAGCATAGTATATAGCTTTTCAGCGGCTTTATACAGACATTTCGTTCAGCGAAATTTAACCAAAATTCATTCACATGATTTCTCGAATGAAATCTTAAATCTGGCAATTCTAAGCTTTAGGAACTATCTGAGAATGTGATCTTCATTGGCTTAACTATATATGTAACCTTTGAAACCGAAAGCATTAGGCTTCATTCGTATGGAGGTAGATTATGTACTTCAAAGGATATAATTTGTTTATCTCCAAATGTTCTAAAATCACTGTATGGGGGTATATGAAAACGCCCCAATATGGTCCGTATTAAAACTGAACATCACTGTTCTAAGTGATCCCAGTTCCAATTTTCGAGGCGTTTCCGTTAATATATGGAGAGGATTGTACCGATTGATTGTACCATACCGACATAATTAGTATGGGAGTTATGTTTACTCATAAACCCACGTGTATTGATTTTGAGTTGTTTTCTATTAATATTGCTTGTAAAGATTTGTGTAAAACTACGATGAATAATGTGGGTCCTGGAGTCAATGCAACCCAATTTTGAATCTACATTTATTTATATGAAGACTATGTAAAAACATGTGATCACGTTTTACAATATACAATGTTTTATAATAAATGATGTACAAATTCTACCATATGTTTGGCAATATCGGAACATATTTGCGACCCGTGATTTACTTACTTACAAGCATTTTATGAACACAAGATGAAAGACGGGCATCGCAAAATTGATTCAGAAAGTAAATTTTTCTAAATTTGGTTGCACCGCTCTCCAAAACTTCAAGCAAACATTAGTATTCGAGCACTGACGTATCATAAAGGACGATGGTATAGGTATTACCATACACGTATGGCATTACATTCAATTTCGTATACAGATTTCTTTCCTTTTGGAAAATGATTTCATTAAGTCGCTATCACGTTTCAATGAAATTAATTAATATTTCCATGAATGATGTTATTTATAACATAATGACACAACATTTTCGCAAACATGTCTTTCAATACTCAAATTTGTTGGCATTCATCAGTGATGTTGAAAATTAAAGTAATTAATTAACAAACATATATAAATACTTACCGCCAACAGAACTGTAATTCAATATGAGAGTACAGTTATTTGCTTATTTGTTTGTATCATGTAAATATTATTAAAATATCATAGTTGAACTCAGAAGGATATTTAAATATCCTGATTGTGGTACGCCTACTCTAATTAAGAATAATGGGATGGTCTTATCAAGCTTCATGTACGAGGGTGATTCACATGGAAAATGGGTAAAGTTTGCATAATTTGGCACGTATATAGAGCAAATTAATTCTACACTCTCGATCAGCGGATTAGAACCACTTACATTTCTGGTGTTAGTAGTCCTTTTTTTCAAGTTTCCTGTCGACAACTAAAATTTTACTACCATCGGCAAAGGCGTTTTCTTGAGATTATGAAGGTCATTTTCCACAAAAAAAAAAAATAAAAATCCGTTCTTATGATTATAACCACTGTCTATTTTTGAATTATCGTTATACATCCAACAATTATTAAAAGAAAAATATTGGTTTCTGATAAACATTAGGGACTAATGGGCAAAAAAAAGTATTTTTAACACAGCGGAAAGAGCCATAATCGATCTCTATCATTCGCTAGGATATTCTTATCGAGCCTTTGCGCGGCAAATTAGGCAACGTCACAAAACTGTGCTGGGGATACTTAATAGCTGTTGAAAACTCTGGAAAGACGAAAGAAACAAAATCTTGAAAATTGCGCCAAACTCTTCACTTTCAGCATCAATAATCATGTCTCAAGCTGGTATCGCGGCAAGTAACTCGTCAGTAAAAAGAGCCATTGCAAGCTGTAAGTACCTGAAATTGAAAAAAAAACTGAAGAAAAACCCGCCGCTGAGTAATGTCCGGAAATAAAATCGTTTAAAATTAGCTAGAGAGCATATGACATGGGAAATTCACCTAAGAGGTCATGTCAATGATGGCGTAGTGTGGGGTTTAGTAACGGAAATCAATTTAAAGATGGCTAACATTATTGTTTTCAAGATACGAGAACACGGGAGCAACTTTTAAATGTCATCACAGCACAGACGCTGGAGTTATGGTCTGGGGTGAAATAGCGAATTACGGCAAGATCGATTTGGAATATAAATGTGCAAAATTGATTGGAGGAACTTGAAAGACTCTGTTATAATCAGCTTTTCAGAGTAAATGATATTTCTGGACCTATTCCACGGATTCTGCAATAAGATCATGCTCCTATTCATAATGCCAGAGTTGCAGGCGAATTAATTTCAAACCAAAATGTTCGTCTTCTTAATTGGCAACCATATTCTCCCGACCTAAACATAATTGAAAATGTTTGAAGTTGGCCTTCCCGTAAGGTTAATGAAGATATGGAATCATTAATTCAAGCCATTACGGACTCCTGGAATGAGATATCTTTAGATTACACTGTGGAACAAAATGAAACTTTTATAACAAAATAACAATGTTCTGACATCGGATTCTGGTAGAGGGTTTAATATAAAATATATTTGTGTCGTCGTTTTGAAATTTTACGTCTCATTTTTTTTAAAGGGTGTGAAATTGTCCACCTTTCTGCAAATTCTTATGATGAAAACATGTTATCCTTGCACTTTAGGTGTCTTGATTTTTTTCTTTGAGAAATTTTATGTAAAAATTTACGGGAAAAATTTTTGTGGAAAAAAGTTAACGCTAAAATGTCCAACAAAACTGCGTTTTAGGTGGTTGGTGTTTGTTATTTCTCCCCTCTACCAGAATCCATTGTCAGAATCTTGTTATTTTATTTTGTGTTCCACACTCATGTTTAACAACACTTTCTGAATCAATAGAAACTCTACAATATTCTGAATGAACTAAATATTATTGGTTCTTATTATTAAATTATAAACTAATGAATTTTTAATTAAAATTAGTTACATTATTCTAATCATACGAACGGAAAATTGTTTATTATTTTTGTATTTCTTTTGAAAAGGACCTTTATAATACTGTTCCATTAAACTTTAATGATATTTTTGTTATTGTTGTAATCTTTAGAAAATGCCCTTTCCAAATATAAATCCAATGAAAACTAAAAAATCCTAATAGTAATTTTTTTGTAATCAATCCTAACAGGCCCTGAATTCAAAATTCAGGGAAAGGCAATTTATAGAGGAAACACGGACGACCAGAATTTACACTAAAAATTGTTTCAATTAAAAAAAAAGGCAATTGATTTAAAAAAAATATTTAATATTATACGTTCAAGGGCGGTTTTAAATCTTGTTGATGTTTGAACTTCCTTCGTAGTTAGTGTCACAACAAGATTCGTGATATCTACTGCCGTCTGTTAGCAAATCAGTGTAAAATTTTAACCAAGCTACATAAGTTAGTTTGTGTTTGACAGCCATTGGAAGCAGACACCCTAGTGACTTTCCACGAAAATTAAAAAAAAAGAAAGAAAGAGAATTTCGTGTTTTCATAAATTTATTATAAGTTTTATAAAAAAATCCATCACCGAAACCAAGGAAAGGCACGACAAATTCTATGGGCACTATGCACCGTAAATTTGAATGCTTAAAAATACATAAGTGACCCCGAATTTCTAGGTCGCCATAAAGAGGTCGTCACGCCAGAAATCGTTGATAAAATCTGTGGATTGCTATTGGACCATCGGAGAAGTAACTGAACGAGTACACCAAATTTAACGTGAATACTTCGCAGTCAAAAAGCTATCCAAGCTAACCACTTCAAAGCAGTGTTTATCGATGTTCACCCGCAATCTAAATTTGAAACAAAAATTCATCACAATACAGCAGACACTAAGAAATAGGCAAAGCACTTGATTTCAGTACCAAAGTAGGCCAATCTGAGTCTGCAACAAGGTCATGGCGACAGTTTTTTTCGGGTGCATACGGTGGCATTAAGATCGTCTACCTATAAAACGTAACATAATCAACAGTGAATACTATTACTGGCTGTTGGACATATTCGACATTAACTTGAAGCAAACTCGAGCATATTCAGTAAAGAAAAAAACATTCTTGTGCAAGTGTATAGTTTCCGTGACAAAAATTCACAAATTGTGCTACAACTTACTACATCATCTGACATATTTATTGAATTTAGACCCGAGTGATTGCTCTCTATTTTCAAACAGATTTAATTTGAATGAAAAGGTTATCAGTGAAACAAATGCATATTTTAAGGCTCTTCATTAAACCTATTATTTGGAAGAACTAAACAGTACTTGAAAGCGGCGGACTAAATATTTCGAGCTAAAAGCGGATTATATGCTAAAAACGGCCCAGTAGCACATTTCAGGAACCATGTAAAGATATTGATTGATGTTGTATAATGTGTCGTGTTTAAAAAAATAAAAACTAATAAAGTGCAATTAACAAAAACCAATAAAAATTAAGAAATCTTGTGTGTCATCGGATATTTTTATTATTTGGAAATGAGAAGACAAAACGGATCCTTTAATTGGACGTGCTCGAGAAGAATTCCAGATAAGTGTTCCTCTCCAATAATAACAGCAATGGAAAATAACGAGCATGTTTTAATAAGGTATCCAAAAAAGCATACCAGTGGAAGATGTAGAAATATGCAGAAAAAATACTTTTGTAAAATATGCCGCTATAAACAAAGCCCTTAATCCAAGTCAAATAGTGCAACAATCGGTGGTAATTAGAAACCAAAAATTTCGCGATTACCTTCCCTCGAAGTACGCGCAAAAGCGAAAAATAGGATACACTCGGAATGAAATGGGACTTTTCAGAGAGCCGCAAGCAATAGATGAAATAGATTACCCTCTAACTCTATACGTTTTGGATAACGAATTATTTATATTGGCAGAAGAGAAAGTGGGAGATGAATATATGGCTATATTCGGCACAAAATCATCAATTCAACTTCTACAAAAAAACGATTGTTGGCTCGTTGACGGCACTTTTGATGTTTTGCCCACAATAATGCGCCAACTCTTTTCCGTTCATGGAAGGATTGAACGAGAGGTCGTCCCACTCCCATTCTGCCTAATGTCCAAAAAATTTGGAGTACTCTATGAAGCATTTTTTAAACGCGTAATTCAAATTGCTTTGGAATATGTAGTTTATTTTAAGCCTAATCGTATTATATCTGACTTCGAAGTTGGTCTCGTGTCAGCAGCTAGAAACTGCTTTCCAGATTCGCAGATACGAGGGTGCTTTCTCCATTTTTCCCAGATATTGTGGCGCCGTATTCAAAAAGAACGGTAAGCATTTTTAATAACTTTTATAATTTATAGTAATGAACTTGTAATATGTACAACATTATCATTTCAGATTGGTTACTAAGTACGGAAATGACGAAAATTTCTCACTGCAAGTAAGATGTTTAAAAGCGCTTGCGTATGTTCGTCTAGAAAAGGTAGCCAAATATTATTCGAAGCTCCGAAGAACATTTGAAGACGAAGTTATTATTAAATTTGCCACCTGGTTCGAGGCCAATTATGTCTGTAACGCTCGTAAATACCCACCTGAGTTTTGGACGATATTTGATTGCGAGTGTTCTGAAAAATACCCGAAAACTACAAACAATGTCGAGTCATGGCACCGACGTTTGAGTGTTGTAGTTGGACGAAAAAAATCGGACTCTACAAAATTGTAGAACATTTAAAAGGAGAATTAATCTATTCTGAAAATATTGTATCAAAGATTGAGAATGGAGAAACATAAAAAAAAATAAAAGAAATGTAAAAAAAAAAAAAATATTTCACGTATTGTAAAAAAATTTAATCCTTTAAGAAAATTACAATATTTGAAAAGAATAGCAAAAAACTTAGTTTATAATTAATTAAATATTGTTATCAGTTAAATTGAATTGCTATGATTTTTTATTATTTTTAACTTTGTCTTAATTTAATTGATTTTTAACTAATTTGTGTTTTTATTTAATGTTTGTTATTTTTTTTCTTTTAAATTAATATGTTTTTCAATGATATGAATTTTTTTAGATCGATTTTGAAAATCCATTAATCTGTTTAATTACTTATTACATATTTCATAATTTGTTTCCAACGAATAAATATCTAACCATACACATACGTTATTATATGTAACATTTCTTATTCATAATAAACTCGCTTTAATTCTTAATAAATAATTTAACGGCATTTTATTTTTATTTTTCTCCTAATGAAAGGGGAATAACATATTTCAAAAACCAGAATTTTAATAGACAGAATTTTATTGAAAACAGAATTTTGTAAAACAGAATTTTGTAAAACAGAATTTTGTAAAACAGAATATTAGTCAGACAGAATTTTTTGTTTTGAAAAAAAAAGAATTTTTGTAAGACAGCATTTTGGAAAACAGAATTTTGTGGCTATCCCGTATTATTTACTATATTTAATTTTTTATGAATATTAATCCACATTTATAAATAATTAATACAAAAAATTAGAAGATTTAAAGACTTTTACATTTAGTGGAACTGAATGAATCATTTGTTTTTGCTTCGTAAACTGAGAATTTCACTCACATTTTTGGTTTCAGAAGGATCCCATAATCCAAGCTAAGCGTGTATTAATTACTTTTATTTTTTCATATTATATTTCACATATGGTCCGCCGTTTCGAATTTCTCAGTAAAGGCTCGGACAGACAAGGGGCTTCACATTGTTGCCCTTACCAGTTTCTTTCCTCAAAATTGCTTCTCACTTTGGTTGGACACATACATAAACATATATACGAAACACATACACAAAACCATAGTAACATCACAAACTTCCGAGCGTTTGTTTATTCCCTTCAATGATCAAGCACTTTTGACATCCTCTGTCCGATAAACCATTGATGACTCAATACATGAAACTACAAAGCAATACATCAGGCAAAATAAGATGCACTCACTTCATTTACAATTTATACGTTCATTTAGGCATATTTATGAATCACTGACTGAGACGGTAATCCAAAAATAAAATTACTAACTTACAAGATAGCACTGTCTCGTTGTTCCGCTTATATTCTCTTACTCTCTTGAGAGCATAAAGAGTGTAAAAAACACAGCTGTAACGGTATCACAAACACAGCCATATTTGGGTAGCAAACACATATATTATAACATATTTATAATTGTGTCTCAAAAATGGAATATTGAATAGCAAACAAAATGTGTTTGGCCCAAACATATTATATTTGCGCCAAGCTCAACACACGATTTACATTTGCATCCTAACGACACAAAACTAAAAAAAATTAAAGTGCAGATATATGGTAGATAGATCACTCGAAGTCCATGTCCTAAGATCGATTTATATTAAAGCTACAATTTCTTACTTATAACTTGTCAACAAGTGTGTCTGTGTATTATCCAACTAGTTTCCCCATTTACTAAGAATTTTAACGAAATTGTTCATTAATTAAATATCTTGAACTAACAATTTACATACTACACGCAAATACCGAGATATTGGTTTGAAATATTAATTTATTTATATACATATAATTTCCACACAGACTACATTTACTGAATTGATGCTGTGACGCTATTCTTGCTACAATATCATTAAATCCTACTCTTAAATTTTTAATATTACTTGAAATACTATGACGTATCATTCCAATTTCACAACTAATACCAATGTAAATTCTAGCATTAGCTTTGCAACTCTGTTGTTTGCTCTAAATTATCTACCAATCGATTTCCCATTTTAGTAGTTTTGCACCTGAATTTATTTAATTCATTTGACTCAATTTCACCAGCAATGTAAAATATATATCAGGTTGTTGCTACAACTTTGTGATAACCACATGTCGGTGTTAGGGTATTGTGTGTGCAACTATATTGAAAAGTGTCAAAAGAAGATTTATTCGGGGTTAGAAATTTCCAATTATCACCTGCATAAATAACAAATCGATTTACATACGAGAATACACACAATTATAGATTTACACATTTAGGGCATGCAATATCGTATTGGCCAGTGTATGAAGGTAGGAAAGCGATTGTGCAGTAGTAGTAGTATTAACGACCCCTTGGTCGAAAGCTAAATTGGGAAGGTGGTTACCTGAACCATTTTATAGTCAGATAGGATGTTATAATTTATTGATCGAGTCCTGATAAACGTAACTCCCATAATTACTTGGTATATGCGGAAATTAATATGCACTGATCGATTGTTAATCACTTTCTGAAATGACCAATTTAGATGTTAGAGTGTCCATTCACCTGACAGCATTATAAAATAAACAGGGTGTTTCAATAAGAGTGCGGATTTTCTGGGATGATTTTATTTTCTTTACTCGGCCTTTTTATTGGTACTTTTCTAATCATTTCCCTTACTGGAATTTTTATTCGGTCTGTTTTCTAAAACTTACAAATTTATTCAAGCTCAAGACCTTATTAAATAATATAAAGCTTATTAGCTTTATATTACTTTCAAAAAAGTCTATCATATAAATCCTAAAAAAAGGTCTTGAGCTTGAATAAGTTTGTAGGTACTTTTTTAATTTAATATTCAAGCTCAAGACCATAATACATCTCCATAAACAGAGATATGGTTTTTTTAAAAGAATCTTTTGAAAATTCATACTCATGATTCCTGGAAAACCGTATAGCTGTTTCAGATCAAGCCACAGATCTTCATCAGCTGTTGCTTGAAATGCTGTTTTTGAAAAATTCACCAACTAAATGCACACGAAAACTCACGCCTTAATTGAGAATTGTCCAATTAATATTGCAAACAAATCACACAAGGAAAAAACTTTTTACGAAACAACAAAAATCATTTCAAATGAGGACCGATGGTTCTGTGGAGTTGGGAAGAAGTTTTTTGCAAATGTTTTCTTGTGTCTTTTGCGTGCGATATTTTTCGAACACTTGCACAGTGGAAAATTCTTAATTGAGATGAGTTTTCGTTGGCATCGAGACTGAAGATTTTTTCAAAAGCAGCATTCCAAACAACCGCTAGTTGTAGGTGCATTGTGGTACCCTTACCCATAGGGATGGGGGTATATATAATAGCGGGAAAAAATGTAACCCATAAACCCTTAGTATTGTTGTACGAAATACATTTTTGAACTTTAAGCTGATTGAGCCATGTCAGTCTATCTGTCTCTCTCTCAATCCGCCTGGCTGGCTGGTCAACACGTTATCAACTGTAAGTCTTATTCGAACACAGCGACATTTTGTCAGTGACTGTTATTTGTCCAAACGTGAAAATGGGATTGAAAATGGGCATTTGAACACGCCCCTTCTGGTACTTCCTATGACTTATGCAAATCGACAAATTTAGTACAAAATCATGTTTTCTAAAACTTATTTCTGGAGGATGTGATTTGCTTCACCTCAAACATTGGCTAATAATCTGTAAATGTCTACTTGACTAGACAAAATGGGCGAGCTTGCCACGCCCATTATTTTACCTCCCATACAAAAGCTTGGTGGTCGTCAGGGTTGCCAATGCGATATGTAACGTGAAACACTTCCGATCTTAATGAAATTAGGTTAAAGGCTTCATGTCGTCAAACGCCAGTCACAGCTTAAGACAACTTTGAGTTTGCCTCGCCCATGTTGGTACCTCCCATAAATAGGACGTTCGGGCGGGTGGTTGTTGGGCAAGATAACTCCCTCAAAACCGAACTAATATTTATGATATTTGGTACTAGACAAAATTTAGTCAAATACCATTCTTCTATGGCAAATGGGTGGGACCAACTGTGGTCCCTCCCACACAACAGTTGGGCGGATGACCGGGTGATCGACACGATATCTCTCGTTTATTACAACCTATCCTAAAAAAAATTGGTCAAAAGGTGTTGATTTCCTAAAAAGTAACTATTTAACACCCATTTTCGTACCATCCTTACAAAAGCTGGGCGGCTTTCTGGTTGGCCGACTCGATATCTTCCGTAAACCACAACTGATCTTAACAAACTTTGGTACTGATCAATATTTTGTCAAAAGCTACTGGGTAATAACAAATGAACACTTTCGCCATCCAGATTTTTTGTACCTGCCATATAAATATTGGGAGGATAGTCACTATAAATCACCAAAATCACTTAGAACCCTAACTAGATTGAATGTTGAACAATATTTAGCGCACTGGCCCTCCGCTATTGAATATTGACACATTTGCCACTCTCAGTCGTTCAACGTATGGGTGAGTGTATTTGTTTTTTAATAGGAATCGCTCGCAGTGGTTGATTTAGAGTGAGGGTATGTTTAAGTCCGATCATCCAAGTGAAATTTCTCTACTGGTTTTATTCTTGAATAACATGTGGGTTTCAGTAGCCCAAATGCGGCAGGTGTGCTTGTTAACATCTCCATTTAGGTTAAAATGTGCTTCATCGCTCATGATGACTTTTGTTTAAAAAATCGGCATCAACTACTTGTTGTTCATCAGGTTATGATTAATATAATTATAGTTAACTATAAAATGATACTAGGGAATGAAGCTATGACTAAGATTGTCTGAAGCTTGTAGTGTTAATGGTAATTGATAACTTTACCGTGCTGCAAATGGTCCCTAGGCTTCAGTTCCTGTGTCAATTGAATTTTGTAGGCGTGAAATAATAGGTTTGTTGTTAATATCCTTTAAACGGTGTTGTATCAAAGACTTAGTTGCTGTCCACGACGACGAATTGAGGTTGTCGCGGCCATGACCACACTTTGTTGCACAAGCAGCAAAAGCTGCCGGCCAAACGATCTGCACAAAGACGCACCTATGTTGCTAAGTTTTTCGCCGTTCTGCACCAAACGATAGTCGGTAGTGATGACCCAAAATATCTCGAAATACGCGAAATCCACTTCTTGCCGAAAGGTCGTTTTAATAAAATGTTTGTATTAATTTTTCGCGTTGTTCAACTGAGCATTACCCCACGACACAATTTGCCAAAGGTTGTGTCTAAATAAAATTTAAAAAAAAAAAAATTTATATATCACAAACAATTTGTGGGAAAAATCTGCTACCCACTGAATCACCCCGTAATACAACATTATTTAAACATCGACAAAAACCACCTACCACATGAATCTGCAGCTCATACATACCTTTGTTTGGAATTCCCCATTTAGAGTGCTAGAGCATGAGTAATCAATGGCGAACAAATGAATTTTTTGCATATGGCACTCTAAGGATTATCACAAAAAGAGCAAATATTTACATAAATGTCATACAGATTATTGAAATATTTATGGTAAATAAGCCGGGCCGGTATGACAATAAATTCATTGGGTCCCGGCTAGATTTTTTATTTTTTATACACTAATAATTGCTTTAAAAATAATTGTTATACACCGTAAAAAAGGATTGCTTGCAGTATTCGAGAAATACCAATTGATATAAAATTAATTATTTTTGTTTTTTGTTTGTTTTTCAAATAATTTAAAATATATTATATATTGAATTATGTGAATATTAAATATTACTAATTCTCCTATGAGGATTATCGTCATAAGCGATTATATTTTGTCCACGTCATTGAATGTCAAGGTGACGATTAAAAAATGACAGCTGCAGATATGGAACAAAATAAGTCAATAGCGGACAAGCATATCCACAGTCATGAAATCAGTTGTAAGTATACATTAGTAACATCAGAAGTTACGAGGTTGTAGGTTAGTCCATAATAGTCCTAATTAAATATGTTTGATATGAAGTTGCGTATTTTCAAAAATTCAATTTCAAAACAACAAAAATATTTAAGAACGAACTACACTCCTGTTCACTTATTTAAAGGCAATAAACTTTCCATATTCAGCAGCCTGTATATTTTGCAATTTGTAACCGATTGCAGAATTTTCAAATGGAAATGGAAGCTAGACATCTTAAGATATATAAAAAATCATCACAATAGGGGTTTCTTAACTAAAGAACTTTTGTTGAGCAATTTTTAAAAAAGTCCAAAAATGTGAATTTTTTTTTTTGGTTCACTTGAATAAAGGCACTTTATTATTTTTTCTTTATTATTTGTAAAGTATGCGATGTTTTTTGTAGGGAGCGTTTGTTCATTAAAATTTATTACATCTTAATCATTGTACGAGTCAAAATGGCAAAATTAAAAATTGTAAATCTATCGGAAAAAACTAAAATCACCATTTTGAATGATATTTCAACCGCGCAATAGCTAAAGCAAATGGACGGAGCCCAACAGTTGTCGACAATTACATTAAGGAACCCGAGGGGTATGGAACAAATTTTAAAGGAAGGATTTCGTTGTCTTTATCTATGTATGAGAAAAGAAAAATCATCAGAATTTCTTCTAATTCTGCCTTATCCTTGTCAAAAATAAGCGAGCAAGTCATCAGTACGCAGAGTAATTGAGAGCTGTGAGTATCTTAAATACCTGAGATTACAAAAAAGCCGCCACTTAATGCTCTTAGTAACGAAAAGCGGCTTCAATTCGCAAGAGACTACATGATATGAGATGTGTAGCCAAGAGGTTATGGAACTGACTGGACAACCGTTGTATTTACGATTAATTTGGATGAACCTGATGGCTACGACTATTATTTCAATGATCTGTGCAAAGAAAAGCGATTTTTGAACCGACATCGCAGCCAAGAGGGCGGCGTTATGGTGTGGGGAGCTATTACGTACTATGGCACCATCGATCTTGAATTTCAAAGCGCAAAAATTACTAGTGGGCTATAGAACGTTATTCTACTCGGCTTTTACGAAGTTCAGTGAACTAGTTGTTCCCATATCTTGGATATTGCGACAGGATAATGCCCCTATACACAACGCCAGGGTAGTGAAGAAGTTCATTGCAAGCCAAATTGTTAATATTCTTGAGTGGCCACCCTATTCGTCAGATCTAAACATTATCGAAAATGTCTGGGGTTGGTTATCTCGTAAGTTCTGTGAAGGACTATTAACATAACTATTAGTTCTTAAATAAAGCAAAATAAATTAAAAAGCAAGAAAAACTATTTTTCATTAAAATTAGTTAAAGTGCTTTTATTCAAGTGAACCAAAAAACTAGCACATTTTTTACTTTTTTTATAAATTGCTCAAAAAACTTTTTTAGTTAAGAAGCCATTATTGTCGTGATTTTTTTATATCTCAAGATGTCTAGCTTCCATTTCAATTTTCAAATTGTGCAATCGGTTACAAATTGCAAAAGATACGGGCTGCCGAATATGGAACTTTTAGTGCCCTTAAATAAGTGCACCAGAGTGTATGATAATATGACAATATATAATTTTAATACAAGGCTAACGAAGGCAATTCTCTTCATAGATTTAGTGAGCCTGATAAAAAATTTAGTTTGATTCCATGTTAGTAAAGTTTGTTTATATTCCATGGCCATGTCTATCGATTTAGTGGCCTTGATAACAAATTTAATTTGATTCCATGTTAGTATAATTTGTTTGTATTCCATGTCCAGGCGCCTCTTCCCTGGGATTGGTGGTCTCCCGGCACGCGGTTGCCCTGATTGTTCCATTCAAGTGCTGCTCTAGCGATAGCTGATGTTGAGCACCTTAGTTATGGCCGATCTAAGTCCATATTCCTCTACATACATCCAATAAAATATTACTGTCACTTGTGCGATGCCACAGTTCTGCATAAGAAACCATACCACGATAGGTTATTGTGAACTAAGTTTTTTATAATAAATAACTAAATAGATGCAAAAAAAATAAACTTAAATTGTCCTCTGGAGCATTCGATATAAAATTCCCGGGAATTGAATCCATTTTGCTATCTGGTATTGAAGTGCTTATTTCTCCGAAGCCACATCGGTAATTTAAAAATGTTGCAGATGTTACTCTAAAAAAGTCTCGAAATGAGGGGAGTAGCGTTGCCGCTAACTAAAACTGACGCATATTTTAATCTCACAGTATTTTGCCTGCAGCGGTGTCTGTATTAATAGCAATATTTATATTTGAATAATTCAAACTTTTCCTTGGGACGATCCCCAGTGTAGCTGAACAACAACCGCAATGCCACGCGTATAAGTAATACGAGTATCAGCACTCATAAAGCTCATTCGCCAGGGCGTACAAAATATAGCAGCCTGTTTCTCTACACTCCGGTTCCCTTATTTAAAGGCACTAAAAATTCCATATTCAGCAGCCTGTATCTTTTGCAATTTGTAACTGACATCTAGACATCTTGAGATAGGTGGTAGGTGGTTGCTAAGAGCGTTTAGATAAGTAACGGTTTCGTGAAGTCTCGCTTCAATTACAATATCAGTTTCGGAATAATTTCGGAATTATTCCGGATTATTTTTGGGCTATTTCTCTTATCTACAATTATGAAATATGGCCCACAATGGGTCTGTTTCATATTTAATTTCATGAAAAAAATCCAAATGCGCAATTTTTTACAAACGTACGAAAAATCGCCCAAAGCATGAAAATTAAATATTGGCCACAATTTATGAAAAAGACCCACTTTTTCTGGGCGATATTTCATATGAAATTTCGCCCACATTTGTATGGGTTTTTTTGCGCAATTTTTCATAAACTTTTTTGAACGATTTTTCTTTGGGCAATTTTATATTGCCCCATTTTTTTATAGCAATAATATTTTAGACATCGTAATTATATGACGTCCCAGTTACAGTTTTTTTTAGATTCGATGACATCTGTTTAGTTTGTTTCGCATCTCCTAGCCACGGAATATGAATTTGGATTTAGAATTTCTTTGCTTTGGCAGTACCTCTGGAACTTTTTTAAAAGCAGTTTATGCATTTGACTCCACAGATAAAGAACGTGTGCCCGTCGGTGGTGCACTGGTACTATGCGCGATTTTTGTAAAGGAGAACGTGGGTTCGAACGCTGCTCTGGTCACGTTACATATCATTCGACGGCAGTCACCTCGCATAGAAATTGCGACATATAGAGGATTTACCGATGAAAACGTTTCTCAAAATACCGTCCGGAGGCGGTGTAAAACTGTTGGCCGTAATCAGTGTGTGTAAAATTAGAAGCAGCACAGGTCACTGGTTGTGAGAAGCTCTTCCTAATCCCTTCATGGGATGTAACGAGGAACCATTTTTTTTAGATAAAGAACGATAACCTCTGAGTTCCTTTAAAGTGGTTAACAAATTTCAAAGTGGCAATATCTTTTGATGCCATGGAGTATGAAATTTGATAGAATTTTTTCTACTTGAATGCACCTTGGGGAATTTTCTATTTAAGTTTTGCACATCTTCTCCTGCACATCAAACTACTGCAGTAAAGGCCGTTCTGATCTGGGTAATTTTCCACCCTTGTTGCGTAAAGCGTTATCTGCATCCTCGTCATCTTTTGCATCGAAGTAATTGCATCCTCTGGGATATCTATACATGTATAAATATTGAAGTTATAAATATATTAAGTGCTAAAGGTTTCGGTGAGCAGACAAGTGAATACCATTTGCAAATACGACTTCAACGAATTGTGTTATGACCAACGACCTGTTTCGTTGACCGTCAGTGCCCGACCAAGAAAAGCGCAGCAACAATGAACCGATTGTAAATTTTGAAACGAACTTAAGTACAGAGATTTCCATTTGCATTAACTTTACTTGATTTCGTAGACAAGGTCGGACTTTACAAACACTGTGACGAATGCAAGTCTAGTCCCACAGCACAGGGTAAAAGAGAACGCCGTAACTCCACCAAGTGCCTTGAAAGATGCCTTGGCGTTGATATAGACTTCGTCAGTTGGTTAGTAGGAAAATATTCCATTATACGGAGCTCCCTAAAGCGTTATAATATAACAAGTCTTCATAGAAACACCGGAATTAGATCTAAAAAAAGAGAGCAGTTCCGTATCACACAGATGGAACTGAGGTATCGATGGACTTGAAGGAAAATATTGAGAGACGCTTTATCCAAAGAATACTGAATGTGTAGCACTTCGAGAAAGACGTACACTGATCAATATGTGGGGATATAATGGATCATTAATGATACTTTTTAATATGTTTTAATATCAGTCTGCCTACAAATAAGTTTACGAAATTTTTACTCAATTTAGTAGAACAATTACACTGTGCGACACCAAGCAAAAATGATGGGGTACTGTCAACGGATTCTGGTAGAATGGTCTAAAATAAATATACGTATACCAGCGTTTTGCCAGATCTGATCAGAATTTTTTTTAGGGCTGGTCAAAGTTTCCACCCCTCGCAACGTTCCAGCTACATATCGGCATGCAAAACTGTGTGTTCCTTACTTCTGAGGTACAATATATATTCAGAGGTTTTATAGAAATATTCAGATAAACATTTTTGTGGAACAAATTAACCCGCTATCTGTGACGTATAATCATATTATATTTTTTACTTTTTTTTTTGAAAACTCGGAAAAAACTGCTCCAAAATGACGGGGGGCGTGGTCAAAATGTTCCACAAAAATGATCGCCATAAAATTTCACTATACGTATCCGAACACTCCAAAACACAAATCTTAGCCCAAGTGGTAGACAATAAGCAAAAACTAACTGCCTTCTAAGGGTTAATAATGAATTTTGTCATTTTGCTGTTTCCATTAAAAATAGTCCACATAATATAATGAATTTTGTCATATTTCATCTTTTGTATTTTATATTTTTTTTGGGCCTTTCTACCAGAATCCGTTGACACAACCCCATCATTTTGAAAAAAATCTAATTTTGTCTCACTGTGTTATTATAAGGATTTTCATTGCTAAATTATAATTTTTTCGTTAATTATTTAAAAGATTTGACAGTCTGTAAGGATGTATTTCTACAGGCATAAATCAATGACATGAAATGAAAGTTCATACCAACAAACTGTGGCTACAAACGGCGCCAATATTACGTATGCAGAAATATATTTATGGCTTCAGTTGATCCCCTACGGCGGAGTAGTAAAATCTGTAAAAAGTGAAATAATTCTCGGCCAACATCGGCCAAATTTATCAAAGCTAGAGTAAGCGATGTACAAAATTAAGTTGACAAATTGTATCCTTCTGTTATTGGTAGCTAGAGTAGGAAAACTATTATTATTAACTATGATTAATTATTTATTAATTATTAATTAATTATTGATAATTAAGTTTCTTACAATGATTTAAGCAATATCTTAAGTGATTCTCTCCTAATACCGTATTAACTTTGACATGTGCAATTTGTAAACAGACACAGAAAACTTCTAAACATCTTACGGATTCAACTAGTGATGAGCATAACTATGAACGCGATATTCAGGTATAAGAAGTTCACATTGAAGCTGGCATATACAATTTCGCCTGGCGCAGAAACTTTTAACGAGAGCACACCACCAAATGAAATACAAAACATTCGCATCAATATTGTATAAGCGAATTTTAAACGATGCTTAGATATGGAAATACAGGGTGTTTTTTATGTTGACGGCTACTTCTGTTTGATTGACATTTGTCAGTTTGTATTTGACAGCTGTACAGAACACTCGCTAACTATTTACTATGCCACATCTAATAGGACATTTACATCAAAGAAGATTAATTCATTTCGAAGGTTAACTCCGTTAACCCGCACTTACCCAGAAGATTACTCATACAATCTTAATCTGTAGAAACTGATGTTTAATTTTTAACCTCATTTTAAACTGGTGTAAATTTTGATGCAACACTGTTAGTTACTAAAAAATGCAACAATAATAAAAACATACACAAAAACTCAACTGTTTGACAGATAGTAGCCGATTTGCGACGCGTCACCACCAACAATATTTGTTGAAGATCACGCCGCCGACCATATAAATTACTGGTTTATACTTTGAGCCGATTGGAGCCACTGATCCAATTTTAAAGTACAGTTTTTTCAAAAACAACCCAAATTTGTACAAAACTGGCAAAACCAATAGCGGCCAATTAAATTTTTCTGTTGTGCCCCCATCTTTGATAATTTAAACTCGGCGCAGAGTTTGTGCAGGCACGGAGTTGCCACCTAAAATGTAAATTTAATTTTAAATTCGGTAGTATAAATGGTAAACATTAGAGAACAATGTTATGGCTAACCTGACCGTGATAAACGGCGGTGTAAATACGTTAGAACTCACCAACAACGTGTTGAAGCTATTACAATATTTTATGTAAATGATCATTCAAAAACGCGAAGAATTTTGCGGGATTTTTTGGTTTAAATATTGTGCCGAGCAAGTCAACCATTCAGTGTATTGTAAAGAATTTTGAAACTATTTACTTAAGTGTTTCCTACAAAACAGTCTGAAATATCAGAACGTAAACGATTATCCATTCCATATGCTTCATAATCACCATCTTCCATATGGTTGGCATATTGTTGGTAGCCGTTTTGTTGTAATACAGTATAATACCAGATTCGGTGATAACAATAAATGTTCCATTAAGTCCCACACGAGGTACCTGTATAAAATGTAACATTTTGGTTTGACTTTGGGAAATCACTCTTCCTGAAGAAATAGTTGGACTGTACTTCTAGAAACATACCAATTCTTAAAATCATACATGCTTAACCTGACCAACCATCTCGCATTTGGCGGAATTATCTGATAATTTGGATGTCTCATCCCGCCTTAGATTTCAATTCAGCTCTTACAGAGAAGTCCCGCTTTATGACTTTTTTTTTTGAACTAGTCTAGTATAATTTTCGTATATTTTTAATATAAAAATTTTCAAAAGACACAAGCATTATCGCATTGTTAGATAATCATTTCGAAGTTTGTGAAACTGATCATCATAGGCTTAGTTGTAGGCTGCTGACATATGTTCATCTGTGCCACTAACTGAAATAATTTTTAAGTGGTTTCTGTCGATTTTCATTCACATGAAACTGATAAATTTAATAGTTTTTACCGTCAGAATGGCTCACAAAAGTAGCGGAATCAGGCCCTTGTTATGGGCAAAATATTTGAATGGATCCCATAACAACCCAATGCAAATTGCACTGGAGTCAACGACTTATTTAAATACTAACTCATTGGCTAAAAATTATAATATCCAATTTTCGGGACACAATCCCGCTTTTTGATCAAAAACAGTTGCTCAGGTTATACATGCTGCAATCAGGGCGCTCAACGTATTTTGAAAATATGCACTATGAAAAAGTAAGATAAACTAAACACTGCGGCATGTCGTTTAAAAACAATCTTTGGGCCTAATTCAAATTTTGAGGCAATGTACTCTAAAATATATCAATATATAGATGTCGTTTGACACATCAACTTACTTACTTACTTATCCGGTCTCGGACAGCCCCTTACAAAACGAAGATAGCATATTTCGCCACCAGTTCGATGTTTTGCTTTATTTCTCCAGTGGGCAATACCAAGTGTACGCAGGGATTCGTCAACCTGATCCCTCCAGCGGAGTCTTGGTCTTCCTATTTTTCGTTTTCCTTCGAGTTCGGTTTCGAACACCCTTCGTGCTGGTTCGTCTTCATCCATTCTACTGACATGGCCTAGCCAGCGCAATCGCATTATCTTGATCCGCTTAACTATGTCAATGTCAGGAAAAAGCTCACACAGCTCATGATTCATTAGTCGCCGATACTCGCCGTTGTGCACTATAGGACCATACATTTTTCGGAGAATTTTTCTCTCGAAGACTCCTACAGATGTTTCGTCTGCTTGTGATAGGACCCAGGATTCTGTGCCATAAAGCAAGACAGGTTGAATGAGAGTCTGGTACAGCTGGACTTTTGTTACTCGAGAGAGGGATTTATCTCTAAAGTGCTTGCTTAGCCCAAAATAACATCTATTCGCAAGCACAATTCTCCGCTTGATCTCAAGGCTGACGTTGTTGTTTTTGTTCACGGCAGATCCGAGGTATCATCATCAACAGTTAAGACAACTATTACTAACATTTCAGTTACGAATGAAGAACCAAATTTTAATAAACTGGTCGGGAATATTCGATGCCACAATCCTTCCACAACTAAAATTTTAGGGCCTTATTCATAAAATGTTGTGAGATATTTGAGGTATAATTTTTAAATGATAAATCGTCTCTCAACCCGCTCATAACTTTTTGTGAGCAAGTCTTTTTACGTTTATGCCAACTTAATTGCATTAAACAAAAATTAAATATTTATATATTTCCCATTGTATTTCTATTGAAGTCAATGTTTTTGTATGTGTATATAATTGTGTTTTAAGTCTCCATAACTGTTTTTGTTAATCTATTATGTAACAACCTGATTATTAAAACAATAGATTTAAAACAAAAAAATAAAATAAATTGTCGATTTTTTATTTCCCTAAAACATTTATAGCACAAATTTGTTTTATGCATTTGTTTTTGGCTCCCGAACAAAAACGGCTGTCCGATAGTACAAGTATAAATGGTAGGAGAGCGGATGATTACTATTGATTTAAATAACTAACCACTTTAACGACTGTATGCCAATCAAATGTCTTACCACACAGACCACAATAACCATACATAACTAAAAGCCATTTGAGTTGAAAACTTAGACATTAATTAAAATAATAATAATAATAAAGCTTTCGACAGGCAGAAAACAGATATTAATATAGAATTAATGTATTATATGAATTAATATTAATCATACTGTTCGTTACATAAACCTACACACTTAAACACGAATTATTACTAATAATGAAAAAAACACTTCTTAAGGTTATCATTTTGGTTATTAACTACTACTCAATGAGTCGTCATAAATCACAACCTAATGCATTATTCATCAGAATTCATTATTTGTAGTCAATATTCGTGGAATGATACCCACACAATGTGAACTCTTTGCCAGATGGATTTAATTAAATTACACACTATTGCCATAGTTCTTGTAATGAGGGATCGCTTTTTATATAATTTTCTTATTATTATTATTAATTAGTTCAATTTTACTTAATGATGTTTACCCTGCAAGTATAAGGACATTTTGTTGTAGTTTTGCGCTTATCTGCCATCTGTGAGAAACCATTAATTGTATGCGCGATATCAACACAATTATAACACCACGCACGTGTACAATTTAACGACTTTCTTACCGTTTAGTAGTTCGCGGAAGGCAACACCATTGTCCTGATGTAGAAATAATGATATTCTAGAAGAAAGGTAACACCCTTCTACACAATTAGGTGTGAACTTCACGCTGTGTGTTTTAACACCCCTACCGATATTTAAGCTGGGTACTTTCTAAGATGATGGCCTAAATCAATTCAATTTACTAAGTATGTATATAAGCGAGGGTATCGACGTGTCTACAATTGAGCCCATAAAATTTCGACTGACATTCGTATCCATGTTCGAGGAATAGTTTGCGGTGAATTTGTGGGTGCTTAAAAACATATCTCGGTAATATGCGCTGATTTTCATGCCTTTTAAAAGACAAACAAAATATCATTGATATAGTATTTGAGACAGTAAACATAAATTACAACAATTTCTTAAAGCTGTTTTTTGTTTTTATTTTTGGTTTTTAGATTTTTGCCACTAAATACTACAAAATGTTTTAAGTACAGTTTTGTGTGACAACATACCACTGATGCTCTTGTACTTCAAATGTTCAGTTTAAAGACAATTTAATAGCAAACAGAAGACAAATTACCAAATGTTCATTAGAACAGCTTTTCATCAATTTTTGACATTTCTTCAAGTGGCGGTAAGAAATCATAAGCAATTTATCAAAATTAGTGAGGGCAACAATATTTAAATGTACACGTGGAATGCTAAAAATCAAATACAATTCAAACAATCCGAACGTAGAAATGTGAAATCTTTCTCACAGACGAACAGAATAAAATGAGCTGTTTTCTGTAGAGGGCAACACAAATGAAGTTGAAGAAAATGGTATAGAAGGGCCATCACGAAATCTAGGCAATAAATAAATAAATAAACAAACTATATATAGAGGGTGGCGCCGAATGAGCTATATGGTTTTAATGGTTTATAACTTTTCTATTTATGCGATTATTATAATTTGTGATGTGTTAACATCTATAGCGGCGTATAGGGACTAAATCTATCAAAGTCAGATTTTATGCTGCTGCTGAAACCAGATTTTATGCTGCTGCTGAAACCAGATTTTATGCTGCTGCTAAAACCAGATTTTCTCCGACTGTGAAAGAGAATAATGACGTGTTATACAAAAATGAGCGAGCAAGAGAGCAATGAAAGTGTGGTGTGGCAGGGGTGAGGCAAACGAAATTGAGTCTATAGCCTATGTAATAATATAATAATGTATATATGTACATGTGTCTGTTGCTGTTGTTGAACGGAGATATAAAAAATAGCCACGCAAAATTTCATTTGCACGCCCATGGGCTTGCGCAGTCGACGTTATGGTGACACACTAATCCGTCAGCTACTTCGTACGAAGTATGTGTGATGTTGTGTGTTTGGCTGTTTCAGTGCTGTTGATATGGCAAACATGTGGTTCTGTGACACACGTATACGTCAGCTACTTCGGACAAAGTATGTGTGATGTTGTGTGTTTGGTTGTTGTTGCCATGGCCAAACAAAGCGAGTCATTTGATGTTCAGAATTGCCCGGTGTATACAAAAAAAAACTATTATTTTTTATTTTCCAATGTAAAATTTACTAATGTGTTCATAAAAATCGAACAGGTACCTTGTAGCAAAAAGGTGTTAACACATCATCCGTGAGTTCGAACACTCATTGATTTTTTTTTAAAAACATTATTTATTGGGGAATTTTTTGCAATTAGTTTTGAAAAATGATATCCTGTAAGTGATGTCCATTTTCTGCTTGGCACATACGTGCTATTTTTAGCACATTTTCCATAACTTTGCGCAAAATTTCGGGTGTAACGGTCATGATTTCATTTCGAATATTGATTTTTAGTTGGATTATGGTTCTTGGTTTGTTAACGTACACTCTTTCTTTCAAATATCCCTAAAGAAAACTGCCAGGAGCTGTTAAATCTCGTGAACGTGGAGGCCAGTTAAAATCGCTTGTGCGCGAAATAATGCGTTCGCCGAAAATGTCCCTTAACAAAGCCATTGAGGCACATGCAGTATGTGCTGTGGCTCTGTATTGTTGAAACCACAAATTTGGACAGTTTTCCACAGCTGGCCTAATAAAATTTTCCAACATCGTCCGATATGCAGTACCGTTGACAGAGGTTTAGACACCACTTTCATTTTCAAAAAAATATGGGCCAATTATCCAATTACCCAACCAAACAGTACACTTAAGTGGGTGTAATTCTCGCTGATACACAGCTCTTGGATTTCCCGTAGCCCAAATCCTGCAGTTTTGCTTGTTGACATACCCATTTAACAGGGAATGAGCTTAATCGCTTATTACCAAATTGTGGATAAAGTCTGGATTTGCCTCCGCTTTTCAATTCAATTATTTAAGAACGTTGTCCGATCGTGTTATGATTTATAATTAATCCCCTAAGTCTTTTGCACAAATTTCTGAAAAAAAAAGAAAAAGTTATAACTAAAAAAGTTATAAAGAATTCAAACTATATAACGGGTTTTTCAATAAGAACGCTACAAAAGTTTTTTTAAATAAAACAAAACTGGTTTTAGATACCAATGAAATTCTTTATTCCTGTGAAATTACGTTCGATGCCATTATGTATGGAACTCGATTTCTTTTGCATGGCCACCACGGGCACGCTTGCAGAAGTCCAGACCCTGAACCCAATTTTAGACGGTTTTCAAGCATAAATCGGCCGATACTGCTGCAATTTCACGTTCGATATTCGTACGAAGTTCTTCAAACGTCGCTGGCTTGTTGGCGTAGACAATAGACTTGACGTAGCCCCACAGGAAATAATCTAACGGCGTCAAATCGCACGACCGAGGCGGCCAATCGACTGGGTCATTTCGTGAGATAACACGTTCCCCAAACTTGGTATCTAATAAATTGATTGTGGCATTCGCTGTGTGGCTTGTGGCGCCGTCCTGTTGGAACCACATGTCCTCCAAGTCCATATTATCCAACTGTGGCCAAAAATATTCGGTTATCATTGAACGGTAGCGATTCGCATTCACAGTAATGTGCTGGTCTTGATCATCACGGAAGTAGTACGGCCCAATGACGCCGCCGGCCCATAAATCGCACCAAACCGTAATTTTGTCGGGATTCAATGATGACTCATCGATTACGAGTGGATTGCTGTCTGACCAATAACGCATATTTTGCTTATTGACAAAGCCATTCAGCCAGTAATGAGCCTCATCGCTGATTGTTGAGGCCTCTTAAAGTTGGCCTCTTAAAGTTGGCCTCTTAAAGTTGAGGCCAGTGACTCCAAATTTTGGTAGTAAATTTTAATAATTTCGACTCGTTGTTGGCTCGTATATCTTTCCATGATGAAATGGCAAACCTTACTGGAGACAAATGTCAAAAGAGGGAAAAAAATATGGCGTCGTTTGCTGTCCCTATCGATTTACTTTTGTAGCGTCTCTGTTGAAAAACCCTAGCTCATTCGGCGACACCCTGTATATTATGTTCCAGTTAGATCCAACACGCCTAAGCCGCAGGTTGAAATATGGATCTTTAAGAAAAGATACTTTTTGTAAAATGACAAATTGTTTTAAGAAAAAAATTTTATTTTATAGAATGTATTTTTTTTAAAGAAAGTATACAGGGTGATTCAGGAAGTTCCGAACAACTTTCTCCAGCGTATTCCTTGGCTCACTTCATGAAGAAAAGTACATTAGGACCATGTCCGAAAATGCAAGGGTGCGCAATGGCAGCGGGTTCAAAATTTTCAGATTGGTGGTCGGAGGGTAGTAGGGTTAAGTTGCTAACTTCTGAGCCAGTGGTCGGATTTTTTGTTTTTGGGCTTGTTGGAAAGGTCTTTAATTTACAAAAACAAATAAATGTGTGCTGTAATTTCGCTTCCAAAAACAAAAACAAACATTTTTGCATTTCAGTAAAATGGTCATAACTTTGGAAAGGTAAGACCTCTGGGCTTCGTTTAGGTCATTTTGGAAAGGTAAGAGGTATGGCTATCTTACAACAGAAAAAACCATAAGTTACCGACCATCTGGCTTAACAAATTGAGGTTATGTGATTTTTTTTTCATTTTTTCCGGAAAGGTCTGTGTCTCGCCGATTTGACTATTTTTAATTGATTCTGAAAAAAATCCGACCACTGGCTCAGAAATTTGCAACTTTACCTTACTACCCTCCGACCGCCAATCCGAAAATTTTGAACCCGCTGCTATTTCGCACCCTTGCATTTTCGGACATGGTCCTAATGTACTTTTCTTCATGAAATGAGCCAAGGAATACGCTGGAGAAATTTGTCCGGAACTTCCTAAATCACCCTGTATATATTTCTAATGTTATTAACAAAATAAAACAAAGTTGAAAACTAAATAGAAATGTGTTGTAATTTCCTTTAAGTCTGTAAGAGATCATGTTTTCTCCGGTTAGTGAAAAAAATGTGAATGCCGCGGGAGAGATTCGAACTCAAATTCGTTGGACGATCGTTTCGATGTTTGTGAAGCATCATCTTCAGCAGCGTCTAGCCCGTTAAGCCACTGCGGTGTGTATTTACACAAGTCGCTAACCGAAGATATTTATCGATTGTGTGCAGAGTGATTGTTGTCGCTACTAACACATTGCTTTCCTACTTACACACTCTGATGCAGAAGTTTTTGAAAGTTCTATTTCTAGAACGAACTATTCTAATTGTAGTTGTCTCGTTCTGTTTTGGATTGGCCGTACCATATGTTTCAAATTTAGTTGTTTTAGATCCTCGTTATGTTTAAAGTTGTATTTCCTTTAATGTATGTTTTGATTTTTTGTAACTGATCGATTTCCATGTCTAAACCATAACGAGAGACACTATCGCAATATTAGATAAAAATTCACGATAACAAAGTAATTGCAATTTGTAAAAAAAAAAATAAAATTTATTTCAAAATGGAACAACGACAAAAGAAAATTCTACAGTGGTTCCCATAAATAATTGCTCACCACTGTAGCTCCTATGGCAAGCCACTGCAGCTTATAATCACAGTAGGATATGTCGCTAAATATCTAGTACGATACGACAGTATATTCGTTAAATGTACTATGTAAAAACTGTTTCACTTATTTGCTGATTTTAGCGATCCCACGATGAAAGGCCTTTCACGATGAGATAGTTGTTGATGTAGACGTATGTAGGTAGATGTAGCGCTGTTACAGCCGTGTGAGGACTGTTTCTATTTTTAGAATTCAATAATGGTTTGCAACTTAGCTAAAATCAGCTTTACTTCATGAGAACAGTTGTCTTTAATAATTATAAATATGTATCTGGTAAAGTTAACAAGCAATTCGTTGATTTGAGATCAGTTCAAAACCAACGAATGCATTTTCCCGCCGCAACTGCACTGACACAGCACGATATTTCCGTTTTCCTTTCTTTTTTTTCAAAAATCTCCGAATTTGCACCGAATTAATGAGACTAATTTTTTTTAAATCATGCAGAAGAAATAAATCGACCAACTAAAAAAAAGAAAATCTTTAAAATTACAAATTTGGCATGAGCACAATTCAATCTTACCTCAGTAGCCGAGTATAAACAAACTATATTTTGTTGCTACTTTCCTGGAGGTGTTGCTGGCAGTGATAATTTTAAATGAGTTCGATCGATACTAATTCGCACATATGAATTGCTGAATTGAGTTTGTATATATACGATTGATGATCAACCGAAACTAGTTCGGAACTAGTCATGCCAGTGAGGGTGTTTAACTGAATTGTCTATTATTTCCAACAAAAAACAACAATTTTTCAATTAGAAAAATGTTCATTACTTGTAAGCTTGTAGTATGAATTTCTCATACATTATCCAAAAACTAATAGTAGATAATACTTACTTGGCGATGATTTTAATTGCGGAAATACTTCATGGAGTGGTTAGGATTAAATTGTTGGGGAGACATTCTGGACTAAAAAATAATCACATGCAATATTTTTGCAAAATATCCATCGCATCCCACATATATTGTCATCTGTTAACAAAATTTTGGAAATGTTATTAAAAGATAAACTAATATATTTTATGGACGACAACAATGTATTACCGCATCAGCATTTCGGGTTCAGAATCAACTATAGTACTGCACATCCGCTGACAAGAATAAAAAACTAATAAAAAAATTACATGAGGTGTCAGGGGACACCCGGTTGGGACGAAGTTCCTTTCGCTATATATTATGTACGCCTAAGGCGCCTGTTGAAAAATACAGTAATTTTAATGGTACTTTAAGAAAAGATACGTTTTGTAATATGATAAACTATATTTAAGAAATATTTTATTTATTGAGTGTATTTGTTTTAAAAAAAAATATATGGTTTCAGGTCCCTTTTTGAAGAATATGTATTATATTTTCCCGAAAAGGTCCTTTCTATAATGAGAGGTACTTCTTTTATTAAAAGCTAATGATTTTTTTAAGAAACGCTAACATTATGGTTTTAATAATTGTTCGGTTCAAGATCAATAACTATTAAAAAATACTTTTTCTACGAAAAATTACATTTTAGTCGAAATATTGTAGAAGAAACATGTTAAATTGATTAATATGGTGGATGGTTGGGAATATAGCTATTTCAATGCACACCAAGGCATATCATCAGCTCTTTTCTCCACAAGTATTTAGGTATATCATCACACGAGAATTGTCTAAACTCCTACTTGTGCGAAAACATCCACAACAATACTTTGCCATAACCATCAATATGTATGTATGGACATGTGTCTGTTGCTGTTCTTGAACGGAGATATAAAGCATATCCACGCAAAATTTCATTTGCAAGCCCATGGGCTTGCGCAGTCGACATTACGGTGACACACTAATACGTAAGCTACTTCGTACAAAGTATGTGTGATATTGTGTGTTTGGCTGTTTCGTTGATTTTGGTATGGCAAACATGTGGTTATTTGGCACACGTATACGTCAGCCACTTCGGACAAAGTATGTGTGATGTTGTGTGTTTGGTTGTTTCGTTGTTGTTGCTATGGCCAAACAAAGCGAGTCATTTGATGTTCAGCATTGCCCGGTGTATACAAAAAAAACTATTATTTTTTATTTTCCAATGTAACATTTACTAATGTGTTCATAGAAATCGAACAGGTACCGTGTAGCAAAACGGTGTTAACACATCATCCGTGAGTTCGAACACCCATTGATTTTTTTTTAAAGAAGGTATTTTTCGAAGAGAAGGTGTTTTTTAGAAATGGAAATTTTTTAGTATTGGTATTTTTTTAAGAATAGGTATATTCTTAAGTGTAAGTACTTAACTCATGAAACTATATTTTGTTTAAAAAAAAAGGTAATCTTTAAAGAAAATGTGGTGTTTTAAGAAAAAGCGTTGTAAGAAAAGATGACATGAGGTGTCATGGGACACCCGGTTGGAACGAAGTTTCTTTCGCTATATATTATGTACTAGTTAGTTCCAGCGCGTATAAAGTGCCCGTTGAGAAGTACGATAATTTAAATGGGTCTTTAAGAAAAGGTACTTTTTGTTAAAAAAAATCTTTTTTTTTAAAAAAAAATTAATTTTTAGGTTCTTTTTGTAAGAATTTGTATTGTATTTTCCGTAATATGTATTATATAGGTCCTTTTTTAAAGAGAGGTACTTCTTTTAGTAAAAGATAATGTTTTTTTAAGAACGGTACTATTTTTAAGAAAAAGTACTTTCTGCAAACAAAAAGCCATAAGAGTGTTAATTTTTTTTTACAAAGAAGTACTTTTTTAAGAACAGGTACTTTTTACGAAGAGGTTATTTTTTAAGAATATGTAGTTTTTTTTAGAAAGGCTTCTTATCTCTAGAAAAGAAAAGAAAAGAAAGGCATTATTTTTTTTTAAAAAAGGTAAATACTTGTAAGGAAAGGAATTTTGTAAGAAAATTTATTTTTTTAAGAGAAGGTATTTTTTTGAAGAAATGTGTTTTTTAAGAAATAGGACTTTTTTTACAATTGTTAAGTTTTCAAGAATAGGTACATTTTTAGAAGTAGGTACTTATTTCCATAAAAGTTATTGTATTTCAAAAAAAGGTACTCCTTAACGAAAAGTTTGTTTTTAAGGAAAGACAATTTTTGTAAAAAAAATACTATTTTTTAAGAAAATGTTCTTTTTTTTATGAAAATTTACTTTTTTTGAGCATATATACTTCTTTAGCATAAGGTATTTTTTACGAAACTTTACTTTCTTTAAGATGTGAATAGATATTTTTTTGAGAAAATTTACTTTGTTTAATAAAAGGCTATTATTTAAGACAATTTTATTTTTAAATTTCTCTCACATTGGATTTTCTAAATTTACGTGTATACTAAATATTGGTTACAGGCTTCACCTAAAAAACTCTCCATTAAACAAGGAATTTCACGACATATTTTAGTCTAGACACAAACCAAAGGAAAAGCATCGATAAAGTAAACAAATAGATGAAGCACAAGTGTTGGGAAAATTGTAGTGTAATGGGTAATTTTCTAGATGTCGTTGAAAGCACTAAATGGGACATTTTTTGTTCCCAAAAAAAAAAGTCAAAAACTGTGACAATAAAATTCTAAAATTTCATACTTAAAGTAGAATATCGTTACTTAATGTAGAATATCTCATGGCTATCAAATTGCAAAGCCATGACAACACCGACTAAGTCCTAATAAATTGGTTCTTCCTCCGGTTCAGCTACTATTCCTTGTTGAGAGTCCTCAGACACTCTATTGGTTTTGGCATCTGCGACCACAGAAGTTGATACAGTTTCTGCGCGGAGAACTTTTAAGATTAACAAGGCATTCCGGCATGTTCATCTTTGGGCGGTGTTACGGGTTTGCTCTTATAGATATACCAACACCGGCCTCATGGCTTTCAAATGGATTTCTACATAAGAAACAAATGCTATTATATAAAATCATTTAAATTTTGTCACATTTCCCTTGATAAAATTGCTTTAAGAAAAATTTCCCACAATTTTGAATAAACGTCAATGAGAATTATGGGAAACTTCAGTGAAACTGATACTAGTACAGGACAGCACCTAGTGAACAAAGTTGACAATGGGCGCGCCTTATCTATTTTTTCGTTTATCTATGGCAAAAGTACCCAATATTGTTGATAATAGTGGGTTGTCGCATATATAAAAATTTGTGTTATAAAAATTTGTGTGTTATAAAAATTTGTTTATTGTTTTTCATTTAGCTCCTACCCGGAACGTGCGATAAGGAACTTCGTTCCAGTAGTGGTCGTCGGAGGTGCAATGGTTGTGTGCCTGGCTCTTGTGCATAATAACGTGGGTTCGATCCCTGCTCTGACCACCTTAAATTTCTTTCGACGTCTGCGACTTCGCTTGAATTGATCTCCAACTAATCTTGTCATTGTGTGTAATCATATTGAGCTATGAAAGAGGTTTTAGGTGAGTAGTTCTGCGGCGCAATATTAGTTGTGTAAAAGCCGAAAAACCCGGTTAATCGGCTTGAAATAACCGGTGAAATATAGCATTTTTTATAAAACCCACAACCGGTTTCGGTTTTAAAAACTCTACTAAGAGACTATACATTATTTTCATTTGCCGAAAGGTTGGTGCATTTATTCAAGGCTTTCGCTGCCCATATTGGAAATATCCAAATAACAGTACATAAAATTTTAAATTAAATTTATTTTAATTTTATTAAAAATGTATTTAAAAAAAAAAAATAAATGGTTTGCCATTACATCCCATTAAGGAATTTGGGAGACCTTCTCACAATCAGTAAGCTGTGCGCTTTCTAGGTTTAGATTCAGTGATTGGGACCTACAATTTTACGCCGATTCCGAACGGTATTTTGAGAAGCCATTTCATGGCTAAATACTCGATAGTGTCGCATTCACTATGCGAGTTGACCGCCGCCGAAAGTATTTTAGTTCCGTATATTTCGAATCAAAAGTATTTATCTTTTTAGCACCTGAAATCATTCTCTGTCAAAAACAAAAGTTGTTTGAAAACCTCAAACGTTTTTATTCTTTCAAGTACAAGTAGAAAATAGAAATAAATCTTACGTTTTTTCAACATTGATGAAAAGTACATATTTTGAAAAGTGCTTTGTTATTTTCAACATGAGCAATAAATATTGAAACAAGCATTGTTGACAATGTTATTTAATTAACTTTTGAGTTCAGAATTAATTTGTGATATTTATTTTTGCTGTTGGAAATTGTCACTAAGTAGGAATTGCATTTTATTTTTCTAAAATTTCCGATGGAATGATATATTTCAAATTTTAAATGGATATGGGGTAATCTTTGGAACCTAAATTCGTTTTCATGGGTTAGTAAGTTTTTGAAAACTTGAAATTGTTGCAGTTGGCGTTGCATGTATTCAGCAAGAAGTTCAGGAATACCTGTCAATCACAGTCGCATAGTTCGTCCACAAATGTACACCTTTTTCCACTGCTTGTAAACTACAATTTGTGTATCTAAAACATATTATATTGATATTTACCAGGGTGGTTTAATTTAATTTTAGATTGTGATATCAATTTGTAAAAAGTTATGTTACTCCGACATAAATTTGGTAGTAGTATAATCAAATAGAACCACAAATAACAAACAGTCAAACACTACGTTGTCCTCTAATTCTACGATTGACGAGGAGTGTAATTTTGAGTGCTTGCAAAATATAACAAATGTGTTTTTGCATTAAATTTGTCCAAATTAATATAATATAATGTAGGAGTGATTTACTTAAACCATTATCGTTGACTTGGAATTTAAGTAAGACCGATTTGTAGAACAAAATTCAGAAATAAATGAATCGTGTTTACAAAAAGTTTTGTTGCCAGAGAAAATTTGGTTCCCTTCCTTCAACGAAAGCGAACAATGAAATAAAATCGATGTAGTACCAAAGACTTCTTTAAGTATTTATAACGACACAAGGTTTTTAAATCGAGACTCAGGAAGCGAATTGCTATTTCACATCCGTAAATTATTTACTTTCGTTTCTTTAATGTTTGATCGAATCGCATTGTTACACCTTGGGCAAAAATATGCCCTAAATATCCCACTGGCTCTGTCATTAATTAAGTTAATTCGTCACTTAATTGAATGGTGGCACTCTGTTCATTTATTGCCAGCAGTCAGTCGTATTATTAATGCGGTGGAAGTGGCGTTACTTGTTATTATTCTCGTCTTTTCTTTTTCATTCGTTCGTTTTGGCTTCTTTGCTTTCTTTCTGTGCTCCTTTGTGTACTTTTGTAAATAAATGTGTTCATCCTTTTTTGTTTTATTTATTCTTGTCATAGTTTATTTGTGTTAATTTCACTTTGACATTGAAAGAATATTTAATGATATGTCATTAACTTTATTGCACTTTCACAGAAGTTGTCATCTCTATTTTGTTTTGTTTTCGTATTTCACATTATTTCTACTACTGCTCTTTGTCCTCTTTTGTTAAATTATTCTTTTCATTACAATTACAATATGCCTGTTTATACACCAATACAGATATACACTCACACACACCACCTCACAGCCGTATATATACACTTACATATTACTCGATCTTATTGCTATTTAGATGCTCAGTAACAAATATTAACACAAAAGAATTGGCAGCAACAACAATACTCAACAACAGCAAAGGTGGAAATAATTTTTCAATGACAGACATTATTATGTAGCACAATGATAATAGCAACCACAACGAACACAATAACAGCGTCATCACTAACACAAGCATCAACAATAATTGCTAACTTGTGAGTTACCTACCTACCAACCCCACTCAAACACAGCTTTTTGAAACGAAATAATCTGAAAGGCCTTCCCCCATATAGGCTTTCTCTCGAGATTTGATTCACACTGCAGGAGGCCAGGTAAAGCAGCCTGTTCAGACTCGGCATTGCACTTGCCAAAACAATCTCATTTATACCCACTTAATGTGGTTAAGAAGATAACGAAATATGTATTTTTCTTTAGTATGGGATGATGTACTCCCACCAAAAAATGTTCTTGCAGGGAGATCCTTACTGTTACTAGCTTAAAGGCTGTGGTACAGATTTGATTACAAACTTGTTTGAGTTTTTTTAATGTACGACTTTATCACCAAACAAATTTAAATAGTCTATAAAGCCTATAAATATTAAGAAACCCATAGAAAGGTGGTATATCTTCGATCATAGTAAAATTCAAAATCCGTGAAGCCGCCTGTTTATGTTCTTAAGGCCTTTGAACTTACTTACTTACTTACTTCTCGAATAACCCCCGGTGGTCAGGGACCTTACAAAACAAAGATGACATATTTCGCCAACCAGTTCGGTCTTTTGCTTTATCTCTCCACTTGGTAATACCCAGTGTACCCAGGGATTCGTCAACTTGATCCCTCTAGCGCAGTCTTGGTCTTCCTATTTTTCGGCTTCCTTCAAGTTCGGTTTCGAAAACCCTTACTCTAGCCAGCGCAATCGAGTTATTTTGATCCGCTTAACTATGTCGATATCGGGATAAAGCTCATACAGCTCATGGTTAATGCGTCGCCGATACTCGCCGTTGTGCACTATAGGGCCAATAATCTTCCGGAGTATTTTTCTCTCGAAGACTCCCACAGGAGTTTCATCTGTTGGCGATAAGAGCCTTAATTCTGCCCCATAAAGCAAGACAGGCTGCTGGTATAGCTGGATTTTCGTCAGTCGAGAGAGGGCTTTATCCATAAAGTGATTGCTTAGCCCAAAATGACATCTATTCGCAAGCACAATTCTCCGCTTCATCTCAAGGCTGACGTTGTTGTTTTTGTTTACGGCAGTTCCGAAGTATATAAATTCGTCCACTACCTTGAAATTATATCGGTTATCAACATTCACGCTTTGGTGTAATCGCGTGGAGGCCCTGCTCGTTGAAACCATTAATTTTGTCTTGTCCTCATTTACTGTCAGACCCACTCATGCTAACTCCCTCTCAATTCTCAAAAACACTGCAGTAACTTCTCTAATTGTACTCACAATGACAGCGATATCATCAGCATACTCGGGCAGCATGTGACCTTTCCTGCTGATGGTTTTATTCATGTTGATTGCAGCTTTTCTCATAATTATCTCCATTAAGATGTTAAAGAGATCGCACGATAGGGTGTCGCCTTGCCTGAGGCCTCGCTTAATTTCGAAAGGTTCGGTAAGATCCTTACAAACTTTCACTGCGGATTTTATGTTCGGCAAGGTCATCCTGCAAAGGCGTATGAGTTTTGCAGGAATGCCAAACTCAGACATTGCTTCGTAGAGTTTCTTCCGTATCCGGCTATCGAAGGCCGCCTTATAATCAATAAGTAGATGATAGGTGTCGATTTTTTTCATAGGTCTTCTCTAGGATTTGAGGCGTAAAAATCTGGACAGTTGTCGATTTCCCACGTCTAAAGCCACACTTGTACGATCCAGTAATGTCAGCGATAATTGGTTTTAGTCTTTCGCATATTATACTTGATAGAACCTTATGTGCTATGGATAAAAGGCTTATTCCCTGGTAGTTGGCACAGAGTCTCGGGTCTCCCTTTTTAAATGTGGGTAAACTACACTGAGACCGTAATCGCCAGGAAATAATTCATCTAACCAAATTTTGCTACTAAATTACAGCTCCGCCGGTAATGCATCACATTGTCTCATCGTCATTGGATATCTCAGGTACCAGTAGTGCGGAGAAATGGTCTCTTCGTACTCCCAACAGCCTCTGAACATCTTCGATGAGATTTCCGTCCTTATCGTTACGGAAGGGGGCCCTGAACCATGCCCATTAGTCCCGTTTCAGACTTCGTGGTAGAATTTTCGGGCTTCGGTCTTCCTTCTATATGAAGGCGACACTATCGATCATTTAGCCATAAAAAAAAACTTCTCAAAACACCGTTCGCAACTGGTGCAAAACTGTATGTCCCAATCAGTGAGTACTAGAGTGCCCAAAAACCCAAAATTTTTTAGAAATCGGTTTTCGGTTTGTTCGAAGAATCAATTTTTCAACAAACAGGATTTCGGTTTGTTCGACAAATCAATTTTTCAGGAAACCAGTTTTCGGTTTTTTATTTTGGCAAAAATTAGTGGAGCCGGTTTTTTTTCCGTTTTTGCTTTAAATTAAATTACGCATGTAGAACTTAAAATACATTTGTTTAACGACCATTTCATATACTAATTCGTATTTAAAACTCAAAATCTCACAAATGTAGGTAATTAATTACGTTTTAGTTTTAAATAAAAACTACATATCGTCGCTGCGCCAACGAAAACAGCGAATATTCCAAAATTTTCTCGGAATATTTGTTCTTTGTCAGTACCATAAACTTCGAAGCCGATGCAAATATCAGGAAAGAGCTGCGTTTGAGCTGTTTTTGAATTGGGCAATAAAATATTTTTAAAAAATTACACATAACCCTTTTCGCGCGTTAGGTCTATTTTAAACTATTTTATTCTTCAATATTTCCCTAACCATTGGGTAGCATCGTCGGGAAAATATACACAATTATTAACTAAGAATTTATTTTTTTTAATTAGTTTTTTGTTAATGTATGAGAAATTCATACTACAAGCTTACAAGTCATAAACATTTTTCTAATTGAAAAATGGTTGGTTTTTTGTTGAAAATAATAGATAATTCAGTTTCAACACACACTCACTGGCATGACTATTTTCGAACTCCGTGACAAGTTCATCTTCAGATGCCTAACTACTGTGCCTGAATTGATACCATCAGTTGATCATCAGTCGTATATATACAACCTCAATTCTGCAATTCGCATGTGCGAATTAGTATCGATCCAAGATTTCTAAGTATCAACATCACTGTAAGGCCTATAATATAATTCCACCAAAAAGAACATAAATGAAAAAAAATAATGAAATTAAAAATTTTTAAATAAATATTTTCCTGACGATGGTACCCAATGGGTAGCGAAATATTGAAGAATAAAATAATTTAAAATAAACCTATCCCTCGAATATTTTAATTCAAAATATAGTAGGAAAGGTCGAATAAATCATCACATTTTTAAAAATATACATATATCATATTCCAATTTGGAATGCGTGTTTTAATATAAAATTTAAAAGTTTTATTCAAATCTGCATTAAACTGATTTAAAATCGAAAATCATATTCAAGTTTGAAACAGATTTTCACGTATGAAAATCCTATTACGTTTAAACACATTCATGTTAAATAATTTTAATTTTGAAATTTGATAAAAAAATGTTTGAAAAGCTTAATTAATTCGTAATTAAATTTTAATTAATTCTAATTCAAATCATAAAATCATTTAAAAAAAAAAAATTGTTCGGAAATGTTATTTAGATCGTATTTCGAAATGGAAATCATGTTTCTTAATTCCAAAGTTTCACTAAAATTGGAAAATCATATCATTTATTATTAATTTTTTAAGGATATCAACACAAATTAAGTAAAATTGGATTAATCGGTTAACCGACGTCAAATAAGCGGTTTATTCGAAAATTACCTTTTTTAAAAATCCGGCACACTATTAATATAAAAAACGGTTAACCGGTTTCCCCGGATATTCGAATTCGGTTTTGGACACTAAAATGCGTACAGCATGAGAAGCTCTACCCAATTCCTTCAGGGAATACAATGGGAAACCCTTTTTTATATGAATGTAGCGGTTTCTTATTGCATAAGCTTTAATCAATTGACTACAAGAAGATAAGAAACATCTATCTTAAAATTAGTTAGCACGAGATCTGGGCTCTAGTTTTTTTAATAGCTTTTTGTAAAAAGTGTTACTATAGAAAACTCATTAGCAAAGAGTCATTAAAACACGGTCGAAAATCTAAACTTTTTTTGTTTTTAACGAAAATAAATATCTCACAAGTTGAAATTCAATTGTAAAGTCAAAGGTTAAATAACTTTCACAACAATAAGCGTGTTTTGATTACATCGCTTGCTTATACTTTATAATCGATTGTTTTGTATGAAGCACATAGCGAAGACTTAGCGAAAAACTTATGTTTAAGAAAAATTATCTTTTACATCTTTTACCCCTTTCAACCCTTTTTCATATTTTCGAAAAAAATTACTTATCGCTAAATGTCCGTTTTATTTGCAACTTCGCCAGCCATACTCGCTAGCTTGTAACCAAAACACGACTAGATTTCGTTTTAGTACTTATTGCTCGTCTTCAAAATAAAAAAAAAATACTTTGCAGCACAATTTCTATGAATGTTGAAATAACTTATATATTTTGTTATCAACTTTTTAGTTAAATGAATAAACACATTAGCAAGTTTTAAACAACAAATCTTTTTCTTTTATTGAAAGAAAACGTTTTCAACTCACAAAAAGGTACAAACTTTTGAATCGAGAAATACTATTCCAACATACATTTTCAAATTAATGTAATTTGTATCAACCAGGGATCCGACCATAGAGTAATTCTTTAAAGATATTTGACTCCTCTGACGTTTCCTTTCAGACTCTTAGTGGTGCGGCCGGTGTGAAGGAGAGATGTTTGACACAAGTGACTTACACCAGGTGGAATTACAAGAACTTGTGACTTTAATTTTTCATGTCGTTTTAGTGAAAAACTGTGAAATTTAAATGTGTTTTACACTTTTTTATTGACTGTTAGTGTTAGCATACATTTATTTAACACAATAATTTATTGTATTTAACACAATAATTTTAACACAGAAAAGCGAAATATCGTTGTTGTAATTTTGTTGGTTGTACTTAACCATTGCCTCTATCTGGTATTATTGAAGCAATTCTTTTCAATATCCAACGTTTATATCAAACCAATTGTCACAAATTTGCTGAGAGAAATGTTAAGTCTAGTATAAGGATTAGTCTATGGATCCGACAATACTTATAGAATTTGTATTTGTCTATTTCCAACATGGGCCACAAAAACAAGTCTACAGTGGATAAATAAATGAAGGTTTCGGTATAAAGACAAATGTAAAGTATCTTAATTGTTATAAACCGTTCCTTCCATTTTGGTTTCCCTAAACATATGCGAAATATTAAATGTAATTATATTCAAATGCACCAAATGAATCCCGACTACCTAAACGAAGACACAATACCATTATCAGATAGAAAAAGAAAAGTTACAGTGTGAAGAAAAACTTCGATTCCGCTGTGATGTACTGCAATTTGGGAAAACAATGTGTTCTACTCGTTAGCCAGTTACTCTATATAGCTTTCTTATTTTTCTTTTGTGCATATCTCTCTTTTTTTTTGTCCAACGTCTTATTCAATCTATCGTAATATCCACTTCGCTGGGGCTTGCTCGCTCTTTCCTTTCTCTTTTGTTATTTCTTGTTATTTTCAGATCCTCAGGGATATCACAATAGGTTGACCGACCTCCGAGTGTAGTGTTTAATAATGCATTCATCGACTGGCTCTTATTATCACGTGCCGTAAACCTAACCAAACTTCCATCTATTAAAAGAGCACTCACAATGGGTCAACTGGCAGCCGATTGTACTTTAGTATCAACAATAAAATCATTAATTAACTTAATTGACACGTGTCTTTAATCTAACACAAACTAAATACCATTATATTCATTGGGTGATATAACAGTTTGAACTAGATGTTTGGATTTTTCAATAGGCATTAAATAACTTTCTGGCTTGTATTAATAACAAAGGCGGATCCTCTAGGAATATACTAGAGTACCGAATTCGCCGCTGTGTGTTTATTGTTATTAACAGAAAATATTCCCATGCTGTTGTTTTGCAGGCTTTTGTGGTAATTTTTACAATTAGTAATCTGTGCGTATGGTTCGTATGACCCATTCACAGTCAACGTTCAACATTTACGTATTAAGGTTGTAACACTGGTTGGGTTATAAAGAACTTATAAATATGTTACCATTCGCCTTACATATGTTTATCTATTTGACCACTTATTTTCATTAGCAATTACATTCTTTGAGAAAAAGCGTACACATTTTCTGATATATTTATGCATGTTTCCGTTCAGGACTAGTGGTGGAATAGTGCACGAGTTTTCGATTTCGATACGGGTCACCACTTAATTCTGTTAGGTTGGTGGAAAAAATGTAGGAGCCAAAAATTGGGGCGGTGGGGTGGGGTAAATGGCTGCGCATTTCGGTCAAAGGTGCTGGTGAAGGCGGAAAATCCACAACTGCCCTAAAGTCGTCCCTGGAAGTGTGAAATGTTTGATGGGCCACTAATTTTTTCTACCAAGATTTTATCCAAACATGCTTATCTCGTACCTTCACACTCTTAGGCGGCTTCAGTACAAAAATTAAATTTTTATCAATTTTGCTCCCACCATTCTAACTGTACCAAGGCTGCCCTTAGAGTCGTCAAATGTGTGAATGGTCGCCAATATTTTGTCAACCCCAACAGTCTCTGAGAACATATATACCCTCTATCTTCAACCCTTTTAATTTTTTTAAATTTTCTTATGAAATTAGCTATTGCAGCTTCCGTAGTGCTTTCTAGAGGAGTCACATGTAATATCGACCCACTTTTATTTCTCTCTCCTATCACTTAACTCTGATTACGCTCTATTCCTAACCCATAAGGAGTGCCCAATACGAAATTCACTTAAAAAAGATCAAAACGGAAAAAAAATTCTCATTAAAATAATATTTTCGTTAATATTTTTCTCTGTTATTAACAATAAAAAATGTTCGATTTTACTATTTTTATAAATCGAAAGTATTGATCAAATTAATTTAGTTTCATCATGCGATGGATATTAATTCCGATTCCGAAAAGCATCGTCACAGGGATGAAAACGTTCATCACCCCAACAAACTTTTTACTTTTTTAGTTTGTCCTTGCGTTGAAAGCATGTTTGTTGCTGCAGTGAATTTGATTCATTATTCCAACGAATTTTTTTTGTAGCTGCAATGAATTTCTTTCATAGTTGCAATGATTAAGTATCGTTCTTGCAACCAATTTATTTTATTGCTGCAATGAAGTTGCTTCCGATAAACCAAATATTCGTAGTTTAAATTTCATGCACTTAGTTTTTTTTAGTGTTTAACCTTGTATTCTACAAAATTGAAATTAAATAAAATTGTTGCAGGAACGAAAATTAAGTTGTTGCAGCAACGAAATGAAAAATTGTCAAAGAAATCATATATGAAATATTTCGCTGCAGCGACTACCAAATTGTCGGATATACGAGGCTTTTCATCGTAGCAAAGTAAATACATTAACGAAAATGTTTCATCCATGCGACGAATCGTTACTCTTTCAGTGTACCGAGTATTTAGCCATGAAAAAGCTTCTCAAAATCCCATTCGGAATCGGTGTAAAAAAATTCAGGTCCCAATCATTGAGTATAAAACCAGAAAGCGCATAGCTAGTTTTTCAAAAATGTCGGTTTTCGGTTTCTTCGAATATTAAAATTTTGGCGATTCCGGTTTTCGGTTAACTCGAGGTGTAGAAACCGGTTAATAATCCGTTTCGGGTATTTGAAAAAAGGAAAACTATGCGATTTATAGACATCGTTTATTTTTAATTCAGGTTTTTGAATTTTGAGATCCCAATCAAAGTGTGTAAGCCTATGCATTCATGGGATGTAAGGGAAAGCCAAAGTGTATACCATGTAAAATTTGTAACTTAATTTCCTTCTAACACAGGACCTCATTCCATCAATCAAATTTTCAGTATATTTTCGATTGTTGAAAAGTTTATTTCGTGCCTTAAGGTCTCAATATCTTGCCTCATCTTTCAAAGCGCTTCAGAGATATTCGCATAATTCGATAATTCGCAGCTGCGACACTACCGACAGCTGAGAAACTACCAACAGCTGCGACACTACCGAGGGGGCCAATGATTATGCGGTTTTCGAACACATTATGCAAACCATTGATTGTAGCGTTGGCTATGTATCACGTAGCGCCATCCTGTTGTAGGCATACGTCGTTGATATCATTATTTTAAACTACTAGGAACAAAAAATCGCTGAACAGGAAATTTTCGAAGAAAAATTGACTTATGATGTCTTTATGTGCCTTGATGCCCAGGAATTTTTGACAAGTATGCTCAATGTCACTTACTGCGAACGGTGGCGAGTTGATGTTGATGGCTTTTCGAGCCCACTTTCAGTTACAGAGGCAAAGATTTTCACTGGACGAGCATGTATACCAGATCTTTCATTTAAGAAGGACCTGGATTGAAAAACCTGCTTCACAAATTGATCCACAAACTGCGTTAACGCTACTTTATATCTATCGAATATATTTCGTAGATTTCTCACAATTTGATCTAAAGACTCAGAACCTTGGAAGAATATTTTTAATATTTCCTAATTTTTTTGAAGTGTAAATCGACCCGTTAAGTAAATTTCTACCCATTAGTAATCTGTCACTCATAAATGTTAAACTGGCCTTCTGTTACGAAATTACAGGGGGTTCAAATTCCAGATTTTACATGGCCCACCCTTTATTTTTGTATTTATATTACTCAACCAATCTGTTATAATATTTGACTTACTCAATTAGGTAAAATCATCGTCGAATAAATATTCCTTTGGAAGTTTTGTACTTGTTTTTGGATTGTCCATAATGTTTATTGTTTTCCGCATTTCCGCTAACATACTATCGGTATTGTCATTAGTTCCGTAACTTACACAAAAGTCGGAGTTGGCAGATATGACTTCTATTGCCTTGGACAAGTACGAGGTGGAGCGCAGTATTTTGCCTTTTTGCACTGCAGGCTGTGGCGGTACTGTTGGTCGAATAGAGTGGAGAGTGTGCGTGGCTTATAGTGGCTGATCGGAGATTTGTACTCGTCTACCTTTCAGTTGCCATCATGCATTGGACACGTGAGGAGAGGTCATTTTGTGTTGAAGCGTATTTTTCAAATGCGCCCTTGATCATTGCAGTGCAGCGTGCTTTTCGTTTACGATTCGCAGTCAATTGTAAATTGGGTAACTTCATTGAGAACAGCAGGAAATGTGTCATGAGTACGAAGGGGACCTGAGAGAAGTATTACAACATCACAAAACATCGCGAGAGTTAGAACAGCAGCACTGCAATCTCCCAAACGCTCTGCTCGGAAGCAATCACTTGCTCTTGGCATTTGCAGACGTTCTCTCTACCGGATTCTTCATAAATAACTGAACTTTCAGCCGTATAAAATGAGGCGTGGTTCAACAATTGTCAGCACGGGACTATTTGACACGGCGGACCTCTTGTGAAGACATTCTTGCAACTATACCCCGTGACGCAATTGTGTCCTTTTCTGATGAGGCACATTTTTCTTAGCCCCATGCGATTTTTTCCTTTGGGGTTACCTGAAGCCGAAGGTGTATATCAACCGTCCCAACACCTTGGAAGACCTAATTAACAATATTGAGGCTGAAATTGGCAGAATCCCATTCGACATGCTTGTTAGAGTTCATGAAAACTTCAGAAAACGTATGCAGAAGTGTGTCGACATGTGCCAGATACACTATTTCAAATCATTCAGATATAAAAAAAAATTTTTCTAAAGTTCATAATTTATTTATTTCATTTCCAAATAAGCAAATTATTGCGCTCCACCCTGTAGTTCAGCAAATTTTTCGTCAAATTAATTCGTTGGCAAAGTCTTTTGTGTCTGGCTGATGAGGTCAGTTACCATAAAAAGGATTTAGGTTTATATCATCGAAAATAAGAATTTTTAAAAATCCGACGTACGGTTAAGTGGACGGAATTCGTTTAACCGGTTTCGGTTTTGAATGCACTGCGCACAGCTCACTAGTAGTGAGAAGCTTTCCCCAACTGCTTCATGTGATATAATGGGAAACCATTTAGTTATTTAGTTAGCTGAATTGGTGTGGGGCGGTTTTAATGTTGAATATTGTGGCTTTAACTTGATATTTCAGATTGTAAATAATTAAAAATAATTTTAAAGTAAACTCTGACTTTATATTTGAGAATTGATTAAAACACATTTTAATTTACAATTTAATTACAAAGTATACTGTAAAAGAATATGGACCGGACCCACCTTAACTTATTCAATGAACCACCTGAAAAATATCTGGCAATAATTTTTCGTATGTTTTTATAAATACCTGTCCATCATCTGTCATGTTCATCTGTCTAAACATCAGTAAATGCGCTTATCCTTGTTCGTGATAAGATGAAAACAATTTTGTATTTCAGACGCTGTTTTTATGCTTTACCCCCATTGGAATGGCTCTAACCCTGCGTGTTAAATTGCTATCCTTCACAGAATGTTGTTCTATATTGATATTCACACAAGAGGCTGTTGGCAGTATTCTGAGACATGTATATACATTAGGATGTCTGCAATGTTAAATTTTTAGAATTTTCTTCGCCATACACAATTCCGTTGTTTTTCTTCTGATATTTCGATGTTTGGGTTTTTAATTAAGTCGGTGGAGATTATGGAAACAGTATAGATTTTATATCTATTGCTGTATTTTACATATAGTCAAAAAGTTAGGTCCAATATTCATTGATTATAAACATATCAAATCAATTTTGAAAAATATTGCAGGTCGTTAAATTTAATGTTGCACCCTTGTATTCGAAACGCATGCCCATGTCGTACACTGACCTCAACAACTCATATCTTACGGCTCCACACAGTGGTGCAAAAGTAGTGGTTATGTACGATAAATTATTTTGAAAAATATCACGTGGCTGTTTGTGTCTTAAAGCCTTGCATAAGAGTAAAAATTCGTTCAAATTTAATTTTTATTAAGAAAAGACAAATTTGGAGGGTTGTTGAAAGATAATCTTGCGTGTTTACATCAAGAAAATCGGTTTTTTTTCATTCTGGTGTTTATTATCAAGGATGATTAAATTTTTTCAAAGGCAAATATGTTGTTAATAATAAATATACAAAAAATTAAATAAAAATGAAAACTTAGTACCTAGAATTTTTTATTTATAAACTAAAAGTTTATATTAACAATGTTTTGTAATTAATCTCATAATATACACTTAATACTACATAATAATAAAATTGTGTTTATTAATTTTCAAAAGAAATATTCTTCACATCAAACATATTAATGGCATCTGAATGAAAATCTTCTTTATTATCAAAAAGGTTCTGACTTCTGAGACTTTCTAACACAGGATCTGACGAATTTATCATTCTATAGAAAATATCTGTTAACCGAACATTTTAAGAACTTTGTTTCGTGATTTTAAATCTTCTTCACTGAACTGACCAATCGGTACGAGGCAAGTAGAAGCAATTAAATGCCCACAAATTAAGATTTTGTTCACTCTTGAACTCATATAGTACCAGGGATGCAGTGTAATGAAATCTAGGGCGGTATCTTCACAATAGATTTTGAATTTTGAAAGGCACTGCAAAATTATATAAAACTTTTGAATTAAAAGTTCATCAATTTCAGTGATACTGGAGGATTAATTAATTTTTTCAAAAAAAAAAACATATTTCCATATCCCCGCTTTGGATGCTCAACAATTAAGCCAAGTGGTTCTTTAAATTCTCCTTGAGTTAGCTTTTAATTTATTACGTTATCTGTTGTTTTGTAGAGAGCAACATCACTCCTGGATTGGAAACTTATATGCAACATGCAGAAGACATTCGAAAAGTCGAATCCATGCATGTACAACAGAAAGGCCAAATGTTAAATATTGTTCCGATACCGGCAATTGAATCTTTTCGCCTACGTTGATGACCTCTTTGCCTGTACCATTGCATAAATAACATCTCATGGCAAATTGTGTGGCGAATGCCTGTTGCAAAGCTTGCCATCAATCATTGATATAACCAATTCACATTGCACATCAAAGTTTTTGCTATTGATATTTATATTTGACCCATGAAGATTTTGGATTTGTGTTTCTGTTATATCTTTTTCGATCATAACAAGTTCGTCATCCTCTTTTTGAAAGTCAATTTTTAATGGACGTTAATAACGCGGAGATGAAGGGCAGGGGTTTTTCCACCGATCATTTTGGTTAAATGAAAGTTGTGGAGGGACCAGACACTTTATAAAAATAAACTTATCACCACTCTCATCGCTCTCTAAATATTTTTAATGATATTGGCTATGACCTGAACTCCCATCGAAACCCCACATTGATACTAACTTGAATACGTTTTCTGTATCTGATTAAGAAGATTCCAAAACGTTTATTTGAGTGATAAGTACTTTTTCGCTAGTGTGAGTAAGAACATCAACACTAGTTTCTGATATTTTAATTTCAGAAGGGTAACAATTTTTTGTCTCTTTTTAAACCTCTTTATAATAAGGATCACATTTTTGGCAAAGGTTCTTGTAATGTTGTACTGATGCCTTGGCAATTTTGCTTCAATCATCATAGACAAGGCTTCTAATGATGACATTTTTCTTGGTTCATCAATACTTTTTCGTCTTTGTAAGAAACTTTGAGACGTTGTTTCTTCTTTTACCAAATCTGCTGCTTGTTTTTGACGCAACGCCCGAAACTCATCTGGCCAGAATAAACAAGCTCATTTCTAGGAACCGCTGTAATTCCGCAGTTCGTATGCGTTTTGTTGATTCACTGCATGTTTCAAAAAATAGCGCTAGACGTCTGGAAGATGGAGAACATTTTTCAAACAAATGAATCCACTGATTTATTCTGAAGCAAGAAACAGTTTTTTTGAAGCAGTTCGATTTGATCGTTCCCATTGGGTTCTTTGCTGATGTTTGAAATGAGTTTCGCTGCATAAACTCTTACGTTGAAGGAAATCCTCAACATCCAAATATTTGGCATCCAAAGTCTTCTTTTCACTGGCGAAAAATACTTCAACTAGTAGTTTTCTTAAACACTCATAATTTTGTGCTTCGGAACCATAAAAAATAAAAACTAAATCGAACAGCTTTTGTTCTGAAAAAAATATAATTAAAAAAACACCAATCGATACTCTTTCGAAAAAAAAAATATTTCCGGCAAAAGTTTGGCACTTCTGCTTTCACATTTATAATAAGTAAAGGGTTTTTCAACAGAGACGCTACAAAAGTAAATCGACATATTTTTTCCCGCTCTTTTGACATTTCTCTTCAGTAAGGTTTGCCATTTCAACATGGAAAGATATACGAGCCAACAACGAGTCGAAATTATTAAAATTTACTACCGAAATTTGGAGTCAGTGGCCTTAACTTTAAGAGCGCTACGTCCAATTTATGGTCGTCATAATCGCCCTACCAGATCAACAATTGAGCCTCTAGTGGAAAAATTTGAATCCAGAGGCACAGTACAAAATGTTCCCGTGCCAGTGAGACAAAGAAGTGCCCGTAGTGTCGCGAATATTGCTGCCGCTGAGGCTTCAGTTCAAGAAATCCCAAATGTGTCTCTCACACGTCGTTCTCAAGCGTTGGGGATCTCTGTGGCGTCGCTGTGGCGAATTTTTCAAAAAGATCTTGGCCTACATTCTTACAAGATCAAATTGACGCAAGAACTGAAGCCGCTTGGCCACCATAAGCGTCGTATGTGCGTGAATTGGGCTGAGCAACAACTTGAAAATGATTCGGATTTTCATCGGAAAATCATCTTCAGCGATGAGGCTCATTTCTGACTGAATGGCTTCGTCAATAAGCAAAATATGCGTTACTGGTCAGACAGCAATCCACACGTAATCCATGAGTAATCATTGCATCCCAAAAAAATTACGGTTTGGTGCGGTTTATGGGCCGGCAGCGTCATTGGGCCGTACTTCTTCCGTGATGATCAAGACCGGCACATTACTGTGAATGCGAATCGCTACCGTTCAATGATAACAGAATATTTTTGGCCCCAATTGGATAATATGGACTTGGAGGACATGTGGTTCCAACAGGATGGCGCCACAAGCCACACAGCGAATGCTACAATCAATTTATTGGAAACCAAGTTTGGTGAACGTGTTATCTCACGAAATGGCCCAGTCGATTGGCCGCCTCGGTCGTGCGATTTTACGCCGTTAGATTATTTCCTGTGGGGCTACGTCAAGTCTATGGTCTATGCCAACAAGCCAGCGACGATTGATGAACTTGGTACGAATATCGAACGTGAAATTGCAGCAGTATCGGCCGATTTATGCTTGAAAACCGTCGAAAATTGGGTTCAGCGTCTGGTCTTCTGCAAGCGTGCCCGTGGTGGCCATGCAAAACAAATCGAGTTCCATACATAATGGCATCGAACGTACTTTCACAGGAATAAAGAATTTCATTGGTATCTAAAACCAGTCTTGTTTTATTTAAAAAACTTTTGTAGCGCTCTTATTGAAAACCCCGTTAAATATGTCTTAATTATGGGCAATTAATAGATCTGCTTAACTTTTGCCGAAACAGAAGATATTATGCAAAAATTAAAACAAAGTCAAAAAAAAAAAATACTAGCTCTTCCGACCGCTTAATTAATTATAAGAATATATTTTTCTCATTTTTGAAATAAATAAATAAATTATGCCCATATTTACCTTCCCCGGACAAATTTTATATTTTTAATCGCAAAATAAATAACAAAGATATTAACAAATTAGTTGGAGCTACTTTTGTTGTACACTTTCCCAGTTGCAAATTTCACAATGAAGTTTTCAACTTTGATCGCTTGAATTACTTAGTGCAAAACATAAAATCGAAAAAAAAATTAATTTTTCTTCTACAAAATACAGTACGATTTGTGAAAAGTGACAGTTTTTTCTTGTTTACCCAACATTTCAAAGTGACCTTTTGCGCACTGGTCGCCATGAAGCTACCTCAGTGTGCGCCGGTGCAATCGATTACTAATGCGGGCTTTTTCAAGTAGTTTTACATGAAGAACCAAGATAATCGGTCGCTAATCTCTCCGTAGTATATAACTTCAAATTCATTTCCCTTTTCATTTCAGTAAAATGTGCACAAATATATGTGTATTAAAAAACACCCTAAACTAAGTTAATATCAACATTCGAGAACATCAAAGATGTGACAGCAAAAAACACAAAAATCTTTTGTCTATAATTCCATCTAGTTGTCAATGTCGTTATGTGCCAAAATTTCATTTACATTTCTCTATTCGCTTTGGTTTGTATGAAACCTTAAAGGTCAAAAGTGACAACTATTTGAGTTGATACCACTGGAAGAGGATTAGGATAATACACATTGCCCAGGGCTATATTTGTTTGTTTCTTATCAAAGAACATTGATATGTCGTGGATACAAAAGATGGCGATTGTAGTGACAGTTTAACGCCAATTCAAATAGAAATTGTGTATGGATGAAAATGGTTGAAAGTGAATTTTATATTATATCCTTTGCAACTGTTATTAATGGGCAGGTTTAGTGCTGTCTTGTTTTGAATGTAGAATTTTTGATAGTTCCGTTATGATTAAGTACATAGTAACATGAATTAAAATTGTTCATGCTCAGTTAGCATTTTCATTTCATTGAATATTGAATGTCATTGTCGAAACTCATGGTAGGCAAGAAATATTTTTCGCACACCTTGACCATTATAAGTAACCCATTTGGTATCTCTCACCGAGCTATATTCACGGTTTGGTTTAGTTTATGGGTCCTCGGAATCATCGGTACATATTTCTTTAAAGTAGGTGATTTATACAACGATACTGTCAATGGAGGCCGCTACAATTTGATGATTTCGATAATTTTGCCACCAAAATACACAAGCTAATTTTGATCGACATGTGAAGACAAAGACGGCGAAAACTAATATCAGCCACATATATGAAAACTTCTCAGAAAATATTCACACTTTAATATTCACACATATTATTGGAAATACTAAGGGAATATTTTAGAAAAAATTTCAAGGACATTGAAACATGACTAGGTTTGTTTTTATATCTGAAATTTTTTGAATTTTACACAGTTTTTTGCTTCTCCTGTAAACTTACGAAAAGTGATTATACGTTATTTTGCATTTTAGGTGACGATATATGAATATTAAAGTGTGAAAATTTTCGAAACCTTTTTTAATTTTCTGAGAAGTTTTCATATACAGGTTGTTTTTCTTAAAAATATCCACTCTACGGAAAAAATGTCCATAATCAAAATTTGATCATACCGCGAGGGAAATACATTAGTGCACAAAAAATAGTTCCCCACCCACGGCTTTGTAGGTGGGGCGGGGGTAACTTTTAAACTAAGATAGGAAGCCATATTTTTTATTGCAGATACGGATTCTACGACTAAAAGTACGTATGATTTGAATGAAATATTTTGTTCGGTTCATGATAGATGGCGTTGTAATCGACGAAATTCAATTTTTTCAATTTCTCCTTAGAACACACGCATTCGATTGTGCAATACTTTTGAAATAAAAACCATCACGTAATCATTGGAAATACTCGAAATTCGTCATCAAAACAATTTATTAATGTAAATGGCAGGTGAATACAATAATTTTAGCTTAACACCCATGAGTAAACCGACCACTTTCAGATCGCAGCATATTTTCCAATTATGCTCTTTGTTCTTTATCAGCTGTAATATTAATTCCATGCCTTCGTATGCTTCCTTGAGGTTTGTGGCATATGCGATCGGGACAGATGGATGTATGTTACCGATATGAAGCAGCACGACTTTAAGGCTGTTGTCCGATTCATCGATGAAAAGTCGCCACTCCTCTGAAATATGAGGGTAACCAATTTTTGCAAACATCAAATCAATATCATAACAATAAGCTAGGTTTTTTTTCCCGATCTTCGTGCAATTTAAAAAATTCGTCATATGGAATAGTGGTACCTCGACCACGAGCGGCTGTTATTTTAAAATCAGCCGCCACTATATTCCACTGCTTAAAGCGTGATGCAAAGAGTTCTGGTGTTCTCCCTGACAAATTTCCGTCTCGTACGAGGTCATTGAAGTCGGCTTGCGTTATTAAATGCGGCATTGCAGTCCCAATTTCACTGGGTGTTGCCACAAATTCCGATACTTGTGGACTCTCGCATCTCGCATTCGATGCAAGAAAAGTTGATAGCAGTGTTGGTACAACTGTTGATTCTGCATCGCTTATTTCGGGAACATTATCAAAAATTTCCACTGAAGCCGCTACACGCTCTTCTGGTGAGTATAGAACTGCTGGAATTACCGATTCTACATTAGCGTATCGAATTTTGTTGCGGTGAATGCATTGGTACCCTTTTGTTTGAGCAAAAGTAGCACAATTCATTGCAGTGCTCCGTGCGTGGTAGCCAAATTGTTGGTACAGCGTACTTTATTGTTGACCTTCCATCAGTAAACTTGCACAAATTTCTATAGCAATAGTCGCACACGACTTCCGGAGTATACCACAAGTAAGGAACATAAGCAGTCTTAAATATTTTGTGAAACGAATTCACCACTGTTTTAGTAATATTTTTAAAATTTTTACTTGGTGCGAATAAGCCATAAACGTAACAAAAGTTATTTCGCGTCGTACTCTGCATTTTTTTCAGATGAAATATATACAAATACGTTTTCGCACAACAGAACTTAAAACAATTTTGCAATTCCTTATTTCATCTGTCAGACCAGCTGTAAGTGTTGTAAAAGTCAAAAACTGTTTACTGTTAGAAGGTTTCTATTGATTAACTACAACTATATCGAGTGGGATGGGTCAAAAAACATTTTTTTTTTCGTAACGCTTAAGTAGTTTAAAAACTTGGAGTCCCATCAAGTTATGCTAAGAAAAGTGAAAAAAATATTTTTTTTTCAAAAATAATAAAAATTGGGGAAAATCTGAGAATTGATAAAAATTGTTTTTAAAAAATTTGACGCGATACAGTCATTTCCACGAGTCTGCCTGCAAAAAATCAGCTCGATTGGATCACTGAAAAAGGGTTAAAAATCGGTCCAAAGGCTTTCACACAGGCCACTACGAGCTTTATACTTCAAACTTAAAAAAAAAATTCTGACGTGTACATGAAAATCGACGATACACGTGTATTTTTATTTTTTCCCCTCTTTCCGAATATGTGCATTTGGTTCATAGGACAGAAAAAAATCTATTGTTTGTAACACCGTGTAATATTTATATTTTTTCATCAACAGAAGATTTAATATTTCTACTTTATAATTTAAATCTTATTCAAATATCTTTGTTTTCGAAAAAGTATCTCGAATGCTAGACTACTAGAAGTACTAGACTGAATTGAATTAGAAGCAATGTCTGAGCTTGGTATTCCTGCAAAACTCATACGCTTTTGCAGGATGACCTTGACGAACAGCACAACTTTCGTTTTCCATAATTCGATAACGCCTCGTCCGATTTTATTTAAAAAAATTTAGAAAAATTAGGAACTGCAATACTTTTTATCTATTCTTATACTATTTCTCAACATAATCAACAATTTCACAGTTAAAAATAAATTTATGAAGAAAAAATCAAATTTTTTTAAAGAGCCCCAAATTTTGCCTGCCATATCCCGAGAATGCCTCATCCGAAAAGAAATAAAAACATCCAGAAAATTAAATCATTACAAAACCTTTAATCCATTCCTACACCAATTGATGAGGAAAAACAAATTTTTTTTGCCAAAAAAATTAAAATATTGTATTGTATTAAACATTCAAAACGCAATACAAAGGCAACTCTTGTTACCTTATTAAGGTAATCATTTTGGAACACTTTAACAAAGTCATGTCAAGGGTAACAAGGCCCATATCGTCCATGCTGCTCTGCTGTCCGTGCCCATTTGCTTAAGATTGTCCTCGCTTATGTCAACAAGAGGTTCCAGTAGCGGAGTTAGCTCAAAATCAGTCTTTCTATCCAGGATGTCAAAATTTGCAAACAGTTTACCAACTGTACCAGAATATCCTTTACCTGAAGACGTTTGTCCATCAAGTTTTTCCACAATATGTCGGAATGGCAGCTCATTGATGTGAAGCCAGAAGAAAGACCGAAACCGTCTTCGATTAAGAAATTGTTCATCAAAGGGAATCATGCCACCTGTCGAGTCAGACATATCGTTTGTTGTATCACTGGCAATTAGTTCGAGGTTACGCCCTATACCTCTGTCTTTTAACCAGTCGAACAGTACTATTGCACTCTGTTTGGCAGGATTTTCAGTTGTGCTTTTGTCCTGTGCTGTATAGTGTGTAAGATAGCGACTTTTGGCTCCTTCGTCACGGCCATATGAGTATCCTTCATGATACATTTGCTGACCGTACCTGTGGTATTATCATGCTGAAGAATTAGAGTGTTGTTTTTCCTGCTATCAACAAATATTCCAGTGATTTTACATTCAGCACCACTAAAGTTCTCCTCTGCTGCCGAGCTCTTCATGACACGGTCTTTAGCACGAAGAAGCTTCGTGGAATCACATATGAGGTATTTCTTATCTTCACCAATGTGGCCTGCCTTCACAAGATCGGCCATAAATCCACTGATGATAGCAGCAGTGGAATGTGATGAATCGACGATCAAAAGTTGACAAAGTATGACGTACCCTAGTGTACATGATACTAATCACATTACAATTTGTTTATTTTTGTTTATAATATAAATTGTCCCATAAATATATATTTTGAAAAAAAAATAATAAATTTGGTTTGCGCCATCTCTTATGCGCTTTTGACAACCACTAATGTGGTTGTTGCAGCCTCTAATGCGATTCTGGCAACCACTAATTCAGTTACGAATATAACTAATACGCTTGCGATGACCTCTAGTGATATAGTGACAACCTCCAAATTTAGTCATTGCTAATTCAGTCGTCTCAACCTAATTAGTATATATTTTTTTTTTTTTTTTATTATACATACTTTATTCTACAAAGTTCATTATTAGTGTTGCCTCAGCGTCAGTTGGCATTATAGAGGCTAGTTGGCAATAATGTTTTTAAAGTTGCATATTACTGTAGAATAGATACATATTTATATTATACTCCATAACATAGTTTAATGGATTATAAATAAAATAAAAACAAAAATATAAAAATAAAATTATATTCTCTTCTATGGTTTTTTATTATAAAAGAAGCTGATCGACATTCTGAAATAAATAAGTTCTTACCGAAGATTTAAACAAAGAGACGGATTCTATTAGTTTCAAATGTTGAGGCAAGATGTTAAATTCTCTACATCCACAATACTCTATTCGTTGCTTTGTAGTTTCAGACCGACACAATGCTATTTTCAGATTATCATTATTTCTTGTGTCAAACGTGATTTGATTTCTTGTGAAATGAATGGTATGGTGTAATATGTTACGCAAACATTTGAAAACGTAAATTACCAATTGTAGCTTGTATGATCCGAAGATTAGTAAAACACTAGGGAATACATTTCTGTACAAATTAATCGTGGAATACAAAATAGGCAAATTTGCCACTATTTTTAATGATTTAGTTTGCAGTCGCTGTAAAGACCTTAGCTCAGTAGATTTTTTATAAGCACACACAATAGCTAAATAATTATATTGACTCTGAACCAAAGCTTGATAAATCAGAAATTTAGTATTTGCATTAAATTTGTTTTTAAATTTGTACAACAGACCAATAGCAGAGGACATTTTCGATTTCAAGTGTTGTATATGTTTATCATAAGAAAGAAAGATTACTTTGAAGATATAGCCCTAAATACTTGACAGATGAGACTTCTCCTATTTCCTCACCACCGACGAAAATGCTAAATTCATTGTCAAAACGAGTATGAGGTCTAAATCTTATAAGTTTAGTTTTAGCTGTGTTTAAAAAAAGCTTACTGATACGTATATATTCTAAAAGTAAAGCAGCATCCCGTTCCATATTCGGCATTAACGCAGTTTCATGACTATATGGATAAAAAATGCTTATATCATCAGCATAAACAAAAATTTTACCAGTTAAGTCAAGATTTTTTAAATCATTAATGTAAATGGAAAATAACAGGGGACCCAAAACACTTCCCTGAGGTACACCGTATGGTACAGTACTTATTGTACTTTGCTGCTGATTAATCTGTACGAATTGACGTCTATTGCGCATATAACTTCCAAATAGCAACAGCTCATTTCCGTGTACACCACAGTAGTTAAGTTTTTCTTCTAAAATGTTGTAATCTATAAGATCAAATGCTTTTGACAAATCATAAAAAATTCCTGCTACTGCTCTATGCCTTTCATCCAAACCTTACATATATAATTTTGTACATTAATAATAGCCTCCTCAGTACCGCATCCCTTTCTAAATCCAAATTGGAAATCATTTAATAATCGACTTACCTGTAAATGTTCTGAAAATTGGCTGTGTAAAAGTTTTTCAAAAATTTTATCTATAATGGGCAATATCGATATTGGGCGAAATTGATCAATGTTTGTTGCTTTCTTTTCCTTTGGAATTGGAATAATTTTATGAACTTTTAATATATCGGGATATATTGCTGTGTTTACTATTTCATTAAAAATTTCTACTAATCGTGGTGTAATAAAAGTAGACCATGCCAGTATCACTTTAGGATAAATATTATCATGGCCGCAGCCTTTTCCAGGTGTTAACGAAGATATTACATTATGCACTTCTTCATCTGTAGTATGCCTTAGTGTAAATCTGCAACTACAAGGTCTTAGTGTTCTCAGTAGATTGCAGGTATCAGAAGCATATACTTCAATTTGCTGTTTCAGAGTCTGTATTGAATTGGTAAAATGGGAATTGAGCATGTCAGCTTTACGAGAATCGGTTAATACAGGTTCTCCTGATGGGTCTTTGATGCATACTTTCTTATCTGGTATTCTACCAAGCGCCTCATTCATAAATCCCTATGATTTGTTTGGGTCATTTTTCCTTACCTCTAAATTATACGAATAAAAATTATTCATTGAGCTATTGCTAGCTTCGTTAATAACTTTACTAATTCGTTTTAATTTATTCTCAATTGTATTATTACAGCTTTTCCTTCTTTGCATCAGAAGACGATCCCTATACGACATTAAACTACTCAAGTTCCCATGCACCCACGGAATCGATAACCGCCTTAGACCTAACTGAATTTTGAGCTTGTAATAACCACATTAGATGTCATTGTATCCAAGTTGGAGATTTTAAAAACCTATTAGAGGTTGTCTCTCCGACTTGCAGTTGTGGATCCTAATTCAGTCGAGACAACCTGAACTCGTTAGTGACAACCGCAATTCCTGTATTCAGTTATTTGCTTTTTTATTAAATGGCATTGTTATATTTTTTTTTGAATGTGGGCTTAGGCATATATGACATTTTACCAACACGGATATATGAAGACCTTGTGTACTAATTCCGAAATTTTTATATTCTTTAATTTTTAATTAATTGGATGTAACAAACTTTTGTGGGTATTAAAGAACAACACTTTCATAGTGCGCATTACAAAACAATCACTTTAACAAGATACTTGTTGCAGAAACATCAGAATACTGTTCTCAACCTATATCAAGGTTATATTTTTTAATTGCATTTCTTTTATCATTTTTCGGTTTCCTGCTGCTTAAATATATCTGTGCCTGAAGACGTACTGCCGATCCAAAAGGATACAAAGTATTTAGGTGCTAAAACATGTAACAAACAAACATTGGTCAAAAGATTTTCCATAACGTTGTACTTTGAATTGTTTGAAATTCTGTATTCCATTTTAAACGCAGTACGAAACTGATTACTATCCCCATTTCATCGCTTGAAGAATAAATACATTATTGGCGAAAAATGTTCAGGTCATTCCACTCTTTTGGGTAAAGAACCCAATATGGCAATAAAAAACATACAAAACCCCAATATCAGTTAAAAGCTGTTAGATAGGTACTATTTGGGTTTATGGACCATATTACGGATGACATTGTAAAAGCAGACAGACAGAGGCTTGTGGTCCCTTTAAAAGAATGAAACATAAATTACAAGCCCACAAGGGAATGTACTGGTGTCTGCATGTGTGCGTGTAACAGGACATGTGCACAAAAACATATATTTGTGATTATGTGTGTACTTTTAAGCGTTCATGCTAGGTACACATATGGATATGTTCGTATTTGGCAATGGTTTTCATTTTTATTTAGCACCTCCTTATTTATTTGTTCTGTTCTTTATCGTCACAATTCACAATCCATTGTTGTCTGTTGGATACATTAAAAACCATTCGTTGTTGTTGGGCTACTGTAGGGACATTTTATATGGTCATCCAATTTTTTTGTCCCTTTTTTCAACAGTGTTACGAAACTTCTCTGTTATCACATCATTGTTGATAAAAAAAAACAATTTTACCAAACTAAATGTCACCCAAGAGCCGAAGAAGGCAAAATGAAACATTAATCACAACACACAGTTTCTTGTATGGCTCTCCATTTCTTTAATCCTTTGTTCGGTTTTCCATTTATCATATTTTTTTTCATAGCCACTGTGCACCTTGAAATCGGTCATGATTTGATGTGTTTCTTTTTAGTTCGCCATAATGAATGGCCGTGTTTTTGAGTCGAACATGTAGCTGGGGGAGCAACTATATGTATGTATGTATGTATCTATATGTCCTTTGGTCCGAGTAATGTCTCATGTCAACTTTATAGCCTCTAACATTTCTTATGGGGTTTCTTGATGTTTTATTTTGTTTTTGTTCGGTGATATTTCTTATTACTTTTACATAAATAATAAATATTTTAGAAAAGAACCCCAAAGGAAACATATTGGACCCATGTGAACATATGAATTTGAAAAAGGGTTTACTCTAAGGCAGTTTTTTTTAAACACTGCAAAAATTTATATATCTATTGTATACTAAATGTACTTTATGGATTTATTTCGAAATTTGTATAGATTTTGTGTAGGTGTATATACAAAATAACCTTTGGAAAAAGGATTATTAAAGTGCTTTAAAAATGTATTCGAAAGAGTAAATAAAATAAATGGTTTCGCGTTACATCCCATGAGGGAATTAGGGAGAGCTTCTCTCAACCAGAGAGCCGTGCGCGTTCTAGAATAACAATTGAAAATTTTTTAAAATGACCAAGAAGATACTGAACCAAAAGCACTTTGGTAGCAGAAAAAATAAATGTATGCAAACTTAAGATATATATAACTCCGAACAATAGCCAAGAAGAATATTTTTTGTGCCTTTGGCGGATTTTAATCCAGTTGTGGGTGCTTTTCTTGAAAGTCTGTCTGCTTGGACCAGTGGGGAAAAATACGATGAAACTCTTCATGGATATAATGATATCCTTTAAAAATATTATGTCATTCTTGTAAAATGTAAGTTCCTATTAAACCATATAAAAAAATGTCGAAGATCTTGTCACAATCCAAGAGCAATGCACTTTTATGTTTCATGATACGCTAGGCTGATCAATTACGTCCTAAGCAGTTTTCACATCATTCTCCTTGTCTTATTCAGGAACAGCAACAGATAAGATATTTATTTAAAAATCAGTTTGTAAGAAGAATTTTTGTACTGTTTTATTTCACTCCACAAGTAATAATAATTTTTGAGTTTTATAATATCGTTCCCAAAATATCAATCATTTTCGATTTTATTCTACCTCTCAGAAATAACCACTATTTTTGTTTTTCATTCCGTTTTGTTTCCAATAACAATTATTTATCAAATAAAAATCGGAAATAAACATCATTTAAAGACTATTCTAAATTAAATTCCGAAATAAAAATTAAACAAAAACTTTTATTTTTCCGATAAATATAAAAATATCCTAAACATTATTTCAATTTGAATTTTTATGACCGATTTTGCTAGTTTTTGTTAAACATTTTTCTAATTGATTCCAATTCTTCTATAATTCCAACAATAAGAACAGACAGTTTTATCCACCATGTTCTTCTATGCCTCATGTATATATACGATTGATGATCAACTGATAGTAAGCTTGTTTTTTTAATTCCTGCTAAACTAATTTTTCGACGACTTTGTATGGGGTGCCGCTTAAAATCGCTTAGTTCCCCATACAAAGTGGTCGTAAAATTAGTTTGGCAGGGATCAAAAAAAAAACAGGCTCAGTATCACTTCAGACACAGTAGTTAGGTATCTGAAGGTGAACTTGTCACGGAGTTCGAAACTAGTCATGCCTGTGTGTTTGCTTAAGTGAATTGTCTATAATTTCCAACAAAAACCGTCCATTTTACAGTTACAAAAATGTTCCTAACTTGTAAGCTTGAATTTCTCATACATTAACCAAAAACCTAGAGACTTTTATTTACTGTGGTTGGAATAAAAGCCCTTTTCATTTGTTGGCATGATCCGTATTGCAGATGAAACAAAAGTATACATATTTTGATCAGCTCGACAAGAAGAGTTTGTATAAGTATCGCTAAATTAAATTCTTTAATTTTTAAATTTGTTTAAATTTTTTACTCAAGGCTGCGATTTAAAGCTCATATTTTGAGACAAGTTTAAGCATATTTCACCATTACTCGCGAACGCCTAATCCGATTTTGTTTACATTTAGTAGTTATATATTTAATTTTATATTTAGTAGTTATATATTTAATATTTTCTATGTGGTAGATTCTCTAGCTCTAACAATGGTGTTTTCCCTATCTCTTTTTCATGTTCACTTGTCAGTATGATGAAATTATAAGGCGGGAGCATTAGCAGAGATGATTTAATTTTTCATGCTGGGATTTTTCATAGCTGGGATCTTTCATATTCATACATTTTCGTACATGTTTGTTTAATTTAATTGTTAGTGGGAAACAAACCCTCTTACCCTATTATTTCTTTGTGATTGCCAATATAAATATCTTACTAATTCTTCTTAAAACGGTTGGTCCTTTTTTTGATTCTATTTATTTGGGTTCATGTTATTTGGTTGTTGTTGATAGAGTTGTGTTCTCACACCGTATAAGAGTTTTTACATCTGTTGTTAAATTATACTTCCTATATATGGTTTTTTTACTTTTGTTTCCTATGCAACTTCGAAAACAGTTTTTAGTAACTGCACCATAATTAATACAAATGGAAAACTCGTAGGAAATTTTGCCACATTTTAAAAAACCCCCTACGAAATTGTAGTAGAAAATAAGAAAATGATAGTAAAACTATGTAAACCTTGTTGAACGGAATAATGGGGCTGACATTAACCTAAACACGGCAAGTGCAAGACCTCAAATGAACTTAAAATTCACGAACTGAATGGAACATTTACAGTTTGCGTGTGGCATATACAGTGGTGGTCATACAATTACAATCGATGTATTCAAAGTTACATTTCTTTTCACAACTTTCTTATGGAGTCACTCTCTTTTTGGTAACGCCCGTTATATTCTCATTCTAGTTCAATATATTCTTGGATATCTAAAAATCAACAATAAATTTTGAAAATTTCCCACAATTGCGAAAATTGTAATGACACGTGTTTCTGAGGGTGGACAGATAATTAGAGACGCATTCGTAAACAGTGGAAATTTAATTTTTTTGCAACGTGTTATTTTTTTTTGACTCAAATGCATGAAATGATAAAAAACCCTAAAATCGAGTAAAATATGGCAAATTCAGAACCCAAAAAATTGTTTAACGATCGGACCCATGGGCCCTAGGGTCCAAAAAAACGGGTGCACCTAGGTACATCTACGAACAAGCAAGGTATTCTCCTCGCGAATTTGGGCGTATACATATTTTGGCTGTGCGGCGTCTGTGGACCGAGATAACCCAATTTTAAGAAATTATACTGGTCCGGTGAATCAAAAAAATAAAATTTCCAAATAAGAAATAATGTAAATATGATCGCAAAATTTACCCGATCACAGGTATTAACAACTCCATCAAAATAAAGGAAATGCAATTTTTTTTTAAAAAAATATTTACCTGCGGCGCTATTCACACAACAATTATCTATCTCTGTCCAAATAAAGGAAATACAATTTTTCAAACAAAAAATAAAATTTTTTAAAAAAAAATCGCGCGATTTCTTTTTTAATTTTTTCTAAATTCGCCTTTAAAAACAAGAATCTTTTTCCCCCCAATTTTAAGTCAGAGAAATAAAATATTTCAATTTCTTCAGGAAAATCATGCCACCATTTATGCAAATTATCGAAAATCGTAGGAAACACTCAATTTGAAGCGGGAAAAACGGCCACATATGTATGTTTTGAAACCTCGACGGGGAATTTTTTTAATACCTTTTTCAAAAAAAAAAATATTTTTTTAAATTTTTTTCTAAATTCACCTTTAAAAACAAGTAAAACGGAATTTTCCCCCTTTTTTGGCCCCAGAGAGCGAAATAAATACGATATGCAAACAAAATTTTTGTTTTTTTATTTATCATAGTTTAGTCGATGTTTGGATTTTTTTGCGGGAGGAGAGTTTCAAGCCGTTTTCGGAACTCTTTTTTCGACCCCAAGGGCCTCACGATATTTCCCTTCGCGTCTTTTCTCCCTTCTCGGAAATAAAACATCAGTATATGATGAAGGTGCTCATTTATAACACGATTTAAATGAAAACACACCACTGAAAATATTGCGACATATCACAAATTTAAGCTTGAAATGCCATCTAATTGTATAACAAAGAATTTAGTCAGCTGATCAAAATCTTATCAAAATAAAAAAAGCACCATCTAGAAAACCGAAGTTACTTTCTTCTCAACCCAATATATTAACATTAAGTGCAATTTACTAACTACCCTGGCAAATCCATTAGAACAATTGTTAACGTTCAGATATTATGTATATATAGCTAATGACGGTCATCGGTGTTGCACTGGGTAGTGTGCGCGGCTTTTGCACATAGAACGTGGATTCGATCCCTGCTCTGACCACTCTTAATTTCTTTCGACCGACCCACCTCGCATAATGACGGCGACAACATCGAATACATATACATGAAGAAGCTTCCCAAAATACCGTCCTTAACCGGTACAAAGCTGGATGTCCCAATCAGAGTATGTAAAATGAGAATCTCTTCCCTACCCCTGCAATGGGAAACAATTCTTTCTAATGCAATACATATTTCGTAACAATAATATTCGTAACCATAATATTCGTTACAACAGCACAAAACTATCATATGCGAGTAAAGGAATTAGATGTGGTTTCAGGCGCGATGAGGATTCTATGGAATTTCGAAACAATACGCAAAATACATGTAAATCATGATGTTATGTTGGAATGGTTACTCTGACAACTTCAGCTTTCAATATGTTTTGACAAAAAGCATAAACAAATACAAAATACTCGAAAGTGACATATTTGTATATTACGGCAGATTGACAAAAGGTAAAACGTACAGGATTTGGTTAGGGGAAAAATACATAAAACACAAACAGTTCCCGAAAAAATAATTTAACTTACAACGGCTACACTTGAAAATAAAATTGTATGCATTTTTATATTTTTGTAAATATTGTTGCTAGTTTTGTTAAATTTTCCAATGTGGAGTTATGCTGAAATGTAGCATATTGAATGTAGATTTGTGTATCTGTGTAACGATTTTAAGTAATATATATGAAGTAATCAATTATTTCAGATCACTTTAAAAAAAGATTTCACCATTCTCAAACTTTTGTTGCAACATATAAAATATAATAACACCAAATTTTGCGAACTTAACACTTATTTTCGATTTAGCTTATAAACAACATTGTCGCACGCTGAAAAATAACGGTCTCTCTACCATATTTTCCCAAACATTCTGCAGGAACCATGTATATGTATGGAACAAACTTCAAACATACATATGTTTGCAAGACCCAAACTTACTTGTATTCAAATGCAAAAAGTATCATGTTTACTAACAAATACGTATGCTTTTTCGTGGAAACATATGCGTTCTTCATCCCAAACATCCATGTACTTACGTGGAAGCATTTGCGTGTTTCCTCCAAACCTACATATACTTACGTGGAATATAATAATATTTAGAAAAGAATTATTCTTCGGTATCAATATATATGTATTATTTGTAATAAATAATTTTAAAAATAGAAATCCACATTTATAAATAATAAATACAAAAAATAATAAATTTAAACCGCCCTTATTACATTTATTTGCATTGAATTCATTATTTGTTTTTTCATGAAACGAGAATATGCTGCTCTTTTGCTTCTCCTTCCTTTGTTGGCTCTCACGTTTCTGTTTTCAGAAGGTTTTAGCTATGCGTTGGTTATCACAATGCGTTGGTACACAAACGAGATATTTATATACAAATGAAGTTCATGCAAGCCAAGCGTGGGTTAATTACTTGTATTTTTTTATTTGACTTATTTCACAAATGGTCCGCCGTTCTTATTTTTTCAGTAAAGGCTCGGACAGGCAGAGGGCTTCAAGTTGTTGCCCTTTCCAGTTTATTTTCTCAAAATCGTTTCTCACTTTGGTAGCACACATACATGTATACGAAACACCTACTCAAAAACCAAAGTAACATCCAAAATCATTTAACTGTCCGACCCTTCGTTTTATCTTTTTTCTCTGATCAAGCGCATTTAATATCCCCAGTCCGATGAACCAATGACGACTGAATACATAAAACTAAACCTCAATACATCAGGCAACATAACAAACGCTTCATCTGCAATTTACACGCACATTTAGGAATATTTATGCCTCACTTACTGAGAGAATAATGCAAAAATACTGATACACACTACACAGATAGACTCTCTCGTTGTCCCTCTTTTATTCTCTTGGTCTCGAGAGAGCAACAAACACAGTTGTATTTGTTTCACAAACATAAATATATGTGGGTCGGAAACACATATATTATAACATATTAATCATTGCGTCTCAAATATATAATATTGAATAACAAACACAAAGTGTTTGGACACAAGTATATTATATTTGCTAGAAGCTCTAAACACACTATATATTTGCATCCAAACAACAAAAAAATACCAATTTGTCAGCGTGCGAGCAAAGCCGGATGGATGTATGTTGTTCATCACGGGGCCCTAGGTAATGCCAGTGGTTCAAGCCAAGAAAGAATCAAGTACTTCAACCGATATTATTTGTTGCGCAGCTGTCAAGGAAACAGCGTTACTTTTATTGCGCGCAGCTGTCAAGGAAACAGCGTTACTTTTAAGTGCTTCTTTAAATTGTTGCTTCATTTCTTCTCTCCGCTTTTGTTATTCCTTTGTGCATCCTGTAATTTGTATGCAGATTTTAAACGATCTATTTAAAAATGGAAAAATATGAAAATGCAATTACACTTTCGAAAGATAGGAAGATGTCGACAACGTAAGTAGGACAAACTTCGCATATGTCAAGCTTCATGGCGCATACTGACATTTCATCACTTACAAGTTCAAATGTCGAACACATTTCCATAATTTCGCCATTCTCGATTCAAGCTGTCGGTGGTGTTTAATTTCATGTCAGTTTCTTGTCCTAATTCCAATTTAAAGTTTGGAATAATAACAGAATAGTTTCCAAAATAGCTAGATGTTGTCAGAAAAACTTGGTCAGGATTCCAATTATTCTAATATAGTGCCACTGCTCCTTCTCCGCCTCCAACAAAAGTCCACAAAATACAAGGTTTTACAATGTTAGTTGTTAAGTCCATAAACTTTATATTTTCGAAAATTATTTGTTTTCCCAACTAAGGTTTTCTAGATTTTCAACGCTTAGTCTTAGCTAGTCATGAATATTCCATGTGACGTCTGGTTGGGGATTTTCAGGATCACAATCAATGTTGCCAATTTAGAGTTTTGATGTAACAAAATGCCGACAAAATTATCTAGTACCTAAATGTAACTTTTCGATTATATGTTAATAGTATAATTTATTTTTAAATACTCCACTTAATAGTTCATTCAAAAATCAAAGACAAGCTAGTGATTACAATTGTAATAATATTAGCATAACGCAGTTCTTTTGTTTATAAGGAAAACACAGTGCAACACGAAAAAAATAACCATATACGGACACCACTACGTGATAAAAGACTAAAAAAAAGACCCGTGTCTCCCAATTTTTCCCAAAGTCATGCACTTTTTTTTTATGGGCCGCCAAAGATTTGGGGCCTCGGTATCATTTTCGTAAAAATGTGATCATTTTCTCAGGCTCATATCTTGCAAACCGTTCAGAATTTCTCTGAGAATTAGAATTAGAATTAGTTGTAGCTCTTGTCATAAAGAACAAAAATTGAGAACATATAAAATCAAAAAAAACTTCACCTTCCAGATCAAAATCGCAAAAAACTTAAAAAAATTCGATTTTTTTTACCTTTTTTCCCGTGTTCAGGTCCATAGGTAGCATACCGTTTAAAATTCAAGGAAACAATCAACTACAAGAATGATCCTAAGATCTCAACAAACAACTTTCTAGAACATATAAACTTCCTAGAGATGATTCTTAACACTGTTTAGGTAGCACGCAAAAGTGAAAAATTTGCCGAAAATTTTTTAATTTAATTTTTTTTTACCTTTTTCTCCTGTTCAGGTCCATAGGTAGCAAAAAATGAAATATGCCTGGCCAGAACCATGTGTTTGTCCAAGGGTTAACACCGTTTAGGTAGCGCTTAGGTATCACGCGATCATGCACCGACAGCAGCAGCACAGGCAATGCAGTAAGCTCAGCACACGCAACAAGGGACGCAGCACACAATATAAAAGCGACACGACGCTCACATCGAGGCATTACACAGCGCGACGTCAACGAGAGCTCAACGGTGAAAGTTATAAAGTGAAAGTAAAAAAGTGAAAGTGCTACAGCATAATTCGCACACACCATTGGCAACTGACAATTTCAATATGCAGTGCGAAAATATTGATTTATTTTGCTACGTTTGCGGTCATCAAACCAGAAAAAAACGTCTACAAATTTCTTTTAACTAGTGAATTCAAAAGAGCATATACATTGTTTTTCGACGAAGTGGACTTGACCGGTGAAAATTACACACCTAATACAGTGTGTCGCCAATGTTATAACAATCTGATGGCATGGTTAAGTGGAGGCAAACATAGTATGAAGTATTGTAAGCCGGTAAACTAGATTAATCGCCCAGGTGATAATGATGAAACCTGTTGCTATGCTAAATTACACATGTCGTCTAAATCGACATGCTGAGAAGAACAAAATTTATAAAGCATCTGCAACAGCCACACTACCAGTGCTTGCACCTGAAAATTTTGTATCACCAAGGCCGCGAACTCCAGATCGTAGGACAGAATTTACAGGAATGACTAGAGCAAGTGGTGTTACTTATGAAGATCCATTTGATACCGATTATGAGCCCCAACAGGGAAGAGATGGACCACAACTAATAACACAAATGGAAATGGATTTCATTGTGGCCATATTGGGATTATCGCAGCGACTTGCAATTTTTTTGACAGCTTTTTTAAAGCAAAGAAAACTCACACATGCTAATGTTAACTCTACGGCGTACCGCAAACGACAAGCTGAATTTCAGATGCTCTGCACTCTAAATATGATGATGACAATTCGTTCGCTTACTGCAACGATATAAAAGCTTTGGTGGTAAAAATGGGAATGAACTACATCGCTAGTGAGTGGAGATTATTTACTGATGGTTCTGTTTCAAGCTTGAAAGTAGTCTTGTTGCATGTGTCGAACCGAAAACCTTCCATTCCGCTAGCAATGGGTATCAACATGAAAGGAAGCTATGAAACATTGAAAGATATAATGGAAAAAATCAAATATTACGAAAATAAATGGAAGATTTGCTGTGATTTGAAGGTCATCAACATTTTGCAAGGGATCATCGATAAGGGCGGCTTCCCAAAATTCTTTTGTTTTCTTTGTAATTGGGATTCACGCTCACCTCTGAATCAATTCCAATGTAACTCGTGGAGGCCAAGAGGAAGTGTGGATGAACAAATACAACAACATAGACTGAAGAATGCACCTTTAATTGACAATACTCAAGACATCTTGCTGCCACCGCTCCACATAAAATTGGGAATTGTTAAAAAATTCATCGAAGTGGCCGTTGTAAATTGTCCAAACGCATTCGACTATTTGAAAAGCGTTTTCCCAAAGCGTAGCGATGACAAAATTAAAAAAGGTATTGTAGTAAATTTAAAACGAATTTTTGTTCACCTAATTGTACTATTTACACTATGTTAATGTTTTCTTTTCTGCCTTTATTTTTTGTTTTCATTTAACAGGCGTACTTAATGGCCCTGACATTAGATTTACCTTCAGCGTGTATGCACCAGAGTCTTAGGAGGGGATCGAGACGCGGAACCGGAAGCTAGAGAATGGGTGAAATAAATGCTGCATTATTTTGAGATAATCGGCGCATCGATGACATTAAAGCTGCATTTTCTTCATTTTCATTTTGACGATTTTATCAAACAACTCCCTACCGAATCCGATGAGCAAGGAGAACGGTTTCACCAAACCACAATGCCCATGGAAAAACGGTACAAAGGCAAAAACCTCCACGCATTGCTTGCAGAGGTATGTTGGTGGAGTCACAAGATCACCCTGTATGATGTTAATGAAGTATTTGAAGAAGAAAGAGCTGATGATGGAGGGCAGTCTGGAAGCAACGTGCTTGTGGACACCATAATTGCTGAATCAGAGTCAGATTCGGACGACGATTTGGATCCACAACTTAAGAGAGCGCGATTTGCAAGTCCAGGGCCATCAACATTATAAACATAATACGAATACTTTTTTTTAATATTTTTGTAATAGATAGCACAGTATCTCAATGTTGAAGTAAATAAAAAACAAATGAAATTAAAAAACGGTGTTAAGAATAATTCCCAGGAAGTTTATATGTTCTAGAAATTTGTTTATTGAGATTTTAGGTAAATTTTTGTAGTTGATTGTTTCCTTGAATTTTGAACGGTTTGCTACCTATGGACCTGAACGCGGGACAAAAGGTAAAAAAAATCGAATTTTTTTAAGTTTTTTGCGATTTTGTTCTGGAAGGTGAAGTTTTTTTGATTTTATATGTTCGCAATTTTTGTTTGCAAGATATGAGCCTGAGAATATTATCACATTTTTACGAAAATGATACCGAGGCCCCAAATCTTTGGCGGCCCATAAAACAAAAAGTGCAAGACTTTGGGAAAAATTGGGAAACACGGGTCTTTTTTTTTTAGTCTTTTATCACGTAGTGGTGTCTGTATATGGTTATTTTGCCATGACTTAAAAAATTACACACAGTGAAATCACTTGTGTGCAATTCATCTAATTTTTGAGCGAGGATTCTAAATGATGGTTTACAGGTAAAGATGCTACATTAAATGGTCGGTATAAGTTAAAAGTTTCTGGGATATAATTTCCGGAAATATCAGTCCAACCAAAGCAAAATTTTCAACGGAGGTTTTTTCACCTAAGGAGATCATTATGGTATCCTCAACTGAATTTCGTCCTAAGAGCTCATTATAAAAAAAATAAATAAATGGTTTCCCATTACATCCCATGAAGGGACCGGGGAGAACTTCTCACAATCAATGATCTGTGCGCTTTCCGGTTTTCACTCACTGATTGGGACCTACAGTTTTACACCGATTCCGAACGGTATTTTGAGAAGCTTTTTCATGGCTATATACTCGATAGTGTCGCCATCACTAAGCGAGGTGACCGTCGTCGAAAGATATTTTAAGGTGGTTGGAGCAGGGATCGAACCCATTGACAATCTTTGACATCTACTCACATTTCAAATATTCTAGAACCACTGACGACGTACTCGTATTTCTTGCAATCACTCGTGCGATGAAGTACAAAATAAATGTCAATGTCGATGCAGATTTGAACGGAATTTTTTGCTGTTTCAGATACCTCGACGACATTGATTAATTAGCTATGAATGACACTGACCGATGCGAAATACTTAGGAAAGATTTGAGAAGATCTTACGGAACCATTTAGTATGAGGCGAGGTATCGGGAAGGGCGACACCATATCATGCGATCTATTTAACATATTTATTGATATCGCCGTGAAAAAAACTGCAGTCAGCACGAATAAATCTAACAGCAGCAAAAGTCACATGCTGCTCGCATGTGCCGATGATTTAGACATCATTGGGCGGCTTATACGAGAAGTTACTGCAGTATTTTCGAGAATTGAGAAGTAATCAGCAAAAGCGGGTTTGGCAGTGAACAAGGACAAGACAAAATTAATGGCTTCGACGAGCAGAACATCCACCCAATTGAAGGAAAGGGTGAACGATGATAACCATTATAATTTCGAGATAGTGGACAAATTTATGAAGACTGTCCCAAAACTAGACGACCTGACGTATAGACGGTTCCAATAGTGTGAAAAAAAATATTTAGTGAAAAGTGGTACATTATTTAGTACTTTTATTTGAGACTTTAAACGTAAGCGATCTTAGTGCAATTCAATATTTCCATTTGAAAGCTCTCGGTTCAAGCAATATTAATGCCGGGCTATATTCTACTCTGGGGGTGTCTGCTCCTTCGCTTAAAACTGTAAAATATTTAGCTGCAGGGTTTAAACGCAGCCGTACAAGCTTCCAAAACGAACACCGTAATGGTCGACAAATTGAAGTGTCCACGCCAGACACGGTGATAAAAATCCACAAAATGGAATTGGATAATCGTCGGCTCAAGGTGCGTGAGCTAGCTGAAATTATAGGCATTTCAAAACGGGCTATACGTCGTATATTGACCGAAGATTTGAAGATGAGAATGATGGGTGCCGCGCTTGCATTCAATGGATCAAAAACAGCGTCGTGAAGATGTTTCAATAGAGGGTTTGATGATGTTCCACCGCAATAAAGCCGAATTTTTGCGTCGATTTATAACCATGGATGAGACATGGGTCCAACACTTCACACCTGAGACAAAGAAACAGCCAAAGCAATGGACTGGAATGGGAGAACCGTGAGCAAAGAAGGCGAAGACGGTTCCATCCGCAGGCAAGGTTATGGCGTCTCTTTTTTGGGATGCGCATGGTACAATTTTTATTGATTATCTCCAGAAAGGAAAACGCATCAACGAAGAATATTACGCTAAAGTATTGTAGAATTTAAGTGATGAAATTGTGGAAAAATGGCCGAATCTTGTGAAAAAGAAAGTGTTATTTCATCATGACAATGCTCCAGTTCACACATCCATTAGTGCGATGGCTAAAATTAATGAATTAAAGTTCGATTTGCTTCATCACGCTTCAAACTTGAAAAAATGGCTCATTGGTAAAATATTTGCCAACAAAGAATAGGTGGATTATACAGTTGATACCTAGTTTAAGGAGTTTGACAGTTCTAACTATAAACAGGGTATCGAAGCTATTGAATATCACTGGGAAAAGTATATCGACCTCGAGTGTCGAGTGTACTTTTCCTCACTTTATTGTGTCTTCTTTGTTAAGTCGGACCGCCCACGTATTTACCTCGGATATGCCGTGAACAGAAGCAACTCCGTCTGCCTGGAAATCTACCGGAGAATTGTGCTTGCAAATAATTGTTATTGCTGACTAAGCCAGCAGTTTGAAGTTAACAATCTCTCTCAAGAAACGAAATCCATAGAAGTACAAAATTAAACAAAATTGTATTATTATCAATGCTGACTGGAGAGTTGTAATCAATCTGGGTTTCTACATTTTATACCAGTGAAAAAATTCAGTTCAGCCTACAGCATAATCCCACTTAGTTGATTCGGATTAAGGCGCTGTCACTGTATGCAAAAAAAGAAACATCATGTATCTCAATATAAGTTTTAGATTAGTTCAAAGCAATAAATCATAACATAGCGTATGTTTGCTGAATTTTCCATATTTGTATGAGTGTAATATGGTTTTTGCTAGCACTTCTGCAATTGTTAGTACAGACCAAAGCAGACCACATATCAGATACATACATACATTCCTATGCATGTCTGTTCACTATTTGTTCAAAAGAAAAGTTTTTCATAGTTTTTCCACTTTTGGTTTCTGCAGTTGATTGTCCTGCACGTGACTTATTTCAACACTTGAGGCAATACGAAATATATGTGTACTCGTTCATATAAAACGTTGGCCGGTATTTATTTCTACATGCATGGTGTAGTTTCATTATGTGGTCAGTATTTCGTATTTAGTTATTTTTTTTCAGTTTACTGGGTATTGCTGGGTACTGGTGGTCGGTCCTGGCCCTGTGTCCATGAATACTTAAAAGTTTACTGTGATCTATTTTCACGAACCAGCAAGTTGATGGGCTGTATGGTAGTACACAGACGTTGCAGACCATTTAAGAGGATTCCAGTGATAATAGTTTCGTGAGTTTGTTTAGGGTCAATATAAATTTATGTGTGTTGTGTTTATTAAGTTGTATTTTTAGTTTTTGCTCCCAGCCAACTAGCAACTATTAAAAAAGTTTATGCATTCCGTCCAGTTTTCTAGTGATGCTGTTTATATAAAAGTTGTTCAAATATTATTTTTATACTTTTATGCCATTAAATCAACTTGTGGTTTTTGTGCATTTGTGTTTAGTTTTCCTTTTTATGGCGAAAACTTTGATATATATTTTAATATTTTCTATTTGATTAAGGTATTGGTTAAGAATATTTTAGTCACAATTTTAAAATAACGAGATAATCTTATTTATATGTGGCAAACGAATAATGATAATGATATTACGGAAATTAAATTTAAATTTAATTTGTGGTTTCAGCACAAACACGTCTGATGTGTTTGATATGTCTGGATAGACATGACGACATATTAGAGTGAATGGATTTAACTTGCAATGAGTTGAAACACCATATATTCTCATAAAAATTTGACAACCGGTGTGGCCTTTACCGAGATAATTTCATATTAAATGACAAACATCGGGCATTTAAATTAAATCTAAATGGAGAATTTTCAACTGTGAAACTGAGCATAAGTGCACGAACACAATCGGAGCGATAACGTAGGCATTGAAAAGTAGTACATGTATTCTCATGGAAAAAGAACAAGAGCTGACGTTTGGCGTCGCTTCTGGCGTAGACGACAAAAGTTAGAATTCCTTTTTTTCCTGGCGTCAAGAAGTTTATTGCCAACTTAATACAAAAATTATCATGTGTTGAAAAAAGGTTTTTCTATTTTTGGAATGAAGTTCCTTATGACAAGTTGCGGGATATATTGTTTATTTTTACTTTGGTTTGTGTCTAGACTAACGGCTTGGCTCACAGAGAAAGAAATTATCTAGATGTCTCACATACTATGTTGGGAAATTTCTTTTTTAATTGGAAGTTTTCTAGGTGGAGCCTGTAAACTATATTTGCTATATATTGTAGTTTTGAACCCAATAAAAATTAAAATAATAATAATAAAATTAATTATAAAAAAACTAAATTTTTTTACAAAATATTGCCTTTTCTTAAAAAGCAACCTTTTCTTTAAAGAGTACCGTTTTGGTGCAACAAAAAAAATTTCCTTGCGACAAGTATCTATTCTTAAAAATGTACCTGTACTTGAAGAAAGGACCAATTCTAAAAAGAATTTACATTCTTAAAGAAAAACTTTTCTTAAAAAATACCTTCTCTTAAAAAATACCATTTCTCACAAAAAGTTCTTTACTTAAAGTACATATTCGTAAAAATAAAATAATACCTTTTCTTTTCTTTTCTTGAGATAAGTAGCCTTTCTGAAAATAAGTACATTTTCTTAAAATGATAAACTTTTCCTAAAAAGAGTACCACTTCTTTAAAAAGTACCGGTTCTTAAAAAAAGTACAACTTTGTAAAAAAAAAATCATACTCTTTTGGCTTTTTCCTACAGAAAGTACTTCTTCTTAGAAATAGTGAATTTTCTTAAAAAAACATTAGCTTTTAATAAAAGAAGTACCTCTCTTTAAAAAATTACCTTCTCGGGAAAATATAGCACATATTCTTACAAAAAGGACGTTACAACAGACTTACAAAAAATACATTCAATAGAAAAGAAAAATTTCGTAAAAAAATGTTATCATTTTACAAAAATTATCTTTTCTTAAAGATCCATTTAAATTATCGTATTTTTCAACAGGCGCCTTAGGCGTGTTGGAACTAACTAGTACATAATATATAGCGAAAGACCTTCGTTCAAACCGGGTGCCTCTGGCAGCTCATATATTTTCTGACACTTAAATTAAATTATGTGAAATTCCTTAAAGCAATGTGAACAGGAATTGCACATTCATTTTCTACAGGGTAAAAGAGAACAGCCGATGCAGTTTCTCTCCTTACGATCTGTAGCAAATAGTAATTTAAGAATAATTGCTGCGATTGGTGCGTGTGTGTTGTTAGTGAACAAAAATTAACAAGTAAGCAAGGGTGACAAATTTTGAGGCCAAGTTTGTTGACAACGTATTTTGAATTAACGCCAACGTTATCGCCCTGATTGTGGTTATACAGTAAGTCTTCAATTTATAAAACACATTTAGTCGCCTTTGTTTTCTATTATTTAAATTTCAGTATTAAAATTTTTGACATGGCTCATTATACATTATATGGATGGCATTTTCCTGAATTTATGGTTGAACAATAGGTGCCTAAAACACGCTTGAAAATGCTCAAAATATTCCTTAACTATTAAAAAAATGCATTTAGAAAAATTGTAGTTTAACATTTAATAGTACTCATGTCAACAAAAATCAGTCCTTTGAAAATTTGGCTATGCATAGTATATTACGTTAATTGCCAGACCACAGGCGAGGCTCAAAACTTTATAATAAAGAATTGAACTAAAGGAAAATAATGTACACGAAAATAATTTCTATTATCGGTGGGATATATGGGATGGTCCAAAAAAAGGTATTATTTTCACAAAATTCAACGGTGGCTTTATTTTCATATGGGGTCCCAAAGAAACGGAAACCTCAAAATATTTAGTGTGGGTACTCAAATTAAAGGGGATGATCAGCCTATTTCATTGGTAGTAACTTTGTAGACTTTAATGGAAAATTTTGCAAACTGTAAAGATAAACAACTATTTATTTTAAAAAATAATGCGATTTTTTGCAATAAACGTTTGACTGCGGCATTTAGCCATAAACCAATTAGTATGGGCACTCAACATCAAGGGAATGAATAAAATAACTTGAATTCTACAAACTCTATAGATCTTAAAGGAAAATAAAAATGTCCTTTTAAAAATCGGGCGAGGAATTTGACTGTGAATCTATATACTTCAAATCTTTATTACACACGAGGTATATTCCGATGCAGTGTAGCCGGCGTTGGACCCTGTCCCAGAGAATAACACCCCTAAAAATTGTACACCGGAACAAAATCTATTCCGAAGTAGCAAAGCTGGTGGAGAAAAATTCCTAAATCCGTCCTATGGTCTGTGTCGCTTACAACTATAGAATATACTAAAATCGGATTTTATAACAAAAATAATAAACATTCCAAATTTTAAAATTTCATATAGCTTTAATTGAAGTTTTATACATTTTAACTTTCGATATATCGGTAATTGGCGAGTTTTTTCCTACATATTTTTTAAATTTGTATTGAAAAAAAAAAAAAAAATTAAATCTCGATAACCATCGCGTTATCCAAAAATACTTTTCATTTCTTCAACTACTTTGTTGTTTGGATGCAAATATAATATGTATTTGGAGCTTGTCGCAAATATAATATACTTGTGCCCAAACACATTGTGTTTGCTATTCAATATTACATGTTGAAGACACAATGACTAAAGGAGTATAATATATGTGTTTGCGACCCAAATATATTTGTATTTGTGATACAAATACAGCAGTGTTTGTTGCACTGTTTATGCAAGCGAATAAAAGAGGGGCAAACGAGAGTTTATATCTTGTAAGTGTGTTTCTGTGCATTTGTATTTTTGCATTTTTCTTTCAGTGAGTGATTCATAAATAGTCCTGATTGCGCCTGATGTATTGCGTTTTAATTTTATGTATTCAGTCGTCAATGGTTCATCGGGCAGAGAATATCAGAAGCGCTTAATCAGCGAAAGAAGTATAAACTAACGCTGGGCCGGTTAAATGGTTTGTGATATTGCTTTCGTTTTGCTGTATGTGTTTCGCATACATTTATGTGTGCTACCAAAGTGAGAAACGAATTTGAGGAAAGAAACTGGAGAGGGTAACAACGTGAATCCCTTTTTCTGCACGAGCCTCTACTGAAAAAATCGGACTGGTGGACCATTTGTGAAATATAATATAAAAACAGAAGTAATTAATACACGCTTGTCTGGAATGAACTAGATTAGTATATAAGTATATTGTTCGTGTATCAACGCATAGTGATAACCAAGGCATAGTTGAAACCATCTGAAAACAAAAACGTGAGAGATCCGAAAGAAGGGAGGAGCAAAAGAGCAGCAGATTCAAAACAAAACAAATAATGCATTCAATGCAAGTAAATGTAAAAATCATTTAGAACTTTTAATTTTTTGGATTAATTATTTATCTAAGTAAATGTGGATATATATTGATAAAATTGGTTATAATAAATAAGGGAAGAAAAAATAATTCGTTTCTAAATATTATTATATTTGGTAGGAAATTCACATATGTATATGAAGGTTTTGGGGATGAAGCACGCATATGTTTCCACGAAAAGTATATATATTTTTCAGCAAACATGCTAATGTAAATTTTTTTTTAAGAAATCGCTTATTTTCTTCACTTTCGGGTTTTAATCAGCGCTGTAAGCCCTACCAGGCCAAAGAAAATTGGCGCATTTTTCATAAAATAAATTTGTTCGTAAAAGCGGAAAATAAAAAAAAACGCTTTTTGGTCGATTTTTCGCTCATTTTTTAAAGTTTTTCGCGATTTTGACCTTGAAGAAGTTTTTTTTAATTTTTGTTCTTTATGACAAGAGCTACAATTTTGCCGCAGAGTGTAAATCAAAATTCCGAACGGTTTGTAAGATATGAGCTTGAGAAAATTATCACTTTTTTGCAAAAATGACACCGAGGCCCCACTTCTGCTTTTGGAACGAAGTTCCTTACTGCACATTGCGGGATGGGGCCTAATTGAAAAAATATTGAACAACTTTTATTTTAACACTATTATCCCACTATTATCAACTATAAGTATATTGTTTACTTTTGGTTAGGTTGGCGTCTAGGCTTGGATCATAGAAAAAATAAATTAACTAGATGTCTCACATATATTGGGAAATTTCTTGTTCAATGGGAATATTTAGTATACATTGCAGTTTGGAACCCAATAAAAAGTAAATTTATAGCTTTTCCTTCCTGAAAGTACTTCTTCTTAAAAATAGTACCTTTTCTTAAAAAAATCATTTGTTTTCAATAAAAGAAGCACCTCTCTTTAAATATAATACCTATCCTAAAAATATACTCTATAAGAAAAAATACATTGTATAAAAACAATTTTTGAAATAGTTTATCATTTTACAAAAAGGCTCTTTTCTTAAAGGTGCATTTAAATAATCGTATTTTTCAAACGGCGCCTTAGGCGTGTTGGATCTAACTAGTACATAATATATAGCGAAAGGAACATTGTTCCAACTGGGTGTCCCCTAACACCTCATGTAACTTTTTATCTATGGAGGTGCCCTCCCCTAGAACAATATGTAAACTTTGTGAGTCGCAGATCAAAATGAAATTACTAATTTTGCAGCAAACCTCATATAACATGTAGATTCAAAAATGACTATCGGTCTTAGAAAAATTGACCTTCATTGGTGCCATGGCTAGTGTACGCAGCACTTGTACATGAGAATGTGGGTTTAGTCACTGCTCGGATCAACTATACTATCAAATAGTTAATTAGCCATGAAAATTATTCTCAAAATCCCGTTTGGAAGCAGCATAAGGATTTAGGTCTCAACGAGTGAATGTAAATCTATAAAGCGCACAACTCCGTGATTGTGGGAAGTTCTCCTCTATCCCTTCATATGATGCAATGGGAAAATATGTTTTCACTGTTTTTTTTTTGTCTTAGTAAAAGAAGGCTCTTAAATATTTAGTTTCCATGTACCCGTTTAGATATTTTCCAACTTAAGCTGAAATTAATGAAAATTTCGAAGAACAGAGTAATTAAGACAATAACTGAATTATGTTCACAATTTTATTTGATAAACTAACAGCATACAGATAAAACAGTTTTCAGTGGTATTGAAAGAAAAGGTTTTTTTGTGATAAAAATTGAGTCATCGGTTTATTATTGATGACAGGTGAACCACAAAATATTCAAAAGGATCTAAACTTTGAAGTACACAATGGTCTACATATAACAGTATAACTGAAACTTCGTTGAATGGACCAGATGTACAAATATTAATTCGCTCCGAATTGTATAAATGTATTAATGTATATATAAGACCTCCAACAGCCACGTACTTAAAAAAGTTGTACACAAAAAACTTAACGAATTTAAAGTTAACAATATCATATCCACATTTTAAATATTCTTAAGCAATTTTCCTATGTATATGTTTATACGAGAATATATATACCCAGATATACGATATAAAATGTATGTGTGTTAGGGCGACGATTGTTTTACCATATTTATAAAATTTGAGTAGTATTCACTTACTACAACGACGCACAGTGGGAAGAAATCTGTAGCTCTGTTGTTATTAGAGGTAGGATCTTAAAACTTTGCTGGAATAGTCTCGACCGAATGGCTAATAGCGTTATTGGGTATGAGTGATGTCCTGTGAACAGTTACTGGGCAGCTCTCCTCTAAAATTTTTAATAATAAAAAAATAACATTGAAAGATATAATGGAAAAACTCAAATCCTACGACAATAAATGGAAGATTTGCTGTGATTTGAAGGTCATCAACATTTTGCAAGGGATCATCGATAAGGGCGGCTTTCCAAAATTCGTTTGTTTTCTTTGTAATTGGGAATCGCGCTCATCTCTGGATTAATACCAATGTAATTCGTGGAGACCAAGGGGAAGTGTGGAGGAACAATGAAACAACATAAACTGAGGAATGCACCTTTAATAGACAATGCTCAGGACATCTTGCTGCCACCGCTCCACATAAAATTGGGAATTGTTAAAAAATTCATCGAAGTGGCCGTTGTAAATTGCCCAAACGCATTCGAGTATTTGAAAAGCGTTTTCCCAAAGCGTAGCGATGACAAAATTAAAAAAGGTATTGTAGTAAATTTAAAACGAATTTTTGTTTACCTCATTGTACTATTTTCGCTTTGTTAATGTTTTCTTTTCTGTCTTTATTTATTGTCTTCAGTTAACAGGCGTACTTAATGGCCCTGACATTAGAAAGCTATTCAACTTTGAATCATGGCTTCATGATTATAATCATTAAATGGCATGGATTTACCTTCAGCGTGTATGCACCAGACTCTTGGGAGGGGGATCGGGACGCGGAACCGGAAGCAAGAGAATGGGTGAAAGAAATGCTGCATTATTTTGAGAAAATCGGCACATCGATGACATTAAAGCTGCATTTTCTTCATTTTAATTTTGACGATTTTATCAAACACCTCCCTACCGAAGCCGATGAGCAAGAAGAACGGTTTCACCAAACCACAATGCCCATGGAAAAACGGTACAAAGGCATAAAACTCGACGCATTGCTTGCAGAGGTAATATCAATTTTATTGATGCATTGTTTTGCATTCCTTTTTTGATTTATTTTCCAATTCATTTCACGTATGTTGGTGGAGTCACAAAATCACCCTGTATAATGTTAATGAAGTATCTGAAAAAGAAAAAGCTGATGATGGAGGGCAGTCTGGAAGTAACGTGCCTGTGGACACCGTATGAAAGTTGTGAATCAGAGTCAGATTCGGACGATTCGGACGACGATTTGGATCCGCAACTTAAGAGAGTGCGATTTGCAAGTCCAGGGACATCAACATTATAAACATAATGTGAATATTTTTTTTATAATTTTTGTAATAGATAGCATAGTATTGTAGTGCCATCCCTGCTGAGACTACTAATCCCTACAACACTGAATCATTATTACTAAATATCCATATCTTTGTCACAACCCTAACTCTAAATGTCAACCCATACCACCTAAGGACTAAGATTAATAAAATCAGTAATAGTATAATAATGAAACCTGCAACATGCCTTTTCACTTACGGGAGAAGGCTTTATAGTATCCAATGATGAAGTAAAGAAAAAACAAATGAAATTAAAAAATTTTCGTGAAATTTTTCACCTTTGCGGCTATTTAAGGGCTACCTAAACGGTATTAAGAATCATTCATAGGAACTTCATATGTTCTAGAAAGTTGTTTGTTGAGATCTTAGGATCATTCTTGTAGTTGATTGTTTTCTTGAATTTTGAACGGTTGGCTACCTATGGACCTGGACAGGGGAAAAAAGGTAAAAAAAAATTAATTTTTTAAAGTTTTTTGCGAGTTTGACTGTGAAGATGAAGTTTTTTTTGATTTAATGTGTTTACAGTTTTTGTTCTTTATGACAAGAGCTACAACTGTAACTCAGAGAGTAAATCGAAATTAAGAAAAGTAAAGAAAATTATCACTTTTTTGCAAAAATGACACCGAGGCCCCACTTCTTTAGGGGCCCATAAAAAAAACCTGGAGGACTTTGGGCAAAACTGGTCTTTTTTTTTGGTCTTTTATCACGTAGTGGTTTCCGTATATAATCATATTTTTCGTGTTGCACTGTGTATTTAATTCGTCTGTTATTTTCTTAAATACTGCAATGATATTTTGTTAAAATGTGGTGAAAACTTGCATATATAATCAAATAAACTTTCTACTTTTTCCATTATATTTACTTGTACGAGTACTTTAATAAAAGTGCATTCTTAAGAAAACTAGATCTAAATAGTTTATAATTATTAGAAGGCTTTTTTAGACAACTACAAAGTGTCTCAGTAAGATTGCACTTTTTAAATTTAGTGTCTTTTTTTGTTCAAGTGGCAAGTCTGAAATTTGGCAGCTGTCACATATGTTTATTCCGATTATTAAAATTGAAGCGATTTACGAAAGAACAACGCGTTATAATTTTGAAAACTTATTACAAAAATATGGAAAGTTATGCAGAGACCGCTCGCAAACTTCAAAGAATTTTCAGTCGAGAAAGTGCACCTAGTGTGTCAACCATTCGAAGAGTGGTCAAAAAATTTTAAGAAACTGGGTTGGTTATGGACACTTAAACCTGATCCACGATCTCGTAAGGAAACCTAAGCGAACTAGAGCCAGTCACTCACTTTCGTTCTTATCCCTGGCTTAAATGGTATTGTGTGGTTGTGGGTTTCCAAAATGGGAACCCACCAACTATTTTCGCTGTCATCTATGCGAATGAAACTGTCAAAACCTGTTGTCGCTTGGCTGGAAATCAAATGAAAGGTTGAAACAAAAACAATTTAATTAGAATTCTTTAGAAAAATCACAATGGACAGATAGTAATGTAATATCATTACATTACATGGAAATGTCATTTAACATTTTTATTAAAATATATTTCCATTTCAACATAAAAACGCCAACTTTGCAGCAACTTTGAAATTAGAGGGCGAACGACAACTTCATGTTCCCAGCGGTGGAAGTCGCAAGGCCTCCCACAAATAAGGCATGCGGAAATGTTCCTGTGTAATGACTTCCCAAATTAAGGCCTGCGGGAGGAAATGCATTTTTTCATCAGATATATTAAAGAAGAAGATTTCTAAAATTTTGAAAAATTTCTTTTCCGACTCGTTTTAACCGTAATTTAATTGGAAAATTTCATAAAAAAATTTAAAAATTATATTTTTTATTTAAAATTTTTCTGGGTATTTTTAAAATTTTCAATTTGAAGTTGGGCGTGGTACAACTGTCTAAGATAGATACATACATAATTATAATTAAATATGTAGAAGTGTATAATGATTTTGTGACAAAATAAATTATTGTAACTTTATTTTTGTTTGAGAAAAATAAATTAAAGTAAATGCCTTCTAAGGCCTACCTCTTTGCATGCCTTCTAAGACCTGCTTTAGGCAATGGGCAAGAAAAGGCCTTGTCTCCCAATCTCACGCAATGTTAAAAAGAAAGGAGGAGGTAATGTCTAGGGAAGACCTTGCGTATTTTAAAGAAGTCCTGTTTCGTCATGATTTCAGACATTCCAGGTCATGACTTCCGCCGCTGGGTTATTGCTTTGAACGACAACAACACAAATAGACGTAAAACCATGCGAAGACAAGTCGAAAGATAGTGAATCGCATTTTGAAGCGAAAGTGAGTGAGTGACTTCGTTTGCTTAGATTTTGTTGGACAGGGTGTAAGTGGGGTGCGACTTTGTACTGAATTGTATATGAGTTCGTTTGCTTGTTAGTGGGTACCAAATCTTATCACGTAGAAAGAAAGCGAACGCTAACTTTCGACATGGTGGATGAGGCAGTAAGACACCTTGTGCGTCAACATACCGGTCGGTATATTGAAAACATTGTTGCTGTAAACGAGATTTGCGCCGAAAATCCAAAAAAATTAATTCGGCATCGCTCTCAACAACTTCAACTTTCACGAATCACTACATAACGAATTTTGACAAAAGGACTCCATCTTCATGCGTACAAAATGCAGCTTCCTCAGGAGTTCAAACTAGCAGACTATGGAACGTGCCTACAATTCGTTCAATGGGTAATGGTTCCAAGTGATATCAATGCCAATTTTTTAAAAAAAAAGGCATCTTCTCCGATGAAGCGCATTTCCATCTGAATGGCTTCTCGAATACATAAAATTGCACCCCCAACGAGCAACGGGGTGGAGTGGATTTTGATCAGGCGTCGTGATTGTGCCTTACTTTTTTGAAGATGATGCCGAAATTGCAGTGACTGTGAACGGCATTCGTTACAGGAACATGGTAACCGCCTCAATTAGACGACATGTTTTATCGACATGATTTATTGCAGCAACGATTTCCAGAATAAATTATCTGAAGAAATTCTGACATCAACTGACCACAAAGATCATGCCATTTAACGCCGTGTGATTTCTTTCTTTGAAGTTTTGTGAAATGTCGGGTTTATGCGAATAAACCAGATATAATTCCTGAGCATAAATCCGAGATCTAATGGGTCATCGGTGAGACACAGCTACATCTTTGTGTAAAAGCCGTGGAAATTTCATGAAAAGAGTAATGGCCTGTTATCAAAGCCGTGGGGCCATTTGACGAATATTTTATTCCATACTTAATCGGAATGTGTCTTCTTTACAATCCAATAACAAAATTAAAACTATCTCAAAAACTACTCTTACGGAGACTCTCTTAGTTTACTTTGAATTACCTAAACAAATTTTGAAAAATTTAAATACCGTTTTCAATTGTATTAATTTTAAAGCATTTGATTTATATCTGGCAATTTTGACTTTCAAATATTTTGTACACGCGTAAAAAATGTCACTTTAATATCAAAATGTGCACAAAAACAGATGCGGATACTTTTCAAACCCGTTGCAAGTCCGTAAAATTATAAATAAGGGAAATGTGAGAAACTGTTATTTGGCGAAACCGTTTCGAACCCGGTAAGAAATCAGTGAAATTGCTATTTGGCGGATCCGTTTCGAACCCGTTACGAGGCCGTAAGAGCAAAAAAAGCCAACCAATGAAATTGCGATTTGGCGAATCCATCTCGAACCCGTTAAGAGCCCGGAAAAATATAAAAAGCGAACTAGTGAAATTGCGATTTGGGGGATCCGTTTTGAACCCGTTACGGGTACCTAAAAATATAGAAAAGCAAATCGATGAAAAATTGAATGTCGCAGATTAACAAAACACGTACCCGAAACGGATTCCAATACGAAGTCCGTTGGGAGATCGAAATGGATCACAAAAAGTTTCCGAAACCGGGTCTGCTCAAATTCGATTAAGTATTAATTTGGTACACTGGGATTATGCAGGAGGCGTAGCGAAATAACTCCCACCAGAAAAATGAAATAAGTCCCAAAAAATTTCCATGCAAAAGTGGGAGTTATTTCATACGAAATAACTCCCACTTTAGTAGTTTGATATGAAATAACTCCCACTTTAGTAGGACTTATTTCGTTTTTTTTGGGAGTTATTTCATTTTTCCTGGTGGGAGTTATTTCATTATGAAATGTTGTGACAATGAAATAACTCCAAAAAAAAAATGACCGTTTGTACAAGGCCCATATAACAAGTGCTGTAGGAGAAGTCTTGGGACTTATTTCACTTTGTTATTGGTAGTTTTTTCATTTTTTGTGGGACTTATTTCATTTTTTCGTTATTGGAAGTTATTTCATTTTTGGTGGGAATTATTTCGTTGGGAGTTATTTATGGGAATTATTTCATGGGGAGTTATTTCGCTACGCCTATGCAGGAACCATGTATATTAGACCGACTCACATTGTATGGTGGGTAAGAAAGTGTTTTTTTTTTTTGGGGAATCGTCAGAAAACAAACCAAGGTACATTTTGAGGGGTGCACAAAATCAACTTTTTTTAATGAGTCGGTTTAATGCACAGTCCGGCTCAATTATTTTATGGCACTAAAAATTCCATATTCAGCAGCCTGTAGGTGTTGCAATTGGTATCCGATTTCAGAATCTACAAATGGAATTCGAGCGTTTGTTTATTACAATTTATTACATCTTAATCATTTTACGAGTCAAAATGGCAACACAAAAAATTTTAAATCTTTCGTAAAAAACTAAAATCGATATTTACCGACGTTTTTTTTTACGAAATAGGACGGAGCCCAACAGTTGTTGACAATTTCAACAACGACCCCGAGAGGCATTGAAAAAATTTTAAACGAAGGGTTTCACTCTTTATCTACGTATGAGAATGGAGAAATCATCAGAATTGCTTCTAATTATGCCTTATCCTTGTTAAAAATAAGAGCTCAAGCTGGAGTGGAAGCGAGCAAGTCATCAGTACGCAGAGTAATTAAGAAATACCTGAAATTACAAAAAAAAACCGCCACTTAATGCTCCTCGTAAGGAAAAGCGGCTTTATTTCGCAAGAGACTACATGGTATGGGATGTGCAGCCAAGAGGTCATGTAAATGACTGGAGAACCGTTGTAGTTACGGATGGGAAAGAAGTTTAATTTGGATGGGGCTAATGGCTACAACTATTATTTCCATAATCTGCGTAAAGAAAAGCGTTTTTCGACATCACAGCCGAGAAACTATATTTACCGCAAGCAACAAACGTGTTCTAATTGCATCCAAACAACCGAAAATACAGATTTTTCAATGTGTATGTACAGGTTAATGCATTTGAAATCGCAAGGAGGCAACACCAATCGAATACACAAACATGTACATATAAAGTACTAGAAACTAGAATTGCCAGCAGTGTAACAAATTTAAAATATTAAAAGCCTTCAATGTTTCATTACAATTATCATGCGGTTCCACAATCAAGCATTTGAATTGTCTCAGCAAATGCAAAACTTCTGAATTGCAATTTTGAAAAATTATTATTCTTTTGCCTTTTCGTTAGATAAAGTAATGTAAATTGAAATCCAATACAAACTAAGAAATAACCTACCCAAAAAAAAATATTTAAATAGAAATTTATAAGCTAGTAAATTTCTGAAACAGAAAATTTTGTCGTTCACACGGAAAAACTCCAACTTTTTTGCAACAACAAAATTGTTCATAAAACAAAAAATAAAATAAGGCACACCCTCGTACAAACGTATGTTTGCGTTTGTATTTCTTCTAAAGGTCAAACAATTTTCTAAATTCACTGACTTGAAATTGAAAGCATTTTCTCTTTCTTTAGAGTTTCATGTTTATTTAACACTTGAGAGGGAAGCAAGAAAATAGTACAAACATCGAGTGTATATAATAAAGTATGTACATACATATGTATGTACATACATATACATGAGGGTATGTGCTACTTTGAAAGTACGTAAGGACATGTTTACAATATCAAAATTCAAAGACAGAAAAGTAATCTAGCATTTGAAGCTTTTACGCTTGTGTGGCCATTCCATTAATAATTCATTCAATTTTCGGAGTAGAAATAGGAATTCATTAAAAATTTTCAATATTTGTACAAATTCTGCTATTGTTAGCATTGTTGAAAATCTGGCGTAAATTCCGTACGCACTTAAGTAAGAAGAAGGAAGTATTTGAGAAATTTAATTATTAACAATAGACAACACTTAAGGTTGGATACGTTAAGTGGTCGTATTGATTGTAAAACATTGAGTAGCAATTTTGCAGAAATACATTAAGGATTGGAATGAATGGTGCAATTCGCAAACTATTATAATGTTGAATCAAAGAAGATATTGCTGTTGTTAAAGAAATGTAATACAGAAATTAATATAATTAAAAAACTAAATATTTCTTTTGTGGGGGTGGAAGATAAAATGGATTGTAAGTAAGAAGCAGAGATTTGGTTCAACACTAAGATGATAAGCGGTAATTCGAATGAGTTTTTCAAGTATATTACGTATTAGCATATAATATTTAATTTCTGTTTTTAGTTTCCAAAAATCTCATAATTAAAAAATGCAATAATAAGCAACTATTTTGCATCCGTATAATAAAAATGGCTTTGTATTATACCTAGCCACAGAATATATCCCACTGATTCAAGCATCTACAGTTTTCACCGAAGACATAACCGCCATATTCTACGTTCTCTTTTGAGAAAACTTTGGAATTCGTTACGCGCTGGTTCATATTATTGGAACGAAGTTCCTTACCGCACGTTGTGGGATGGGGGCGAAATGAAAAAATGTTAAACAACTTTTTTTAACTACTTTATTACAACCCATTATTGTCCACTATATTGGGTACTTTGGGTATGGTTTGGTTTAAAGGGAAATTTTCTACGTGGAACTCGTTTACTACATATTGTAGTTTTGAACCCAATAACAAGTAAATTTAGAAAAGCCACAGTTCAAGACTGGCAAATCCATGAAATAGAACCCTGAGCATGAAATTACATTTGGCAGCACACTTACTCTTACACTCTAACTTTTGGTTTGGTTTGTGTCTACACTAACATATGGGGAGAAATTTGTTGTTTAATGGGAAATTGTCTAGTTGGACCCTGTTTATTAAATATTGTAGTTTTGAACAGAATAAAAGGTAAGTTTAGAAAAGCCAAAGTGAAAGAAGTTTAAAAAATAAAATTTTCTTAAATAATTGCCTTTTCTTAGAACAATTTAAATTTTCTCAAAAACAATACCTATTCATATTCTTAAACGGATTACCTTTTCTTTAAAAAATACCTTATCTCAAAGAAGTACCTTTGCTTAACAAACTATTTTTACAAAAGTACCTTTTCTTAAAAATTTTTGTTACAAAAAGTACCTTTTCTTAAAAACAGGAATTCTTTTAAATAAATACTTTGTCTTAAAAAAGTAGACTATCTTACAACAAATTGCCTTTTCTTAAAAACCCACCATTTCTTTAAAGATTACGTTTTATGTATAACAAAATAACATTTTTGGGATAAGTACCTACTCTTAAAATTGAACCTGATCTTGCAAAAAGGACCTATTCTAAAAAATATTCCATTTCTTAAAAAAAGCCTTTTCTTCAAAAAATAATACCTTCTCTTAAAAACAATACCTTTTCTTACAAAAATTCCTTTTCTTTAAAATGGCTTTTCTTAAAAATAAAAAATATATTTTCTTTTCTTTTCATGAGATAAGTAGTCTTTCTGGAAATAAATAAATCTTCTTAAAAAAATAGCCTTTTCCTTAAAAGAGTACCACAAAAAGTACCTGCTCTTAAAAAAAAGTACGTCTTTGTAAAAAAAAATTCATACTCTTAGGCTTTTTCTTACAGAACGTACTTCTTATTAAAAATGGTACCTTTTTTTAAAAAACATTAGCTTTTAATAAAAGAAGTACCTGTCATTAAAGAAAAGGCTTTTTCGGGAATATGTAATACATATTCTTACAAAACGGACCTAAAAATATACTTTTTTTTAAAAACATACATTATTGAATGTTTTCTTAAAAAAAAAAAAGTTTCTTAAAAAAAAATTATCATTTTACAAAAAGTATATTTTCTTAGATACCATTTTAAGATCCATTTAAATTATAGTATTTTTCAACAGGCGCCTTAGCCATATTGGAACTAACTAGTTCATAATATAAAGCGAAAGGAACTTCGTTCCAACCGGGTGTCTCTGACACCTCATGTAATTTTCTCTCTACTAACGAATTGTTACCGAAAATATGCTCCGCTTTATTTTATCTAACAATTGAATGTCAATGGCTACACTAACCGTTTTATGAAACGGCTCTAATTCAATGATAATGTAGAATAACTGTGGTGGCTTGTAAGTTTTGTAGTTGATGAATTTGATAAGAACACTCTCAAACATCTAACTTTTTGTTGTTGTTGTTTGGGGGTAAGTCTAACGTATTTGTAGATTGTCGCAAATATGGTACTTTTATATATAAACATAAACAATTTTATACCCAAACATATTGTGTTTGTTATTCAATGTTACTTGTTCGTGACACAATGATTAATATGTTATATTATATGTTTTTGTGACTTAAATACTGCTCTGTTTGTTGAAAACTGCTGAAAACAAGAAACAACTAAATACACCAGATATTCAATTCAGGAAACTATTGCTTGCAAGTAAGTATATGGAAGTTCGAACATATACATGATTCCTTTATAATGTGACAGGGGAAGAAGTACTATATTTTTGTGTTATAATATTGGTACAGGGAATTAGAAGGCCCGTTGTGGAATAAATATACGACTGGAATACTGAATGTGTTGAAGGTTTTTATCGACTATTGAGTACACGCTCAAAAGTCTGTAATTTTTCGTTATTTGAATGCAACTATAACGTGTGTTTGGAGCTTGTCGCCAACATATTATACTTGTAGTAGTTTACCGGGAGAGATTATACGAGTAATCTCTTAAGCTGTCAACGATTCGATTAGCTTGTGTTGTTGTGACTATATTAAAGGGTGCAGGGTCTCAAATGATGAGATATCGTATGAAATAGTTATAAGATGTAGGCCCACGCTGAAAAATAACGGCCCCAGCAACATATTGCAGGAACCATGTAAATGTTTGCAAGCATTGTTTTCGTGACTACAAGATCTGCTGCTTTCTGTGTTTTTATTTCCTGTCACGTTTCTGTTTTCAGCAATTTTCAACAAACAAACCGCATTTGGGTCACAAGCACATATTGTCATAAATTAGTAATTATTGTGTCACAAACATGTTATATTGAATAGCAAGCACAATGTGTTTGGACACACTTATACTATATTTTCGACAATCTACAAGACCGTTATATTTGCATCCAAACAACAAAAAGGAGAAAATTTTGAGCGTGCGGGGATTAGAAAAGGGGAATAGTATTGGGTTACAGATATTTGCTTGAGATACATATATATAGTCTCGGGGTTTTCTCCTGGGTTTTTTTTTTGTTTTAAGTAAAAGTCATTGGATTTACAAAATTTCTAATATTTCGGGGATTTGTTGGGATTAAAGTAGATTTAAATAAGATAATTTGAAATAGCTTTTAAGTAATGGTCTTAGTTAGCATTTCGACTCTTCCGTGTCGAACAACGTTTAAAGAATGATGTACACTTCGAAAGAAAACTAATTTAGAACTCTATTCTTGACCATTATCAATAGCGAAACTGTTATAATTAGTTTTAAAAATACTTATACTACTAAAATAATTCACAATACTGGATTATAATTCATAAGAAGATGTTCGAAGTAAGAAGATGTTCGAAGTAAGAAGTATAAACCGTAAGTTGTCCACACACATCCTGGTTGCTATTCATTATTACATGTTGAAGACACAGTGACTAAAATAGTATAATATATGTGTTTGTCATCCAAATATATCTGTGTTTGTGATACAAATACAGCTGTGTTTGTTGCACTGATTATGACCTATCGAAAGCAAGAGAATAAAAGAAGGACAAGGAGAGATCACTTACTGCCTATATTGTAATTGTGTAAGAGTTTTGTTTCATTATTAAGTAAGTGATTCATAACATTTCCTGATTGTGTGTGTAAATTGCAGATGCAGTGAGTGTATCTTATTTTTGGGAGTAGAAAAGTTTCATGCATTCAGGCGTCAATGATTCATCGGACAGATGATACCAGAAGCACGTAGTCGAAATGGCTCGGACAGTTAAATGTTTTATGACGTTGTTTTTGGTTTTATATACACTCCGGTTCACTTATTTAAAGGCACTAAAAATTCAATATTCAGCAGCCTGTATCTTTTTCAATTCGTAACCAATTGCATAATTTTAAAATGGAATAGGAAGCTAGACATCTCGAGATATATAAAAAGTTATAACAATAGTAGTTTCTTAACTAAAGAATATTTTTTGAGCAATTTATAAAAAAAGTCGAAAAAATGTGCTATTTTTTGTGTTCACTAGAATAAAGCCACTTTATAATTTTTTTATTATTTTTAAAGTATGCGATGATTTTTTGTAGGCAGCATTTGTTTATTACAATATATTACATCTCAATCATTTTACGATTCAAAATGGCAAAACAAAGAATTTTAAATCTATCGGAAACAACTAAAATCGATGTTTACCGTTCTGAGGGATATTCTAACGGCGCAGCAGCTAAAGAAATAGGACGGAGCCCAGCAGTTGTCGTCAACTACATCAAGGACCCCGAGTTGTATGGAAAAAATTTTAAAGGGAGAATTTCATTGTCTTTATATACGTAAGAGAAAAGAAAAATCATCAGAATTGCTTCAAATTCTGCCTTAACCTTGTCAAAAATAAGAGCTCAAACTGGAGTGGAAGCGAGCAAGTCAGCAGTCCGCAGAGTAATTAAAAGCTGTGTGTCTCTTAAATACCTGAAATTACAAAAAAAGCCTCCACTTAATGCTCCTCGTAAGGAAAAGAGGCTTCAATTCGCAAGCGACTACATGGTATGGGATGTGGAGCCAAGAGGTCATGTAAATGATTGGAGAACCATTGTATTTACGGATGAGAAGAAGTTTAATTTGGATGTGCTTGATGGCTACAACTATTACTTCCATAAACTGTGCAAAGAAAAGCAGTTTTTGAACCGTCATCCCAGCCGAGACGGCGACGTTATGGTGTGTGGTGCTTTTACGTTCTACGGCACCATCGATCTTGAATTTCAAAGTGCAAAAATGACTGGTGCAAGCTATAAAACGTTATTGGAATCGGCTTTTCCGAAGTTCAGTGAACCATTTGGTCTCATATCTTGGATATTGTAACAGGATAATGCCACTATGCACAACGCCAGAGTAGTAAAGGAGTTCATTGCAAGCCAAAATGTTAACATTCTTGACTGACCACCAGATTCGCCAGATCTAAACATTAGCGAAATGTCTGTCTATGAAGGAGGTAGACAATTTGATGACAAACAGTCACTAATTCAGGCCATTAAAGATGCTTGGAATCAAATTTCGTTGGATTACATAAATTCTCTTTATCTCTCAGTGAAAACCCGTATATTTGAGGTTATAAAAACAAAGGGGGTTGTCGCTATTACCAGAAGTTCTTAAGTAAAGTAAATTAAATTAAAAAAACAAGAAAAACTGTGTTTCATTAAAATTAGTTAAAGCGCCTTTATTCAAGTGAACCAAAAAAAATAGCACATTTTTGGACTTTTTTTATAAATTGCTCAAAAAAAATTCTTTAGTTAAGAAACCACTATTGTCACGATTTCTTTTATATCTCAAGATGTCTAGCTTCCATTTCCATTTTAAAATTCTGCAGTCGGTTACAAATTGCAAAAGATACAGGCTGCTGAATATGGAATTTTTAGGGCCTTTAAATAAGTGAACCGGAGGTATGTTTTTCGTATATACGTGTGGTGCCAAAATGAGAAACGAATTTAAGGAAAGAAACTGAAAAGAGCAACAACGCGAAACTCTTTATGTGCCCGAGGTTTTACTGAGAAAATCGGAGCGGCGGACCGTGTGTGAATTTTTATAAAACACCCATGAATTTAAAAAGTGCTTGACTTGCATTAACTATTTCCTGTGCACCACCGGATAGTGATAGTCCTGTTTTAAAGTGCTGTAGCGTTTGGCGAAGTTGAAACCTTCTGAAAACAAGCAAAGAAATGGGAAACAGGAGATCAGTATATTCTGATTTCATAAAAAAAAATTGAATACATTCGAGGAAAGTAGATGGAAAAGATCTGGATTAAATCTTATAATTTTGTGATTAATTAGTTATAAATTTAGACTTATATGGGTAAAATAAGGTATAATAAATACAGAGCATAATAGTATATACTGAAATAAAAAAACTAATTGGTTTGTACAAATTGCTATGTTTGGGAGGAAATAGGCATATGTTTCCACGAAAGTATATGGAGGTTTGGAGGAAACACGCGAATGCTTCCACAAAAGCATATGGATGTTTTGGGTGAAGAACGCATATGTGTCCACGTAAACGCATACGTGTTTGCCAGTAAACATGCTACTATTGGCATTTAAATACAAGTGACTTTTAACTAGCACACATAAGAAAGTTTTAAATGTGTTCCAATCAACTACACGTTTCCTGCAGAATATGTTTGGGAGAATATGTTAAAGAGGCGGTTTTTTCAGCGTGTAGTTGTCCGACTTTATCCCTCCCTGATTGTTATTATAAATATAAGACAGACAGATGTGGGGTTTGCAGATTGTTGTAAACAATATTTGATATATGGTATATGGTTCAAGTTTAGGCGTTTAAGGGCCGATACTATTGTGGTGATAATGATGATGATATAGCAATATTTAAAATAATCTCAAATCCGTGGATTACTTTTATTGAAAATAAATTTGTTTTCCATTAAATATTTTTAAATTTTAGTTTTTTGTCGTATCTTAGTTATCCCAAGGAAAATAGTTTATTATTAATATGAGGACTCCTGAACCTATTCGCCGGTTTTGCAATTAAAGTTGCATCATTTGCACATGTTGCTCGAAGCTGTAATTTGCAAAAAGCGGTCAAAAAAACCTCGTTGTGTGCATTTATTAGGGGAGAAACGAAAAAACAACTTGGGATATGCAATTGATACTAATTCGCATATGTGACTTGCTCCACGAAAAGGGACCTCTCCGCCGAAAAGAAGTTATTGAGAAAAACGCGTTTAAAAAAAGCGCTTCGTTTTTTCGTGTTTTTCGCATTGTTATGCAACTCTTCCTTCAACCTGTTCATATGGCGATGTATTTCGACTCTCTGGTACTTTGTACGAGGTTCTCTATGCAGTGATGCCTCTACGAAAAATATTTCTAACAGTTAAAAACCTGTTATATTATTTAATTAATTTCAGGTTAAAATAAATCTTAATTAACGTAAGAAAATGTGTCTGGAAGACGAATTTAAGAGTGTTGAAGAACAATACTTCAGCGATTGTTTGGAAGAATGTTTACCTATAGTCAGTGATGAGTCCCAATTTGTGATGAGCCCAAAGTGTACCATCAGCTTATTGCATCACCATCTTTGAACCTCATCTGTACCTGGCAAAACCTTGATATTTCTGTAATTTTGTACCTTTGATATTGAACTTTTTTTAAATTTCAAATATTATATATATTATCTCTTTATATCACATTTTTAAATTTTTTCATTAATCATGTTCATCTTTACAGGTGCTTTGTAAAAAAACTAAAAGACATAGACAAGATTTGCGGCATTAGAAAGAGCGTTTTTTTCCTATAAGAATCACTCAAAAAGTAAAAAAAAAAGTTTTCGGCGCAGAGGTCCCTTTTCGTGGAGCAGGTCATATAAATTGAATAAGTGAATATAAATTGAATAACTCAGTTTGTGTATATCCCGACTGATGATCAACCGATGGTATCAATTCAGGCACAGTAGTTAGGCATCTCATGATGAACTTGTCACGGAATTCGAAACTGGTCATGCCAGTGAGTGTGCTTGACTGAATTGTTTATTATTCCAAGAAAGCCCAATAATTTTTTAATTAGAAAAATGTTCCTGATCTTGTAAGCTTGTAGTATAATTTCTCATACATTAACTAAAAACTTGACTTCATGTTTCCCAAAATTGGATTATTTTCAAACTCTTACTATTTTGTAGCGAGATCAACCTACAGCTGTTTCCAAAATCTTATGACATCTATTAATAATTTGGATACTTAAATAAAAATATAATTTTTTCCATTTGGATTAATTTTGCACCTTTGCGAATTTCCGGCAGCAATACATGTAAAGAGCAAAAACCCCATACACCAGAAATAAAAGTTGTCCTAATGTAGATACATAATTGCAGAGAATATACAGATGATTGGACTGAAATATGCTTTCTTAAAAAAATCAACCAGTTGTTCACTAAAAAATTCTTAAAGTCCTTAAAGCTCCAATGCATTATTATACCACCAGCCCGTTTTATAAATTATTGTTTTCATTTAACTTGTCGAACATATGAAGTCTCCTCTCCAAACATAGTGTGTTTAATGGAGTGCAATGATGCCATTCACAAAAGTGGAATTAACTTGGAAATACTGAAAGTGCACAACAAGAGCAGCTTACTTACCCATAATTTAATAGTAAAATATTGTTTTGCCCATATGATAGGATTACATCAAAATAGTCCCAAATTGAGATATTTTCACAAAATTTAATTTTCTAAAGGATAATATAATTTTGGCATATAAGTGGGTGCAAGTGGGTGACTCAAGTTGGAAGACAATTTGGTTTATGTGAATATAAGTATAGTTGTATATATCTTCTTTATTGCTATTTCGATGTAAAGAGACGATATAGAAATCATTATTGTTGTTGAACGATATTTGTATTATTATACTTTTATTTTCTTAAACGCTTCCAGAAATATTGAATTTACTCTTAAATACATGTGATACTCGTATATTTGAATTGTTACTGCAAAATTAAAGATAATCCGATATATGACGGAAATAAGTCGATTTAAACCGAATGTGGATTGACATAATTTTTTTTATTATAATTGGCTTCCAACTTTAAATTTTCGCAATTCAACTGAGCCAGAAAAATAGCACATTTTTGGACTTTTTTTATAAATTGCTCAAAAAAATTGTTTAGTTAAGAAACCACTATTGTCATGACTTCTTTCATATCTCAAGATGTTAGGCTTCCATTTCCATTTTAAAATTCCACAATCGGTTATAAATTGCAAAAGGTACAGGCTGCTGAATATGGAATTTTTAGTGCCTTTACATATGTGGACCCGAGTGTATGTCAGAACGCCTGCTGACATCTACCACCCCCCAGCTGACATCAACATCTACAGGCACATGTAGAGCAATCCATCAAAGTGAACATACGTGTTGTTATATAACAATAGTCTCTACCTGACAATAAGAAGGATGATATTGATGTAGCGGCAGCGAACAAACAACCAGGTTGTCGTCGCCAAAGAGTATTGAATAGTATAGAGAGCTCATGGCACCAACGGTATGACTATAAAGCACAGGCGACATCTGTCGAATGATTTAAAACGTATTACTTTCTTTTTGTCATAACTTGGTACATTCATAATTTCGAAGTGAAACATTGATACCTTTTGAAACATTTATGCTTTTTGTATTGTTTTATGTAACAACAGTGTCGAAATGATGCATTTATATTGAATAGAAAGAGAATAAGAGTAGTTTATGCTCTTTTACTCGGACTCTCTACATGAGAGCGGAAAAAGAGTGCAATAAGTTCTCTATACTATTCAATACCTTTTGTCGTCGCTCTGTTTATGACAAAATTATTTGAGTGAGAATAAGACTCGTTTATGCTCTTTTACTCAGAATCTCTACATGAAAACGGAAAAAGAGTGCAATTAGTTTCTATATTAGAGTGACTGCAATAAGTTCTCTATTCATTTTAACAATATTACATCTATTCAATTCAATTCAATTATTTATTCGTCCTCATATCAGGTACAGTTATAATATAAAATTACAGTATTCTTGAGTTATTATCTATTTGATATTACAACAAGTAAGTCTTTACATAATAATATTTTATTAACACAGTTTTATAGAATCTTGTTAAAGTCAAAAAGTGGGGGAAAATCTTTATATGAGATCAAAAAGTGGAATCCAAAAATTTCTTGAAAATACAATGCATATAGGAGGAATATTGAGGTAAATATTCGGCTGTAGTGCATCCATTTTCTATTTGAAAAATTGCTGGTTTTGTTTACGGTAATTCTCTGCATTCTCTTATCGTTGGATAACGAGAATATACTATTTTCGAAAAATAATTTGTGTTTATCCTAGTAATAACGTCGTTAAACATTTCACATCACATCATTACATCTAATGTTAAATCAGATGTAAGAAAAATAAAGTGCAATAGCAAAAGAGTCTTTAGCACAAAAACTATTCTTTTTTAAATTCTTTATATTAACTTCACCTTTCTGTATGCACCGCATCGAAAATACGTTGGATTGATTTTTAACCCTTTTACTGTGATCCAATCGAGCTGAAACTTGGCAGGCGAACTAATGGCGACGACAGAAATAAACTAGCAAAATATTTGGATTAAGATTGGATAAAGGGGCGTGGTACCTCCCATACAAATCACAAATTAAAAATCCATTATTTCTGCTCCTGCTAAACGGTATTTGAACAAAATTGGGTATGTTGGTTAGGTGTACCTATTCTAAGATCTGCTGCAAATATGGGCTGGATTGGATAAAGGGGCGTGGTTATATATAAAGAATTTATAGTTTGATTGATTTGTACGGGTTGGTTTTTTTGTTTTCCAATGTAACATTTCCTAATGTGTTCATAGAAATCGAACAGGTAACGTGTAACAAAAAGGTGTTAACACATCGCCCGTGAGTTGGAACACTACACACATTGAAGTTTTTTTCAGTATTAGAATTTTTGTTTCTGTCTGCACTTTTTAAAATTTAAGTCTTAACTGCTGCTGAAAAATGTATTTACTGTTTCTGACGGGATTTTGAATGGTCACTAAAAATAAACAAACAAATAAGACAATGCAAACTTTGTTAATTTTCATACAATTGTGATATTATATCTTTTTGTTTAAAAAAAACGGCACTTGTTGTTACGTAATTTGTATTTCTTTAATACTATTGCCAATCTTCAAACTTTTAGTGCAAGATTTTACAGAGACGTGTATTTCTGACTATTACATAGTTTCCCATCAACAAGTCGATTTTGATTTTTTTGATGTTTCGTCATTTTGGATTTCAGGTGACGATATACATATTTGACACATAAACACATTTGTAGAATATGCATTAGGGGTATTCTATTATGACTTTTTTTTTTTTTTTAAATTTACATGGCTGTACACGATGAGAAACATTAAAAAAATCATAACTGCGTTTTTAGTTTTTTATTTCATTCAAAAAAGTCCACGCACCAAACGATTTTAAAATTTACATGCGCATATACACACAAACATGTACATTTGCATTGGCAATGTATAGCTGTTGACCGCTTTTGCTATTTGTTTTCGTTTGCTGTTGTTTTGTTTTTGTTGTTATACTTGAAAACGAAAATGAAAAAATTCTTACATTGGAAATTTTTTATTTATTATTTAATTTGACATTAGAAGAAATAAATTTCAAATTCAAGGTTCGTCCATTTTTTCAAAACGAATATAAATCTTTCACTTCTTTAATGGCTCGTTCGGCACATATATTAGACCGTTTTAAATTTGGAATGGCTGAATCTTCCTTCACCCAGTGTCTATTTAAACATTGATGTGCAGTTTTGAACGGCTTCACAGATTCTTCCAAGCATTCAAAATTATTGTTGCGAAAACGTTTGTGGGAAAACCATACTTCGTACCATGCACTGCATATAAATTGACAAAGTGGTAAAAGTTTTTCTCTGTGATTGGGAAGGAGTATAAATGTGAGCAATGCAAGAATAGCTCGGGAGTTCCAACGGGCGTTACTGAGCGATGGTAAAACTCGAAAGTTAATGAACGGAAAAACGTTATGTTTTTGATAATACTTAAAGTATTGTCCAAGGTCATACAAATACTGCATGTCATCGCGCCATTTGATATTAGGAATTTTCATTTTTTTGTCGCTTTGTTGGAAGTTTTGTTTCAGATTTTGAAAATCAGTTATTATATCTGAAAATATTTCGTAGGAAATATTTGGTGATACTGTTTTCGCGCCAAGTAATTCATTCATTACATGCTTAAGAATTAAGTCCAAAACATGGTGTTGGCAACCAACATATTGTGGCGGTGTCAACGATTTTTCTTCAAAGCATGATTGTAGATAATGAACAATTCCATTTTTTTCCCCTGTATTGACATTTGTTGTATCACATACAATCATTTTAACCGAGTTCCACAAAGAAAATCGGTCGAGAATTTCCTTTATGCCTGTAAATTTAAGTAGAGTTAGAAATGTATATAAAATCTTAATTTTTATTTCTTACCTTCAAATATTGTGACACTTTTTCCATTCTCAAGCACCATTACTGCTACTCGCACTTCTTTAGTTTCATTTGACAATACCACTACCTGCACTTCCTTTTTTCCAAACTTTTTCCCGTCAAAATGAAGGCACCAATTCTCTTTTTGTAACGCTGTCATATATTTTGCTTCCAATCGCTCGGCTGATTTCATTGAGGCTTTATATACGTCAGATTGTGTGGGTGCTGGAATAGCAATGCCTGATTTCACTAATGGTTCACATACTTTAGTTGCTTTTCTGCTACTCAAACTTGTTTCCTCTATCATGTCTACTGCGACCCTTGTTTGACACTTGACTTTTCTAAGTCTTTTTGTAGGTGGTTCAGGGTCATACAATTCAGTATCTCCTTCCAGGGACGATATTGTTGTGTCAGATACACTTGAATTTATATTACTTTTGTTTTGTACGGTCACTGGTTTAAGTAAAGCAATTTTTGATGGATGAATATTTGTTTCCTTTTCAGTGGTGTATCCAACATCTCCATTGGAATTTTGTTGAAGTGCATACAAGTTTTTGTATTCAACGCTCAGCCAAATGCCATTTGGATTGGTTATATCAAACAGTTCTCCAAAAACTATAGAAACTTCTCCATTAGGTCGCTTTAAAAACTTGGAATAATTTTTAAAGAGATTTTCTACTTTTCTTTCAATTGAAGTTTTAGCTATACTTGGAAAGTTTAATTTTCTCCATAAATCCACCAATTCGTCGGCAATAATTTTAAATCTTGCTTTTTTACTTTTTTCGATGTTTGCCAATGAGTTATATCTACCTATGATAACGGTCTTCTTAGGTATTCTGCAAAATGCGTTCAAATTTTTGTCAACCTGTTTTATTTCTTGCCGTCTATTTTTGCTTTTCTCGAAGCGAACCAAAGACTTTTCCCATTGTTGCGAATTTCTTGAAATTGCATTTGTACTTTTCTTGAAACTCATTTTTTTCCACTGTTTAAAAATGTAAATTGTTTATGACACAACGCACCGATCAGCGAGCACAAAATAACTGAAGTGCTTCAATCAATTTGCTTTCAGAGATAAAATAAAAGCAGAGAAGTACTCAGTTCTGACTGCAAAATAGCGGTAAATATTTTTATAAGAACTAGAAAGCAAACGAAAACAAAAAGGAAAGCGCTCAATAGCAAAACCGGTCATACATTGCCAATGCAAATGTACATGTTTGTGTGTATATGCGCATGTAAATTTTAAAATCGTTTGGTGCGTGAACTTTTTTGAATGAAATAAAAAACTAAAAACGCAGTTAACATTTTTTTAATGTTTCTCATCGTGAATGGGCATGTAAAACATAGGTTAAAAAAATAGAATACCCCTAATATGCATAGAATAATGTCAAACAAAGCTGTCAATATTCTCATCTGACATTGCCCTTTACTCTCTTCGTGGTGCGGTCGAAGCGATAAAGAGTTGTTTGGCGTAAATTTTCATGTCGTTTTGATGAAAAACTATGACATTTAATCGTATTTTGGATTTTTTTATTATATTTTATTGTTTGTATATATTTGCGGTGTATTTACACAAAAAAGTTAACGCACTAAACGAAATGTCGTTGCTGATTTGTTGTTGGTTGGTTTGAGCCATTGCCTGTATATGGTATTACACACCAAATATCATCAATTTACTTAAAGAGTTGGCGTTCCTATACGTCATTACCCTATGGGAGCACCTCTAAATTAAAAACAAAAAATACAATATTTCCAAATTTCAGGACAAAATTTGAAGTTGAAATTAAAATTTTGGTATACAGTCGACATTGGTTTTATTTTCTTGGGCTGCTAAATACGGTTGCCAGTAACTTCGACAGAAAATAAAAATTGTATATAACAAAAGTGAAAATATACTTAAAAGACACATAATGGCAATATAAATTTCTGACAACACAACGAACGATAGATAATATTAACGATATTAATATTCATACGAAAGCTTTCATACGGTTTTTAGAAACCAAATTTTAATCTCAATCGTTCGTCTTCCTTTCGTTCGTCTGTTTTTCAATCGGCATACAAAAAGAGGCGGAAAGTTTAGATCATTTTATTTCGATTTTCAAAAGATAGAAGAAGGTGGACCGCCCTATGTATATTTCTGTACTTGGGAATCTCAAAACTTTATTAAGTTCTTTGCCAAATCGAATTTTTCATATAATTGCCACTCGCGTAGCCGATTTACAGTTTGAAATCGGTTGTACACTTCAGCTATTTGCGGTGTCTTAAATTGGTATACTCATCATCCGTTTGTTTAGTTGGCACACTTCCTGATGAGGGTGTTGATAAAACAATCTCTATATCCAGGCACATATCAACTAACTATGTGGGTCGTACAGTCTAACAAAATAGTTATTTCCATTAAATAACTTAATGTCAATGCTTTAATTAATGTATATAAATTTTATGTTCAACTTAGCTTATGGTAAATTTATCCATAGTTAAAGTCGGAAATATCTGTGTAGTTGTGCGTGTGCATGTGTGTGTGGCAAAGACAGATATGAGCCTTTGGAATATTGGCACATAAATTTCCATACCAGATTTTTGCACCTGCTAAATATGTACATATACATATGAACATATCTGCATACATTCATATGTATATGGGTGTTTATGAGAGTTTCTGTGTTGCCACTTTGTTTGTATTTGCAGATTTTACAGCGATGTCAAGCCCGGAGTAACAAAAGGATACATTTTGTAAAAAATTGTTTAAAAATCTGATAGAATGTGTCCAGTGAAGAAATATTTTAAAAAGTGTTTAAAGTTGATAGATGATGTTAAATGGATGCAGTTTGCTCTTAATAATACTCAGTTACAAAACGAGCGTGCGATATAAATATTACTTTATAAATTTTCTTTAATTTGTTTTGATTTTTCTTTTAGGCTATTTTGGTCTTTTCGATGCAAGTGACAATACTTCGTTATTTTCCTCCGACGTTTCGTTGGGTATTTTCGAGTAATAATTTAATCACATTCAAAAAAATCTATGAGTGTTCGAACTCACGGGCGATGTATTAACACGTTTTTGTTACACGGTACCTGTTCGATTTCTATGAACACATTTGGAAATATTACATTGGAAAACAAAAAAGAATAGTTTTTGTGCTGAAGGCTCTTTTGCTATTGCACTTTCTTTTTTCTTACATCTGCTTTAACACTAGATGTAATATTGTTAAAACAAATAAAGCAATATTTAGCTCACTGAAATAATTATTTTTGTTTTGTCATAAACAGACCGACGACAAAAAGTATTGAATAGTATAGAGAACTTATTAGACTCTTTTATGCTCTCATGTAGAGAGTCTGAGTAAAAGAGCATAAAAAGTCTTATTCTCTTTATAAAATATTTCAATATAAATGCACCATTTCGTCAATGTTATTACATAAAGCAATAACAAAAGCATAAATGTTTCAAAAGGCATCAATGTTTCACTTCACAATTATGAATGGAACAAGTTATGACAAAAAGAGAGTAATAGGTTTTAAATCATTCGCCAGATGTCGCCAGTGCTTTAGAGTCATACAATTCGTTCCATGAGTTCTCTATATTCTTCAATACTCATTGGCGACGACGACCTGTTTATTTGTTCGCTGCCGCTACATCAATACCATCATATTTATTTTCAGGCAGAGACTATTGTTGTACAGCAACCACTATGTGATGCTAACGCTGTGTGTTGATTGCATTTGTTCAGTTTGATAGATTGCCCTAACCGCGCTCATAGATGTTGACACATCCAAAATAACATTTTATACACAATATTTTACACCATTTTATATATTTTGTTTAATGTATATTTAGTTTAATGTAAAATATAATGTTGAATTGCATTTTCAAATTATTATTTTATGAAAATAGTATGACAGGTGTTCTTTAGTATACTTTCACAGTATTTGTTTCCTCTCTTTTCTTGTTACTTTCGCACCATACGCCAGCCGAAAGGAGTTCATAAACACATTCGGGTCCCTTCAGTTAACCCGTATCTTTAGAATAATTCTATTATGAAATGTATGCAAAATTAAAAACCCCTTATAAGATGTGTAATTTTCATTCCACGAAGGTGTAATTTTTTAATTCGTCTGATGGCAACACTACAGTTTGCACACATGTCAATAGTATTTGCAATTCTAACGTTCCGGTATATGTGGCATGACTATGAATGGTTGAATTTGCTCTCTCACTCTCAAGTATGTTCCAACATACATAAACATACATCCATACATATCTATGTACATACACATGTATATGGTAATACAGATTCGTTTGAATGTGTTTGCATTCGTTCGCCTAACAGGACTATCTATGATCCTTTGCGTTTATCATCACAATTCACAGTGGTTTCTCGATATTATTTTTTATAATTTCAAAGTAACAGAAAATGGCTACAAATGTAAACAAAAGTATAAAGAAAATTCACTAGAATCATGCAAATCTACATGTATATGATCACAATTTGCTAAGCACGCGATGGATTTGATACACCACAGTTGGAGAATTTCAAGTCAACAGTGATTTATGCAGCCTATTAGTACATGATAATGGCTGGGAAATAAGACATACACACATCAGATAGCACAATAATTGCAACAGAGTCCTAACTCAGAATTTACATATTTGCAGTAATAACAAACACCTTTTTCTGCAAATTTAAAAAATGTATGAAAACAATTTGATTTGAATACAAGTGAAAATTGTGTAAATATCGTATTCAGATCGTAAGGTTGTTCAAATCAAATAATTTGTGTAAGTAGAACTTGAGATGAATCCGTCTGTCTGGAAGTTTAAGTCGGTTTCCACGACTCCTATGGTACTGGCTTTATTTCTAATTAATATCTCATTTTTGCGATTGGAATTAATAAAGATACACGCTGAAAAATCTGTCTTTTTATTGTTTGAATGCAAATATAACGCGTCTTTGGAGCTCGTAGCATGTATAGTACACTTGTGTCCAAACACAACGTGTTTCCTATTAAATATTACATGGCAGAGAGACAATGATTAATATGTTATACTCGTAATATATATGTTTGTGGCCCAAGCACAGCTTTCTTTGAGACACAAATATAGCTGTGTTTATTGCACTATTTATTCTCTATTGAGAGCAAGAGCATAAAAAAGACAGAAGGAAAGATTTGTCACAGTCAAAGTTGTATGTGTGTAGCTGTATTCTTGCATTATTTTTCAGGCAGTAATTAATAAAAAATTTTAAATGCGTATGTAAGTCGAAGATGAAGTGAGTGTTTTTTACATCTGTTGTGTTTTAGTTTCATGTATTCAGTCATCAGTCGGACAGAGAGTGGCAAATACGCTTGGTTGATTAAGTAAGAATGATGTGGAGAAAATGTATATTAGACGCTAAAAATCTTAATTTTTTGTTGTTTGGCTTTTGTTGTTGCTAATAAATATTGCATGTTGGAGACATTGCAAAATGTTATAATATATGTGTTTGTGATCAAAACATATCGGTGTTTGTGATACAAACATAGCAGTGTTTCTACACTGTTTATGCAATCTCGAGAGCAAAAAAATAAAAGTGAAACAAAGGGGTATTTTTCACGGTCCTATCTGTAAGTGTATAACACAGTGCAACACGAAAAAATATAACCATATACGTATACCACTACGTGATAAAAGACAAAAAAAAAAGACCCGTGTCTCCCAGTTTTGCCCAAAGTCATGCACTTTTTTTATAGGCCTCTAAAGATTTGTGGCCTCGGTGTCATTTTTTCAAAAAAGTGATAATTTTTTCAGGCTCATATCTTGGAAACCGTTCGGAATTTTGATTCACTCTCTGAGCAAATGTTGTAGCTCTTATCATAGAGAAAAAAAATTGCCAACAGACATAATCAAGAAAGCTTCGTCTTCAAGCTCAAAATCGCAAAAAACTTAAAAAAATTATATTTTCTTAATTTTTCCCCTGTTGAGGTCCATAGGTAGCAAACAGTTCAAAATTCAAGGAAACAATCAACCCCAAAAATGTACCTAAGAGAACTTTCAAGAACAGCAACCAACTTTCTGGAACATATGAACTTCCTACGAATGATTCTTAATACCGTTTAGGTATTGTTTTTCTATAATTTCTATAATTCTATAATTCTTTCAGGCAGTTAGTTGTTCATATATATTTCCGAATTTGTATGTAAATTGCAGATAAAGTGAGTGTTTCTTATTTTAGCTGACGTATTGCGTTTTAGATTATTGGATTCAGTTGCCAATGGTTCACCGGAAAGAAGATATCAAATGAAAGTAAACTAATAAATAAGGAATCGAATAAGGAAGGAAATGGTCTGTGATGTTGCTTTGGCTTTTTATATGTCTTTCGTATATATGTGGTCTACCAAAGTCATAAACGATTTTGAGTAAAGAAACTGAATAGTGCACCAACATGAAGCCCTTTCTTGTCTGGCGAGCCTTTACTGCGAAAAAGACTTTTGTGAAATTTAATATGAACACAGTATTCACACAGTATTCAAATCACGCTTGGTTTGCATGAACGAGCTTTGAATACACATAAATATATTGTTTGTGTACCAACGTATAGTAATAACCGTGATTTAAAATTTTGCAGCGCTTGGCGAAGTTGAAACCTTCTAAAAAAAACCCTAGGAGACAAGAAACAAATGAGAAGCAAAAAAGCAGAAGATTATTATTTCATAAAAAAACAAATAATGCATTCAATGCAAATAAATATTAAAGGCAGGTTTTAAATGTTAAAGCTTTTTTATTAATTGGCTATAAATGTAGATTTATATTGGTAAAATTATTTATAATAAAATATATGCTATATATATTGAAATCTAAAAACAATTTGGTTCTTTTATGTTTGGGAGGAAATACGTACATGCTCCCACGTAAGTATATGGATGTTTGGGATGAAGCACGCATTTGCTCCCATGTAAAAGCACACATCTTTGCCTGTAGACATTCTAATTATTCCATTTAAACATATGTGAGTTTAGGACATTCAAACATATGAATGTTTGGAGTGTGGCTCAGAAAATCCTCACGCAATCCATGAGAAACAAATGCATCCACAACGAGAAACTGGCTGGTAAGGATTTTGGTCAGGCGCCGAGAGTGGGCCTTCCTTTTGTGTAGATGAGGCCGAAATTGCAGTGATTGTGAACGGCAGTCGTTACATGAACATGATGAATGGAATGAATTTGGATGTCATGTGTTTACAGAAAGACGGCGCCACTTGCCACACTGCGCATGAAACAAATGATTTATTGCAGCAACGATTTCCAGAACAAATTATTTTGTGAAATCTTGGGTTTAACCGCACAAATCAGAAAAAATTCATCGGTGAGAGATCTCCTTGAAAAAGTCATGGAAAATTTCATGAAAAGAGTAATAATCTATCATCAGAACCGTAGGGTCTACTTGACGAATATAAATAAATAAATAAATGGATTCCCATTACATCCCAGGAAGGGACAGGGGAGACCTTCTCACAATTACTGAGCTCTGCGCTTTCCAGTTTTCACTCACTGATTGGGACCTACAGTTTTAAACCGATTCCGAACGGTATTTTGAGAAGCTTTTTCATGGCTATATACTCGATAGTGTCGCCGTCACTATGCGAGGTGACCGCCGCCGAAAGAAATTTTAAGGTGGTCAGAGCAGGGTCCGAACCCAGGATCTCATGTACAAGAGCCGCGCACACTAACCACTGCACCACCTACGGCCGAATATATTACTAATATATTATTCCATATTATTCCAATTCAATATTTGTTTCACTATTTCATGCCCTCAAAGACATCCCATCAGTTACCTTATAGGATAAACAGCATTGAACTTACTGCAAATTTTATCAACACATTACTACAACATTTTTTAAAACAATACTCTCCTACTACGCATTTGAACGAAGCGCATTTGAACGCCAACGTATTCACGGGGAACGAAAAATTTATTTTATACACAAGGTGCTGCAAAAGTAATCACCCAATGTTCTTTAGCTGTAATTTTTTTTTTAATGAAAAATGTTGGTTCTGTTTATAGTATTTGTTTACTTAATCTATTGGCCAAGTGGCTACCGCCAGAGTTGTTGACCATATGGGCTTGTTATATAGCATTTTCTACCACTCTTGCCAGAACTTCGGGCAACACTTTCTCATATTCTTGGCGAATATTCTCCTTAAGGCCTTCGGGAGTCTGAGGGTTGTTAACGTAAACCCCGTGATTTCGAAACCCCCATAGAAAGAAGCCGGAACGGTTACATCTGGCGATCTGGCCAGCCAGTGAAAATCACAAAAACGAGATAATAAGCGACCCGGAAATGCTTCTTTCAGAATATCGGTTGTGGCTCGAGAATTATGCGCAGTTGCACCATCCTGTTAACACCACATGTTCTCCAGTCCTAAAGCCTCCAATTGAGGAAGAAAAAATTTGTACTCTGCGTTTGTTTACATAAAATAAAAAAATGGTTTCCCATTACATCCCATGAAGGGACCGGGGAGAACTTCCCACAACCACTGAGCTGTGCGCTTTCCAGTTTTCACTCACTGATTGGGAAATACAGTTTTACACCGATTCCGAACGGTATTTTGAGAAGCTTCTTCATGGCTATATACTCGATAGTGTCGCCGTCACTATGCGAGGTGACCGCCGCCGAAAGAAATTTGAAGGTGGTCAGAGCAGGGTTTCAACCCAGGATCTCATGTACAAGAGCCGTGCACACTAACCATTGCACCACCGACGGCAACGTTTGTTTACTTCACAAATATCAAAACCGAAATGACATTTAGCGCTACTTGCAAAAGTTATAGGGTTCTACAATGGGGTGATTACTTTTGCCCCACCTTGTCTCACTTTGCGTCGGCGTTTAAGTGTTTTAAACATAGACTAAACATACATAGATTCATTTATTCTCTCATCTGACGTTTCATTTCATTTACATTTAAAATTAACTTAACCCTGCTGTTAGATTAGAAAAAACTTACGAATCTTAGATTGAGGGACCATTTGGTCCATACTGCAATTTTCATCCAAAATAATAATTTTATCTTATTCTTTGTAACTATTTTGGTTCAAAAATTTCTAAAGCAAGTATTTGACATATCAAAAACATCCGCTAACATATCAAAAACATCTTCTAAATATTTGAAATGAATTTATATTCGCTTGGTAATGAAAAAACTTACGAATCTTAGATTGAGGGACCATTTGGTCCATACTGGAATTTTCATCCAAAATAATAATTTTATCTTATCCTTTGTAACTATTTTGGTTCAATAATTTCTAAAGCAAGTATTTGACATATCAAAAACATCTTCTAAATATTTGACATGAATTTACATTCGCTTGGTAATGAAAAAATGTACTATTGACCAAATGGTCCTCTAATCTAAGATTCGTCATTTTGTATTTTTCTCAGTCCTGAATAAAGTTAGAAAATTTAATTTTCGCACATAACTTTGTTTTATTAAAAGACCCCATTAGCAGAAAAATTTAGTCAGTATATATCACCGTTCCAAAGTTACAAGGGAAAACAGAAAAAATTTGGACCAAATGGTCCTAATCTAACAGCAGGGTTAAACCAGGTGGAGTTACAAAATATGTTTACTTAACTTTTTCATGTCGTTTTGGTGTAGAACTGTATATTTTATACCTTTTTTTGACTTTTGTCGTTGGTGTACATTTGTATTGTATTAAACACAACTATTTAAACCAAAATTTGCGGTCGGCCTTATGGTGCCCAAAATGGATGAAAAAACGACTTCACATGAGGACACATATGCACTGACAAGTGTGAATACTCAAATGAAAGTTATTCTTCGGACGAACTCAATTGTGTTTTTGGGGTGTTTTGTTATCACGGGGAGTCTCGAGAATCAGTAACCGCAAAGTACTAAGCGTGGGTACTTATGTTAAATAATTAAATAAATAGTTTCCCATTTCATCCCATGAAGGAATTGGGGAGATCTTCTGACAAACAGTGAACTGTGCGCTTTATAGTTGTATACTCACTAATTGGGACCTACAGTTTTTACACCGATTCCAAACGGTATTTCGTGGCTAAATACACGATGGTGTCGCCGTGACTATGCGAGGTGATCGCCGCGGAAAGAAATTTAAGGTGGTCAGAGCAGGAATCGAACCCAGAATCTCATGTACAAGAGGCGCGCACACTAACCACTGCACCACCGACGGCCACACTCAAATTAAAGGAAATAATAATTTTAAAATCTGTAAACCACGCACAAAATTTATCACGCACAAAGCTTTATTACACGAAAAACAAATACAGACCTGCGAAGTCGGTGCTGGAACTCCCAAGAGTAGCAAATCTTTAAAACTCTTGGAAGGGTGGCATTAAACCATCTCCTAAAATGTTTAGTTATTAAAACTACATTTACAATATAAGGAAACACATCGAAATATAAAACCAATTCGGATATTTTTGCAGTGCATGGTCGTCAATGTCACAGGTTGAAATCATCTTAGATTTTTAAAACTAAGAGGTTTAACATTCTCATGTGACAATGGTTCTTCATCACAAATTTCGCAAAAATAAGGAGCCATGCACGTATAAATTATCGGTAAACCAAATGCAGATCCCTTTTAATTTACAGCAGCCTCGGAATGAACTAATTTATCTACATGCTGCCTAATGGGCGACTAATCAATAGTACATTTAAAAATTTGTTGAAATTTGATTTTGTCCGTCATATCACGACTGTCCCAAACTTAAAAAATACTCAAAATTAATAACTTGTACTATTAATCAAATTTCAATTTTCTTTGCTCTGCGGCTGCTTCCATAGTTCCCTTTAAAACTATAACTCGTTTACTATTGTTTCCCTGGTTGAACAATTCCAGTTTTATGTGTCTCATGAATGGAACATCTTGGCCAAGATTTGTATTTTGTTCCATCTCACTACTGAGCATTTCAGCCTGTTGCACAGTTATTGCCTTTCTGTGCTATGCAATAAAGTACATTAAAATACCTTTAATTTTTTGGACAAATAGTCACATTTCACCCACTTTATTGTTTACATATTTGTTTTTTATTTACAGTCCCCGGCCAAACGCTGGGAAAATCGGCACGTTCTGGCTTGACATATCAAGTGAGGAAACAATATCCGCTGCTCTTTACAAAAAATTTTCAAAAACACAATCGTTTACTTAATTAAACGCATGTAGACGCAGCGGTAACATTCGCGTCATAAAAAACTGATATCCTGTGGAATATTGTGTGTTGCGTGTTGTACGATGCGGTCGTTAAAGTCTATTAAAGCAAGAATTATGTAATTTCTGGTACACAAATAACACTATTCGCCAGCAAAATTCATAAATATATCCACTATTTATTTTAGATGTATTATGGTTCCCATATTCAAAAAAATGGCCGACAATTTTAATTCTATGATAAAGTTTTTTATTTTAGTTAAATTTTTGTAGTTAAGTTTCTTCCACAGATGTTAACATGTTAACTCAAGAACGATTTGCCAACTAAGTCAGCCAGTACAGCAAAATATTTGAAATTCAATTACTATTAAGTTTTTCTAACATCACTCTTTAGTCTGCTGAATAGTTTCGTGGTTATCTAAGAGATTATTGCGAAAAATTAGGGTTTTTAGACAAAATTTATAAAAAAATTTTTTTTTAAATATCACGTTAAATCGAAAAAGGGGGAAAAGCGTTTTTCGGTTTAGTACTTTAGTCATGAAGTCTGAACTGTTGTGAATAAAATGAAGCATTTAATAAGAAAATCGATGGATAAATTATGACTTTAGTCACAATTAAATTAAGGTATCCCATTTCGACAAGAATTTCGAAATTTTGTTGGAAATGCAGTACCAAGCAACTCATTTGCATTTGATGCTACGGGTTTAGATAAAACCCGCATATATTATAATCGTGTCCTTTTCAATCGGAAAAACGTTTTCAAATTGATGAATGCAATTTGTATGATTCTAGAATCACAAATAAAATATAATAAAGGTAGAACAGTATTTAAGGTCTGAGTTCTTGTGAAACCCCCACAATAAAAAGTTTGCAAAACCCTGTTCTCTCTGAAAAATTAAACAGGTAGATAAACCGTGCTTGCCAATCACACCCTTCAAAACTTAGTTCAACGAAGTTTTCAAAAACACGCAGTATATACAATAAGTCATTTATCCGCTCATTGGCATTCAAGAAGTATATGTGTTCTCTGTCGGTTGGACAGTCGAGCTCGACCGACAAGTCTCAACAGCAGACTAGGTCCGCAGAATATAAAATATATTGCCCTTGTCGAAAAGGAGAGTATAATCTTACCACCACTGCATATAAACATGGATTAATGAAGACCTTTATTAAGGGTGAAGCGACCAATTTCTATATTTCAAAATCTTACTCTGGCAGAAATTTCTGAAGCTGTTCTTGATGGCCCACAGATCAGATACTTGGCAGCATTCAAGTTGAGACATTATAATATACAATGAGAAAGTCGCATGGACTTCGTTTCGATTAATTGTTGTGGATTTCCTGGGAAACAATCAGAGCCCAAATTACAAAGAAATCATTCGTGATTTACTTACTAAATATTCAAAAAACCGGTAAGTACAACTTTGATTATTAATGTTGCTGTTTAAAATAATTATTATATTTTCAGGTGTAAATATGGTTCTAGAAATCCATTTCCTGCATTTGCCTCGCCAAACTTTGGCAATAGCAGGGACGGGTATGGTGAGCGATTTTATCAAGAACTTAAGTCCATAGAGCAATGCTATAAGGGATTGTAAAACAAGAATATGAGGGGTGATTATTAGGGCGGCTCAAATTGTATGGAACGATTTTTTTTGCTGAAGCGTATAGCAAAAACGTAATCTATAGGTGATTCTGAGAAATTTTGCTGAAGAGACCATAGTTCTAAGTCGGATTTGGAAGGTATTTTTATCATCTTTCAGTATCTGTATTGATACCTGTAGAATAAGTCGTCAATGGCAGCGCATTGTTCAATTGAACAACTTTGTAACACTGAATAATGACGTTACAAAATAATGACGTTTACCAACACTAAACGTTGCCAAGCTTGCTTTTCCTTCTTCCTTAATCGTTCATCGTGCAATGCGCACGCAGTTTGCCAAAATACTTAAATAAAAACTCGGTTATCACAATACCAATATTTTTTTTTATTTTTAAATTTAGTGTGACAAAGAGTGCAGTGATAATATCAAAGATATTGTGGATACTCAAGAACCATCAACATCGTCTGCGGTGTCTCCGCAAATGGAAGCAACAACATCAACAAGTTTTGAGTCTAGATTGACCAACATCCCTCATCAATATATTGTAGTTTTTGGTTTATCAAGTGATTTAAATGATCTTAGTTTGCCTACCAAATGTGACATTTTAAAATATTATTTTTTTTAAGTGATCGTGCTTAAATTGAAAACAAAATGTTCTCGTATAAAACTTTTACTCCTCACGTAACACATAAATTGATCCAAATTTGGTGTAAATTAAATATTGAAATCATTAATAGAAAAAGTGTTTTCAAAAAATTAACTGGTTTGCTTCATAAATACCAGAAACATGTACAACATAGAAACAAAAGAGATGTATTTAAAGCATTTGTTGATTCAATAAACGAATTATTTTATATTGGCAAATGTAATTGCAAATTAAAAACAACAGAATGCTCGTGTGGGTTGATTCCAGAACATCTAAAAGAATTTATGGTGAACCACCACAAAGAGAGAAAATTCACAATACCTGAATATACGGAAGACCTTGAAGAAGTAGCTACAACAATACCTACACTTACAACTGGTACCGATAATCAAACATACGAACCACCTGAATTACACATGGATGAAGATGAAAATGAAGAAACAACAGAAGTTACAGAAGCCACCGTTCAAATGAGACGAAGTCATTATACTCAAAGATAGGATGCCTTAAATTTTGCTATGATGTGTGATAGATTCGGTGTTTCAGATAGAGTCGCTTCATGTTTAGCAACAGCTTTATTCGAAGATATAAATTTTAGCGATGTTCATGGTAATCTTGTTATTATGGATAAATCAAAAGTGACTAGAGGAAAAGTTAAATCTAGAGATGCAGTGCTTCGTATACGACATACAAATTCTTCCATAACTGCAATCTCTTTCGATGGTAGAAAAGATGACTCATTAACTACAGAGAAAATTAATGACAAATTTCAGACCACTATGGTAAAAGAACCGCATTTAGATGTTCTGAAAGAGCCCTATAATGAGTTACTTGGATATGTAAATTTGGGTAGTCAGGAAGATACAAAAACCAAACACAGAAAACTGAATGAATTTTTCAACAATAAAACATTAACAGTTGATCAATTAATTGGCATATGCAGTGATGGAGAGCCAGCAAATACTGGAACAGAAAATGGTGTTTTACGATTATTTGAAAAACAGTTAAATATACCAATTCACTGGTTTATATGTCTTCTTCGTTTCAATGAACTGCCATTTCGTCATTTATATCCAGCATTGAACAAAACATTCACCAGTGGACCACGAGCAGCAAGTGGAAAGATATTCAAAGCTATTCAAGAATGTGAGAAATTGCAGGTATGTGAAACTTTATTTTATTTAATATCATCATTTATTATCATTATTTATTGTGATTATTTTACTTTTTCGATTGTAATAAAGTTAAAATAAAATAATTGCATTTTAATTGATCTAAACCTTTCATTTTTTTGATCCTATACCACTGGAGAATATGCCTGCAATGATGGATTATGAACATGAGCTCGAACTATCAATAGATGTTAAATATTTATGTCAAATAGCTAAAGCAATTTCGAATGGTATTGTTCCAGTTGATTTAGCTAACATTAAACCAGCACCAATTGCACATTCTCGTTGGTTAACCAAAGCAAGTAGATTACTACGATTATATGTAACAACTAATACACCGTCGACCAATTTAAAAACGTTGGCAGTTTATATTATTACAGTTTATGTGCCAATGTACTTCAATGTGAAGTTTTATAACTCTGTTGTGTAAGGCAGTGCACTTTTATTAATATTTATACGTTGGACACGATACTTACAACCAAACTTACGTAATATTGTAGATGGTGTAATTCAAAACAACCCATATTACGTACATCCAGAAAATATCTTATTAACAATGTTAATTGTAGATCGAAAAGCAATACGGGATAGAGCTATCAAAAAGATTTTACACTATCGAGAAAAATTTTACGATCCAACTAAACTCAGAGTTTACAACAAAAATATCTTAAATTTCTATGCTATCGATTATGCCAATATGGTTGATATGTATAACGACTATATATTATTTGAACCAGCATTTACTCGACAGATTCCATATGATCACTTGGTAGAATACTTAGATTTCGATGAACCACCACTGGCTGATCCACAAATTCCAATGCACATACAAGGAACAGAAAGACATGTACAGTTATTAACGAGTGTTTAAAAACGAGTTATAGAAAAGAATCGTGGAGGAGTCGTAAGAAAACTCCTCGAATGGAAAGTAAAAAGGACCTTAAAAAATAATATTACCACGTTAAATCATTAAATTGTAGGTCGAGAATAATATTTAAAAATAAAATGAATTAAAAATGTAAAAATAGTGTTTTTTTGTCGAAACCTTGAATATGGTGATTTTTTTAGATCGATTTTCCTACAAAAAAGAGTTCGAAAACAAAAAAATAATCTCGAAAAAAATCGAAGAAAATTCAGAATTTATTAGTTAAAAGTTCATTTTAGGCTATTTTTTGACAAAAAATTTCTAATATCTCTACTAAAAATAACAATAATATTGGTATCAATACAGATTCTGAAAGGTGATAAAAATACCTTTCAAACAAGCCTACACTGAGGAATCTACTGTAGTTCTATCCGATTTTATGACGAATTTAATTAAATTATTCTAGGTATATATGGAATAATATCTATTTTGAAATTTTGGGGGCTCCAAATCCGACTTAGGGCTATGGTCTCTTGAGCAAAATTTCTCAAAATCACCTATAGATTACGTTTTTAAAATTACCTCAAAAGAATCATTTAAATGATGTAGTGTTTCACACATAATGTCAACTTTATAATAAAAAAGAAATATCATGAAAAAAAATATTTTATATGTATTTTATTTACGTTTACTTTTGAAACCGCAAAATGGATAATGGTCTTTAATTGGATCGAATATGATAATGGTCTTTAATTGGATCGAATTTTTGTGTTTAAACAAAATTTTAATTGATATTTTTTGTGCAGATTTTTTTCTGTGAACCATAGTGTGAACATCTCACAGTGTTGTATTTCGCTAACTTAGGAGTATGAACGTCGAAATTTGCATGTAGTGCAACACGATGATAGTAGTATCAAAGACGATCAATAAGTAGACGACCAGAAGAGAGAGAGAGAGAGAGAGAGAGAGAGCAGGGAATGATTAACGTTTCACTAGTTGTGTTTGTTGGCATTCGAGTGAAGAAAAATGTTGACTGTCTACTTTAGTACATCGTTTTTGGTAGTACCCCACTCTAAGCAGGGGGTTTCTATGGGACAGCTGATCGAAAAGGTACTAGGGAAATGATGTAGAATGAGGGACCAAAGAAGACAGTAATAGTGTTTATTGATACTAATGACAGCTAAATTATGTTTTATGTAGTTTGCTTTGAACGAAATCACGCATTCCCTTTGATTCCTGTCCGTTTTATAACCAACCAAAGTGTAAGATTGGTAAAATACAGCAGGAAATCGAACTCGATGAAATGACCTACTACCAGCGAAGAGAGTAATAGAGTCTCTTAAGTATTACTCTACGCCTTAAGTTAACAAAAATTGCAACGATAGCACCACACTACTTTAGCAGAGTTTTGTAAGTTGGTTCTGATATTTGCAACTGAGGCGTAGAATAGATATACCCACCTCACTTAATGTACAGCTCACAACTTCAAACCCATTTCCAAGAAGTTAGGTACTTTGCATTTGAATTGGCATGGGATGACCGTTTTAAAAAACGGGATATAAAGGTTGGCGTTTTAAAAGAGCTGCCAATCAAATGTACCTAAAACCTTAGGGCAATATTCTTGGTGGCACGGAATTTAGCATTTAGGGAAATGTTACTTAAGTGACAGATTGAGTAACTCGGCCAACAAAAAGTCTCACGACAGACTAAAATCTCACCAAACAGTGGCACGTTCTGGTTGTATAGCTTTTTCTTTAATAATGGGTATAAGTAAATTTTCAGTACCCCAGATGCAGCAGATTTGCTTGTTAACTTCTCCGATAAGGTAAATTTCCAGAAATAGATGGGGACTTAACTAAACATTAAATATATTCAAGAAAAATGGGAAAAAGTGCTACAATTACAAAATACGTAAAAAATATGTCACCAAATTAACCTCGAATAATTTTATGTTGTTTATTTCTGTAGCATTTCTCAGTAATTTCTCATGTAAATATTGCGCTATAAAAATGTCACATCCTTAAAGTATAAATACATGTCTTTTTATTCAAAGAGCTTGTGAAAGTTGATTTCCATATCACTGTGCAATATCATCGATGCTAAAGCTGCTTCCGTTGGCGGCGCTGATTGTGAAACACTTCGCTTTCCGTTGCGTCTTCTGTGCTGAAATGTTAGTTGTCGTATTAGCGTCATCTGTTGGAAATTCAAACTAAAGATATTTATTCAACCATTGAAACAAACGCTTAACAACTCCGAGCATATTGAGTCACACACACACAAAAATACAACTTGCATTTATGCATTGCAAAAGGTAAATACAACTGCACTATTTTTCTATTTCTTTATAGATTTCCTGATGATTTATCAGAGGGTTTCCTAGAAAATCTATGACACACGGATTAAATTAAATTATTCGTCTGTGATATGTGAGTGTTTTTGTCATCATTCAAATGGAAGTATAACATTCGGTGGAATATTTTGGTAAGTTACAGTGTTTTTTAAATATTCTTTATATATTGTTATATTTTGCTCTGGTTGTTAGAAGATCTCAAATTCCCTTCATGGCATGTAACGGGAATACTTTTTTTGCATTTTGCTCTCGAACAACAATTTCTAGGAAAGAAAAGCAATGAAAAGTTTTCCAGTTGCAAGTTTTTGCGGGAAATGCAGTCCTTGCCTGGTAATCTGAATATATCTAATATCTAAGCTAAATATAACTAGCTCAATTTGGCTGGTACTATGGAAAACATTTGCGAAATGAAGAAGTATATACAATATAACCGAAAGATGTATCGCAAAAAATAACGAGAAAATATAGGTATGATACTTGGCTGCGGTCCTATTGGGGCTGTAAACAAATGATGGTTGTCAGAGGTAAAACTAGGGAGTGTGTTGTGATTCTACGACTATGTACTATCATAAATTTTGTTTCGATTCAGACCCTAAGTGCACTATCCCGCAGTTTTAGACAAAACACACCAAGTTTTTTTGAGCTTTTTCATGGCTAATTACTCGATGGTGGCGCCGCTAATGAGCGACGTTCCCATCGCAAAGTAATCCATAAATGTCATTTTTGTAGCACTAAATACACTACACACGCACACACTTTTTCTCTACAACATCTAAATCAGTAACAATTTTGTATTTCCTTATCTTTTTTGTATTTTTTCCGGTTAGTGAAAAAATGTAAATGCCGCGCGTGGGATACGAACTTCGATGTTTGTTGAGCATCGATCGTTTCGATGTTTGTGAAGCATCATCTTTAGCAGCGTTTAGCTCGCTAAACTACCGTAGGGTGTATTCACGCTATCAGTAATTTTTTAGCTAGCAATTATTTCATTAATGTTTCCTATTCGAAATGTCTAAAATTACGGTTCAACAATTGTTTTTGTACAATATAACTATGGCATAACAAACGTGTAATTGATTTTGCATACACAATTTTCGCACAGAGCTGAGTACCCAGCTAATGAAAAGTGGGCGAAATTGTTGGTTCACGAAATCGTTTTTATTATTTATACAAGTACTTCTAATGGGATAGAAAATTGCATAAAATCTGAATTCAGGGATTAAGAAAAAAAAAAAAAAATTATAGAAAAAAGTGAGGATTTATCCTTATATTCAAAATTAAAGTGTTATAGTGTTTGGACGTTTTTTTGGAACGAAGTTCCTTATCACTCGTTGCGGGATGGGGCCTTAATGGATAAAGAAAATAAACAACTTTTTTTTAACACTATTATGCTACAACCCAGTATTATCACCTATAAGTTATTGGGTACTTGTGCTTTGGTTTGTGTCTAGACTTGTTTCTTGTTTGTTTCTTGTTCTAGGTGGAGCGTGTAACTAATACTTGGTATATATTGTATTTTTGAACCCAATAAAAGGGAAATTAAGAAAAGACAAAGTGAAGGATGTTTAAAGAAAGTAAGTTTCCTTTAAAAAACTACCAATACTTATTCTTAAACCAAGTATCTCTTCTTTTGAGATATGTCCCTACTGTTAAAAATTTTCATATTCTTGAAAAAAGGACCAACTCTATAAAAAAAAACCCGCATTTTTAAAAAACGACTTTTCTTCTAAAAAGTGCCTTCTCTTAAAAAAAAACCTTTCTTACAAAAATGTCTATTCTTAAAAGTGCCCTCTCCTAAAAATAAAATAATATACTTTCTTGTCTTTTCTTGAGATAAGTAGCCTTTCTCAAAAAAAGTCAGTTTTATTAAAAAAAATAAGTTTTTACCAAAAAGACTACCACTTCTTCTACTTGATGTTAAGATTCTTTAAAAAAAATCATACTAAGAGCTCTATTACACGATGGCAGTTCTTGCGGGCATATATTTTCTTTTAAAGGTGCTACGTAATTCATCGAGCTATTACACGTTGCATTTTTTCAATTCCGAATTATTGAATTATCACAAAAGTAATAACCATGAAATGTCACAATCAAGACAAAAATGGAAACTACAGAAAAAGAAACTGAAAAAAATTCCCCGAAACACAATGCCAGGGCATTTCATGGCATTTTTTCCTCCTCTCTTTCATCTCTACACCTCTTTTCAATCGAACGAAATATTCACGACTATTCTTGCGGGGATAAATTCATCGTGAAATAGTGGTCTATTATGTTTTTTTCTTACTGAAAGGACTTCGTCTTAAAAATAGTACTTTTTCTTAAAACCACCATTGGCCTTTAATATAAGAAGTACCTCTCTGTAAAAAGTACCTTTTCGCGAAAATATATAATATAAAATACAATACAGAAGGACTTACAAATATACTTAAAAAAATACATCCTTAAAATAAATCAATGAGTGTTCGAACTCACGGGCGATGTGTTAACACCTTTTTGTTACACCACACCTGTTCGATTTCTATGAACACATTAGTAGTTATATGTTCCATTGGAAAAAAAAAAAAAATTTTTATGCTGAAAGCTCTTTTGCTATACCACTTTCATACATTAGATGTAATATTGTTAGAATAAATAAAGCAATATTTAGCACATTGAAATAATTGTTTTTGATTTTTCATAAGCAGAGCGACGACAAAAGTATTAAATAGTATAGAGAACTTTTTGCACTCGTTTTCCGCTCTCATGTAGATCGTCTTAGTAGAAGATCATAAACGAGTCTTATCCTCTTCATAGAATATTTACAATATAAACTCACCATTTCGACAATGATATTTCATAAAACAAATGTTTCAAAATGCATCAATGTTTCACATCAATATTATGAATGAACCAAGTTATGAAAAAAAGATAGTAATACGTTTTAAATCATTCGCCAGATGTCGCCAGTACTTTTGAGTCATACAGTTCGTCCCATGAATTTTGTTTACTATTCAATACTCTTTGGCAACGACGACCCGCTTTTTTGTTCGCTGCCCTACATCAATACCATCATACTTATTTTCAGGCAGAGACTATTGTCGTACAACAACCATGCATGTGATGCTAACGCTGTATGGTTGCATTTATTCACTTTGATAGGTTGCCCTACCCGTGCCTTTAGATTAAAAAAAATTGTTCTTAAAAAAAATTTTATCATTTTACAAAAAGTATCTCTTCTTAAAAATCCATTTAAATTATCTTGTTTTTCAGCGGGCGCCTTAGGCGTGTTGGAACTAACTAGTACATAATATATAGCGAAAGGAACTTCATGCCAACCGGGTGTCGCCTGACACCTCATGTAATTTTTTTTATAATATTATTTTTCAATATTTTGTTTATTAATTCATTTAATTTTTAATTAATAATTGTGTTGATCTTCTTGACGATGCTAATCAAAGGGCAGCGAAATATTGAAAACTATAATTATTTAAAAAACAACCAATCTGTCGAACATTTTAATTTTGAAAATGAATACCGCCCACTTCTGTTGCCACTGAAGTAGCCGCACCACTGTAGTATATACTGTAAAATTTCAACTTAATTCTTGCCTGGTAGGTCCGAATCCATATCAGCACTCATTGGCTCTTCGAAAGTGATGAAAGTGAGTAGGGCATAGGCAACCTTCTCCAAACTGTTTAATTAAGCGCCGCAAGTGAAAATATTAAAGTATCTAGTGTTTTGTCCTAATACCTAACGTATTTATTACCCAGTTGGAAATTTCGTAAAGACATCATCAGTGACAAGGAAGTGGCATGCCAGAGTCTCTGCTGACATGGCACTCCGCTTCCATACAAAAAAATTCATTACACCTCTTGACATTTTCATACATTTGGTAAAAATTCAGCAGGAACGTTCCGCCGTTTGTCAATAGTGGTGACCACCTTCTGACATGTAAACAAGCCATAATTAAGGCATTATTCATCAGTGGGTCAGCTAATCAAGACGTCGCCAATTGTGGAGATCTTGTGTCATATGCTATACTTTAATTTTATTTGAATCTTTTTAAAAGGAAAGTTCCTTTTGTTCACTCCCAGATATATAAAATACCTTTGTTAAAAACTGTCCAGCTCACCGGATCTTAATGCTAGATTCGAAAAATTTGAATCATCAGAAAACACACTAAGGTATAGTTTGAGGGGTGGCCAAAAAATATTGTTTTCCCCACAATACAATGAGAGTCGTAAGTAAATATCGGCCTTTAAATACCAAAAACCTCTTATGTCAAAAAATAGCATTTTCGGATTTATGATGATATGAATTGAAAAGATTATTCTGCATGTACTGTAACTTTGTAAACAGCATTATATGTTTTTTTTCAGAATTGCTTTCAGAAATGGAAATTACATAAATAGTTTAAAAATATCCAATCCCTTTTTTATATTTTTGTTTTTTTGCTCTCCTGAGAAATATGAAATTTTGTCTTAGGAGGTTTTGGTATTTAAACGTCGATCTGCAAATCACAAATCTACGCACATTACTCGGCGTTGACAAATGATAACGACTTCTCGTATCGATATGCATCATGGAATATAGGTACGAGTCAGCATTGACACAATGCTGACAAGTCAATAGGACGATCTTACATAGATTGTCAGCTCCTTCACAATTTATGTCACCTATGCCAAAACTACTGACATGTCAAGAAAATATCTTATAAAAGTGTCATCACATACTGCCATTGTCCTACGAAAATTCTACTGACAATGTATTAAAATTTCCAACTGGGTAATAAATCATTTACAAAAACAATAAACCGATTTTTTAAAAAAGATTTTCAATGTATTGAATGGAACTTTTATTTTATATTCAAAGTGTTGTAGTAAGCGCCACAAGCGAATAAAATCAATACAGTTATTACTAGGGCATTTTTATATTCGAAATAGGACCTGACGAATGAAAGGTTGCAGGCGATTTTTTTTTAAAACAATTAAATTTTTTTTTAAAAACAATTAGAAATTAATCCTTAACTGGATTTTCAGTTTAGACTTAATTTTCGCATTCAGGTTGAGTTTTTAGCCTTGGTGTGTTAAGAAACTTATAGTAGAATTTTATGAGGTATATTTTTGTAGTATAGTTGAATCGGTTATATCCCTGTTTTAAGGGTATTTTTTACAATTTTCTACAAAACAGAAAGACCCATATTTTGAGGCGGTAGAGGGATAAAAGTGTTCCACAAAATTGTTTCTCGTAATATTGTACATAAAATTGCTGAACACATCCAATACCTAAAATGTAAGGACAACATGGTTTTCTATTCCGATTCGTCATAGGAATGTACAAAAGGGGGAACATTTCAGACGCAAACTTTAAAAATGCCGATACACGTGTATTTTTTTTGCACCCGCTCTACCAGAATCCGTTGTCAGAACCTTGTTAGATAAGTCAGTGACATTTTGTATGAAACGCAGTCTTTTTTGAAAATAAAAAATTTTACTTTTCAACATAATCTCCTTTGAACTCAATGCACTTCGTCCAACATTTCTCGAATTTTTGTATCCCTTCCAAAAAATACGATTTTTCGAGGTCCATAAAATAGGCACTTGTTTGATCTACAATTTCATCGTTGCAGCTAAATCTCTTTCCACCGAGTCATTTCTTAGGTTTGGAAATAGGAAATAGTCACTGGGAACTAAATCCGGAGAATATGGCGGATGAGGTACCAATTCGTAGCCCAATTCATTAAATTTTGCCATTGAGACAACACACGTATGCACCCTTGCGTTTATGATAAATTGAGAGCAAACGCGGCCCCCATTTTGCCGACAGCTATCTTGAACCCAACTGATCATTTAAAATCGAAACCACACTACCATGTGAAATACCTATGGCATCAACAATCTCACGCACTTTTAGACTTCGATCGGCCAACCCCATATCGTGGATTTTTTCGACATTTTCGGGTGTACTGACTTCAATTGGCCATTCAGAATGTCCAGCGTCATTTTTGTTACGGTTTTATTAAAATGGAGCGCTTTTACGACGCGTTATAATTCTGCGTTATAATTCTGAAAACTTATTACAAAAATTTGGAAAGTTATCAGAAAGCTAGCAAACTTCGAAGAATTTTCAGTCGAGAAAGTGCGCTTAATTTGTCAACCATTCGAAGAGTCAACCATTTGAAGAAACTGAATCGGTTATGGACAGTAAGACTCCTGTGCGTCAGCTTATCGATCGGTTTCTTGAAAATATTGCTGCGAATTTTGACAAAAGACCAACTTCATGCGTGCACAATTCAACTTACTCTTAAGCTCAAACTAGCAGACCATGAAAAGCGCCCGTAATTTGTTCAATGGGTAATGTTAAAAGTCAAGTCAATGTAAATTTTTTTAAAAAAAAAGTCATCTTCTCCGATAAAGCGCATTTTCATCAGAATGGCTTCGTGAATACACAAAATTATCGAATCTGGGGCTCAGAAAATCTTCATGCAATCCACGAGAAAGAAGTGCACGCGCAACGTGCTGCCCTGGTGCGGATTTTGGTCAGGTGGCATGATTGGGCCTTGCTTTTTTGAAGATGAGGGCGAAATTGCAGTATCTGTGAACGGCATACGTTATAGGAACATGATGATGGAGATTTTGTGGCCTCAACTGGACGGCATGGATATGGACGACATGCGGACGAAATGCGGATTCAGCAAGACGGCACCACCTGCCACACCGCGCACGAAACAAGCGATTTATTGCGGCAACGATTTGCAGAACAAATTATCTTAAGAAATCTGATGTCACCAAGATCATACGAGTTAACGCCGAGTGGGGGTTTTGTGAAATCTCGGGTTTTTGCGAATAAACCAGAAACAATTCCTGAGTTGAAATCCGAGATCCATTGCATCGTAGGTGAGATACAGTCGCATCTCTGTGAAAAAGTCATACTGAATGTCATGGAAAGAGTAATGGCCTGTCATCAGAGCCGTGGAGGAAATTTGAAGGATGTTTCCATTCATACTTAATCGGAATATGTCTTCTTTACAATGCAATAAAAATATCACATCTGTTTCAAAAAATACGTGCTTTCCTTTCAAGATGAGAAAGTGCATTCTTACTGAGAATGCATTTTTATGTAGTAAATTTTTCATAACTTACAAAGTTATAAGGGAAATTTTCCCGTCATTTTCCCTTTATTTTTTTCGGCGATATTGCTTTCGGCGATTTTTTGTGCACGTGTTACCTACTACTCAAAACTTATGGTCGTGCAAAATTGTAAACCCTGGTATAAGGGTGGCAATAGCGGGGTTTTCAATAGACATATAACAATGTTGTAGTTAGTCTTACTGTAAACGCGCGTAGGTCTGTGAGACCGACAGTGTGTACCTAAAAACCAGAGATTTTGAAGACTGTTTTGAAACAGACTGAAAGTTAATAACATAAATAAACACAAAGTTACTCTCGGCAATAATTTTTGTCATTATATCTTAGTGTTAAAAGGTAATAGTATCTAAATAGCATTTGTTAGGAAAAACTATGAAACAGGGTTTGAAACTTTCGGTCTGTAAGAGCTCGCGCGGATATATGTGTTACAAAAATTGGCGCGGGTACAGGTAGGTTAAATAAATTGAGATATAGAGGTAAAATTTATTCCCGGTGTTGTCAACATATTAGATTTAATTATGGAATTATACTTCATTCAGATGACCACTGCAAGCGCGTTTGCAGTGATCGATTCTATGGAGCCAATTTTTCACCACTCTTCCACACATATCGGCCGGAACGTCGGCAATTTCGCGTTCAATGTTGTTCCTGAGCTCCTCTATGTTTGTAGATGTGTTTCAAGGGCACATTTAGGTTTGTTGCTAACCAAAACACATATTTTGGTTGTTGACAAAGCCATTTAGCCAGAAATGAGCTTCATGGTTGAAGAAAATTTTTCGATGAAATTCACTACTTTTTTCAAACTTAAAGCTGCGACCATCGACTGAGAATTTTGGTAGTATTTTTTAATAATTTCCAAACGTTGCTCGTTCCTAAACTTCACCATAATAAAAGTGTAAACATTAACTAATGTTTTGACATTGCCAGATCATAAAAAAAATTAAAAGTACGTTCGCTTTAAAATAAAATATTGTTATGTCCCTACTGAAACCCACTTTATAAATACTTATAACGGGGTTTTCAATAAGAGCGCTACAAAACCGGTTTTAGATACCAATGAAATTCTTCATTCCCGCGAAAGTACGTTCGATGCCATTGTTTTGCATGGCCACCACGGGCACGCTTTCAGAAGTCCAGACGCTGAACCCAATTTTCGACGGTTTTCAAGCATAAATCGGCCGATACTGCTGCAATTTCACGTTCGATATTCGTACGAAGTTCATCAATCGTCGCTGGCTTGTTGGATAGACCATAGAGTTGACGTAGCCCCACAGGAAATAATCTAACGGCGTCAAATCGCATGACCGAGGCGGCCAATCGACTGGGCCATTTCGTGAGATAACACGTTCACCAAACTTGGTTTCCAATAAATTAATTGTGGTATTCGCTGTGTGGCTTGTGGCGCCGTCCTGTTGGAACCACATGTCCTCCAAGTCCATATTATCCAATTGGGGCCAAAACTATTCGGTTATTATTGAACGGTAGCGATTCGCATTCACAGTAATGTGCCGGTCTTGATCATCACGGAAGAAGTACGGCCCAATGACGCCGCCGGCCCATAAACCGCAACAAACCGTAATTTTTTCGGGATGCAATGATGACTCATGGATTACGTGTGGATTGCTGTCTGACCAATAACGCATATTTTTCTTGTTGACGAAGTTGACGATTGTTGACGCCTCTTAAAGTTGAGGCCACCGACTCCAACTTTCGGTAGTAAATTTTAATAATTTCGACTCGTTTTTCGCTCGTATATCTTTCCATGATGAAATGGCAAACCTTACTGAAGAGAAATGGTGTTGTTTGCTGTCCCTATCGATTAACTTTTGTAGCGTCTCTGTTGAAAAACCCGTTATATAAAACCACTGAACAATAGTCCAATGTAAACCTTCCATGGTATAAGTGATTCTTCTCGCCTTGCTAACCAAACAATTACAAAATTCCCCGTAACAAAATTCAAACTTGTAATTTAAAAATCAATTCCACGAATTTGTGATTCCTGCTGAATAGTGTTGATTATCTCTAAATTTCATGACAAAAAAAATTAAATAAGTAATATCCATTTTATTTTTACTATTTGATAGTTTTTTATTTGAAATAGTTTTAGGCTAAAAAGTTTGTAACTTCCTATTACATTTTAAGTTATGCTATGCATATAAATTGAGGTCAAAGTCATTACGCTTTGCTTTATACGCTCATGCATATAAATGTGCCTGCCGTGTGTATCGCACTAGGTCTTCAACAGAATACGCCCATGGACACCAACAGATACATTAGGATGTACATGTCGAGTGGGTGAGCGGGTGCGAGTGCCGATCCAACAAGGGGTATGTACGGCATACGACAAGAGCTATTATATTCTAATGAAAAAGTGCATAGCTTGAAATAAATTGCACTATTTGTACTCTCGAAACTTAGTGCCACATGGCCAAGGAGGGGGGTGATTTCCACATGCATTGCAAGGTTTTAACTACTTGAATAGTTTGGTAATAACTATTTTCAAATATAGTTTTTAATTAAAATTTAAAATGTGGGTGAAAAGTTGAATGTGGTGGCTGCATTAGTGGAAGCCACATAGGATGGTGATTGTGATTAGAGTAGTTACGTGTAAAGGATCCAAATAAAGTTATATTAGAAAATGGAATTTTTGCAATTATTGTATATGTTATCGCCGTTTTCACATTGGAATTTTATTAAACTGTTAAGGTGCAAAAAAGATTTAAGGGGTAGTTAACATTTTGCTGTGCTTTTTCACAAATATTAATTTCGGGCCACAAAAATCTCCACCAATACCTTTACTCGTTTAAAAGTTCACATTAAAAATTTCGATGTTACACAGTTGTACAAACTGCGATTGCGGTTGTTAAAATACGAGGTAATCTTACGCGACTTATTGAACATGATACGGCAATGGTTTCAAAAGTAAAGCCTTTAAAATAGATTACAAAATTTAATAAATAATCTGTGTGATACCAAGTTGCAAAAATGTTGTCGTGCTCCTATTGCACTATGTTTGGTTTTTGAGAAAAACACGTCAATGTAGTAAAAAAGTTATGACGCACAAGTTAAATTGTTCGTCGCCTCGCCAAAAAAGTTATCAATCGTATAGTTTTCATACCACAATCAAAAGGCTTATAAAAACTGATAAAATTTCCTCGCTGTGGGGAATATATTTTTTCAGGAATACTGCGATGAATATTTTTTATTACTGCAATTGATATGTGACATTGCTGGATTGATTTTGTTGTTGAAATTTTTGAAAAGCGGTATAGTTTTGTCTTTTGACAAGTAATTCGTTAATTACAAGTCGTCGCCATTATAATCATCTCCAGTTATCATACAGTTAAAGCCAACTAAAAGTTGTAGCTGTCAGTGTTTATGGAATTTAAAAACTATCGGCCTTATTCATAAAAAGTTGTGAGACGTTTGAGAGACAGTTTATCATACAAAAAACATCTTTCATCTTTCTATGAATAAGGTGGTATGACTGTTAGCTTTAACTACATATGGTGCTAATGGTCCTGTGAGTTACATTTGAACTTTATAGTTGAGCCCTACTTATTTCCATTTTAAATTTTGTTTTCAGTTTTCGATTTTTATTGAAATAAATTCTAAGAGCGTTTGGAGAAGTAACAAAATTCAGCAGTTAATTTTGAGAATTTCGGTTCGTTGCATACATAAATAAATAAATAAAAAATTACATGAGGTGACAGGGGACACCCGGTTGGATCGAAGTTCCTTTCGCTATATATTATGTACTAGTTATTTCCAACACGCCAAAGGCGCCTGTTGAAAAATACAATAATTTATATGGATCCTTAAGAAAATATACTTTTTGTAAAATGATAATTTTTTTTTAATAAATTTCCTTATCCTACGTTCCGGGATGGGGGTTAAATGAAAAAAACATAAACAACTTTTTTAACACTATTATGCTACTAGTGGATTGGAACGAGCCTATGGCGCCCGTCGAAACATGCTTTATTTTTAATCGATTTTTAATAAAAGGTAATTCTGTAAGATGAGAGAGCCATAGTTGTTGTTTGTTTTTAAAACAATCGTGTAAATGTTTACACGTTTGTCAGCTTGTACCTTATAGGTATGTATTCATGCACAGAGAATAAGCAGCTCAATTGGATCTTCCATCTAAGAGTAGCACAACATTCTATGATATTTTTTTTTGTTTTTTTTCGATTTTTCCGTTTTTTCCGTTTTTTTCGTTTTTTTTTCTTTTTTTGTCGTGGTTTTTGTTTTTCCCGTTTTTTTTTCGTTTTTGGGTGTTCTTAAGTGTTCAAAATGTGTGACAGAGTCAGTGATTCAGTTATGGGCGTAACTCTTTAAGAAGATTATTATTATCAAGAATATTGGGAATTTTGCTTTTATTGTTGGGAAATTTCTTGTTTAATGAAAAGTTTACTAGGTGGAGCCAGTAATCAATATTTAGTATATATTGTACTTTTGAACCCAATAAAAAGTAAATTTAGAAAAGCCAAAGAAAGCCAAAGAAAGCCAAAAAAAAGAAACTTTTCTTAAAAAAAGTAAATTTTCTCCAAAAAAAATACCTATTCACATTCTTAAACAAAGTACCTTTTCTTAAAAAATACCTTATCTTAAAGAAGTACCTTTGACAAAAAAAAAGTAAATTTTCTGACAAAACGTCAGTCTTATGGCTTTTGCTTACAGAAAGTACTTCTTCCGAAAAAAAAACATTAGCTTTCAATAAAAGAATTACCTCTTTTTAAAAAATAACCTTTTCGGGAAAAAGTTACACATATTCCTACTTTTTGTTTTTGTAAAAAATACATTCTACGATATAAAAATAAATTTCTTAAAAAAGTTTATCATTTTACAAAAAGTATCTTTTCTTAAAGTTCCATTTAAATTATAGTATTTGTCAATGGGCGCTTTAGGCCTTTTGGAGCCAACTAGTACATAATGTATAGGGAGAGAAACTTCGTTCCGACCATTAAAATAAGTATGTTTTTAGGTCCTTTTTGTAAGAATATGTACTATATCTTCCCGAAAATGTTCTTTCTTTAATGAGAGGTACTTCTTTTATTAAAAGCTAATTTTTGTTTTACCAGATATTATTTTTAATAAGAATTACGTTCTGTAAGAAAAAGCCTAAGAGTTTTTTTTTTTTTACAAAGACGTATTTGGTTTAAAAACAGATACTTTTTATAGAAGTACCCTTTTAGGAAATGGTTTGTTTTTTAAGAAGATTTACTTATTTTCAGAAAGGCCACTTATCTCAAGAAAATAAGGGAAAAGGTATTATTTTATTTTTAAGAAAAGGTACTTTTAAACAAAGGAATTTTTGTAAGAAAAGGTAATTTTTTTAAGAGAAGGTATATTTTTTGAAGAAAAGGTTTTTTTTAAGAAATGAGAATTTTTTTGGAATTGGTCCTCTTTCAAGAACAGGTACAATTATAAGAGTAGAAACTTATCACAAGAAAAGTTATTTTGTTTTCCAAAAAAGTATTTTTAAAAAAAATTTTGTTTTTTAAGAAAAGGCAATTTCTTGTAAGATAATGTACTATTTTAAGAAAAAGTACTTATTTAAAAAAATTACTTTTTTTAAGAAAAGGTAGTTACTTTTTTAAGCAAAGGTACTTCTTTAAGATAAGGAATGTTTTTTAAAAAAAGGTACTCTGTTTAAGAACGTGAATAGGAATTTTTTTGGAGACAATTTACTTTTCTTAAGAAAACGCTCTTATTTAAGAAAATGTTATTTTTCTAAACTTCTAACACTTTGGCTTTTCTAAATTTTCTTTATATTGGGTTTAAAACTACAATATGTAATAAACAGGCTCCACCTAGAAAAATTCCCATAAACAAGAAATTTCTCCCCATATGTTAGTCTAGAAACAAAGCAAACCAAAAGTTCAAGTGTAAGAGTAAGTGTACTGCCAAATGTAATTCCATGCTCAGGATTGTATTTCATGGATTTGCCAGTCTTGCACTTTGGCTTTTCTAAATTTAGTTTTTATTGTGTTCAAAACTACAATATGTAATAAACAGGCTCCATCTAGAAAACTTTTCTTTAAACCAAACCAAACCAAAAGTAACCAATATAGTTGACAATAATGGATTGGAATATACATTTTTTCATTTAGCACCCATCCCGCAACATGCGATAAGGAACTTCGTTCCAAAAATTTTAAAAAAAAGTTTGACATATTCCAAATAGCAATGGCATGACAATTTGTTATAACTTAGAACTTTTTTTACTTAATAATTTTAAATAAATCAGAGTTCGCTTGAAAAATGTAAATCGGGAAGTTAGTTTAGTTTTTTATTCTTTGAAGATTTAAATCTTATCCGAATTTTTATTTTCAAGGATTTAAAAATATTACTCGCTCCCGATTTAATTCCAAATGAATGATTCGAGAGCCACATTTTAGAATATGTATTGTAAATCTTAAATGTATAGCAAAGATGAACATTAGTGTGTACTGAAAAACGCTTTTTTGGAATTTCGAACGACGCGCATTAAAAAAATTAAAAATGCACCACATTGGGGAAGACAAATTATGCATGATAAAATTTCAAAATGACGTCGTGAAAAAAAATGCTCTGGCAAAATTTTGAAAATATTATTTTCTATATATGTTCACCATGACACGTCGTTTGAGCCCCTAAAAAAATAATTTTTTTTTCGAAAATGTACTAGGAATCGAAACTTCAACGGCTGGTAGGGGACTAAAAGTATGCTCGTATAAAAAAAGTTTGACGTTTCCGTAATCACCTCTTCATTATGCGTCGTTTGAGACCCCCCTCTGTACATATGTATGTATGTCTTAAATAATAGAAAATCGGGCAACAATTTGTAAAATTTGATAATACGGGCAAACTGTTTGAAAGGATGGGATGGTGTTAAAAATGGGATAAGTGGGGTATGACTTAAAAATGCGAGAAAAGTCGTATCGAATAATTACACTGTGGAACACAAAAATAATAACAATAACGGATTCTGATAGAGTGGGTAAAAAAGAATATTTGTGTAACGGCGTTTTCAAAAGTTAACTTTTTTTAAGGGGGGTGCTATTCCTTTGGCGATTCTTAGGTCGTTACAGAATCTAGGAGTCGACAGCTTAGTGACACGCCTAATTGCGTAACTTCTGGTGCTTAGATCCGACAAAGCTGAATGGGGTGGTGTTACAATTGCTTGGAACGTTAACAGGGGGACACCGCAGGTGGGACTTCTGTCTCCACTATTATGGTTAACTTCTGTCAATGAACTCTTCCTTGAATTGGACAGGGTCGAATGCCAGGTCTTTGCCTATGCCGATGATATTGCTATTATCTGTACGGGTAGAAATTTACTCAGCATTCGTACAACCAGCCTACTTAGTCTGATTTCGAACTGGAGCGCTAACAACGGACTATCACTTAACCCACTTAAAACCGAGCTTATCCTGTTCTCTCGGAAATATAAAATACCCGCATTTGAACTGCCGTCAGTTAATGGGATGCAATTACCGTTGACGGAAAAGGTCAAGTATCTAGGGAAAATTCTCGACAAAAAACTGTCTTGGAACCCGAGTGTGGAGTTGAGGGTGAAAAAGGCGTCTGTTGCCTTTTACTGCTGTAAAGGGGCGATACGAAAGCGCTGACAACTGTCTCCCAAGATCACCATGTGGATTTATACGGCAATAGTCGGACCAATATTTCTCTATGGCATCGTGGTATGGTGGAGGTTCCTCCAAAAAAAAATATACTCTGTATTCCTTGATGAAAGTTCAAAGATCAGCACTGATTAGCATTAGTGGGGCAATGGGCACGTCGTCAGGTACTGCAGTTAGTGCTATCCTGAACATCTGTACTCCTGATATCATGGCCGAATCGGCAGCCGCTACATCCCTTGTGAGAATCAGAGATTGTGGCGTTTTGATATCGGGGCATTCCGGACACCCTGAATTACTACACCGGATTAACTCTATTCCCGTAAAAACGGTCTACTGTATCCCCTACCTTCTACCAGCGACAAATCTAAGGACTTCTATTCCGAAAAAGAATGCCTGGGAAAAGTCACTGGTAGGGGACACCAGTAGTATCCGATTTTTCACGGATGGATCAAAGTTGGACGAGCAAGTATGCCATGGGGTCCATTCACCGGACCTAGATGTAAATATCTCCTTCAAGCTGCCTAATCACTGTAGTGTTTTTCAGGCGGAAATTACCGCCATACTGGAGGTTGCTGAAATACTGAAAAGTAGTGTCACAACCCTCCGGAGAATATGTATCTACACAGACAGCCAGACTGCCGTAAAATCCCTGCAAGCCATGTGTGCTACGTCCCTGACGGTGAAAGAATGCCACTCATCACTTAGGGTGATGGCAGAGTATTTTGACATCAGGCTCATCTGGGTACCGGAACACAACGACATTCCAGGCAATTGCGTAGCGGATGCGTTAGCTAGACAGGGCACTACGGCACAGGTTCTTCCGGCAAAAGAAGGTGTTAGTATGCCAATCTCTACCAGCCGTTTGCAAATCAGGCAGTGTGCCGATAATATGTTCAAGGACAAGTGGAGACTTACTTCAACTTGCAAACAAGCTAGGGTCGTGTGGCCATAGGTGGGCAGGAAGAGGACTAGGCAACTACTTAACTTGCGGAGAGGCAGGTTACCCATAATGATAGGAACACTTACGGGACATTGTCTTGTAGGAAAACACGCCCTAAGATTGGGACATAGAAACTCCACTCTCTGTAGATGCTGCATGGAAGAGGACGAGGAAACGACGAAACACCTTCTCTTGGATTGCCCTGCTCTGGCAGGACTGAGAAGTAGGATGTTCGGAACACATTTAGTTAGCACCGTAGCCCTACAGGATATACCTGTAGGTCTTATAGACAAATTAATTTTCAACCAACCAACCAACAATTTTCCACCTTTTGCACATTTGCATAGGAAACTATGTTATCCATAGGTATAAGATGTGTTCAGCAATTTTATGTAAAACTTTACGAGAAATATTTTTGATGAATACTTCAACCCTCTACCGCTTCAATATATGGGTAATTTTTTGTTCTTTTTTAGAAAAGGGTAATAAATATCCCTCTATCAGGAGTGTAACGGGTTAAAATAAACTACAAAAGTATTCCCCATAAAATTCAACTATAAGTTTCTTAACAAACCAAAGCTCTACTGATGTGTACATAGTCTTTCGCAGATTATGCTCGAAAGGAATGGTAAAACGCTAATTCCACAGTAAGTGGCACACATACTCGGGTCATCTCTTTTAACCCTTCCGGTATGGCTTTTGAATTGCAATGCTGTATTGTATCTTATCAATTAATTCCACATATTATACGTGTCTCACAGAATTAGTCTGTTAAGAAAATGTGGTGGTACTATAGTGGTGGAACTCAAGGGAGGCTGGTAAATGATTGTATAGAATGACGTGGTGGTACACATGTGCACCACCTATCACGCCTTGCGGCGCATATATTAAAATAAAATTTAAAATATTGTTATCAGCTCAAAAGCAAAAGTGACCCGAACTTCATTTGGACGATATTTATTACTTTTAATTTGTGATATAGTTCCAAATTTTGCAAAATATGAAAACAACGTTCAATTAATACCCGTGTTGTCAGTTTAGCACTTTAAGTGCAATTCTAGCTTCTTTTTTTTGTCTTCTGCACCATTTTTCTGGAAAACATGCGAAATAGTTTCCATTTTTCTCGATAAATTCCATTTTTTCTACAATGTATGGCTACTTGTCGGAATTGAACTCTGAAATAATGCCTATTTTCAACCAGGAATTATATAATGCAGAGAATTATCACGGGAGTGGATGTTAAATATGGACGTAAGTTGGCATTTACAATATCCTTTACTGCAAAAGTATGTTGGTCTAGACTTTTTATTACCAATTGCATTTAATTTGATGTACGGACAACATGACTCTAAAAAACAAAAATTAATTTGAATTTGTCTCTAAGTATATTACTGGTCGAAATCGAATAGACGGTTCAACCGTCTAATTACTTTAATAAGTTCAAAAAACGTAAACAGCTTTCTGTAAAGCGGTTAACTTGGTTAATCGCTCAGCTTTTGTATGGGAGGGTGTAGTGCCCTCACCAATTTTCTATAGTTAAGTACAAATTTACTGAATAATCAATGTCAGTCTTCATGGTGACAGTTCGGACAACGGCATGAGACTGTTTGACTTTGCCGCTGCAAAAAACATGGTGGCTAGTGGTACAAGATTCCAGCATAAAGACATTCACAAGCCTACTTGGGTATCCCCTGATCAAAGAACGAACAACCATATTGATCCCGTGGAAATTCATGGAGGACACTCTCCAGTGTAATGGACGTATGAGTGATCAGAGGAGCTAACATAGATTCTGATCATTACCTCGTAGCTCGTAGGGAAGCTAGACATTGGAAAGCTGAAATTACCAGAGGTATCCACAGCCTACTTAAGGAAGCTCTCGCAACTTTTGGCACAAACCCAACCCCCACCCGATGACGATGGAAACCCATTCCCAACTCTATGAACACTGCCGGGTAACATCCGTACTTAGTTTGGAAAAACCTCTTCGCAGCAAATCTTGGTACGATGGAGACTGTCGCATAGCAAATGATGAAAAGAACGCTGCACGTATGGGAATGCTTCAGTCAATTGTAACGCGGGCTGCGACTGAGCGGTATAGGGTAAAAATAAAGGAGATAAACCGTCTCTTTAGGCGTAAGAAACGGCAGTGGAGAAGGCGTGAGAGAGAGAAAATTCAGATATGCAGAAGGGAAAACGAAGCCCGAAAATTCTACCAAAAAGTCAAAAGCCCATTTTTGTAAAGACAATTACGAAAATCTGATTACCGATGTGCAAAGCATCTTGGGAATATGGAGAGATAATTTCTCCGCTCTACTGGTACCTGAGATATCCAATGACGATGAGACAATCGATCACAATTTGGACAACGACGTCGATTGCCCCTCCTTACCAAGACGCAGACGTGGCAGCCAAGATAGTTTCTTATGTATGCGCTTTCGTGTCGGTTTGTTTGGATAATTTTCGCAGTCACAGTCAGTAATTCAGTTAAGTAATGAAAATCAGTCAGCAATAGTAAACCCTGCTCAGAACAGCCATTTTCTGTCTCAATCTAAATTTGGTTAAATCATAGGCAATGGTCGTTTAAGGTATACGGCAGTGCTCAAAAGTCCCAAAACTGCTTCTATCCGTTACATTTTTTTCCGTACCAAATGATATATATTTCCATCGGTGAGGGTGGTCGAATATGTATGGTTTACGAAATTTTTTATTTGTTTTTGAATAAAGGCCGTAACGTGCCGCAGTACTAAAATTTCAGTTTTAGCACATTTTTTTAAAATTGCACTTTTTTTTGCATGTTTTTTTTTGACAGCTTCTGGCAACACTGATTAATACGGTTAACGTCCGCCCCTTGCAGTGAAATTTATAAACTGATCACTTGTTTGCAATCATATATTAAAAAGTACCGATTATTTATAAAGAGAAACATTGACGAGAGGATATGGTATATTTGTAATCCAAAGAATGTGATTATTACGACTTTTGGGAATGTTTAAAACTGGTGGTACGAATGTGCACCATTCGTACCGAAAGGGCTAAATATGGTGTGCAGTACGCTAAGACTTCAATAAGCGGACATGCATTCGTGTATCCAAATTTTGCATATGAGGTGGTGCCTGCCCCTTGCCAGCTCATTGACACCCGTATTGAACAGCTGTGCCAATAGTCTATAAACGCCTGACGGTTTGTTGTTTTTCAGCCAGTAGATTGCTGTTCGTAACATGGTTAGCTTTTAGACGCAATTTCATAACCAAGCACGGTCTCAGCAGCAGCTTTCACAGAGTGGAAAAATACCACAAACATCATATTTTGTCTTCATTGCCGTCGGTGATGCAATAGCCAACGCGCTTCTTGTACATGTTATACTGGGTTCGATCCCTACGTTAATCATCCTAAATCAGTACAAAACTAGAAACTGCAAAACAAAACTAGCTCACTGGTTGTGAGAAGCTCTTAATAATTCCTTTCTCGAAGGTTATGGAGAGCATGGTTAACTACTATCTTGGGAAATATCTTGAGTCCAATGACCGTCTGAATGATCGGCATATGGCTTCCGTGGAAAGAGATCTACTGGAGACCTGATGGCATTCCTTCTGCCACAGTGGAGTGGTGAGAGTAAGTTAGTGGCTCTTGATATTTCCAAGGCCTTTGACAGAGTATGACATAATGCGCTCTTGTCAAATCTAGCTGCTTTTGGTGTCGGTTTTAACTTCACTCGATTTATATCAAGTTTTCGCAGAGATCGTACTATACGAGTTGTTGTAGATGGGGTTTCATCCCAAATTTCAAATTGACTGCAGGTGTACCACAGGACTCTGTTCTTTCTCCTTCTCTTTTTCTTATTTTCATTGACGATATCCTGGGTCAGATTGTGAATCCAATCTACTCTTCTGCGGATGACAGTAATCTCTCTCATTCTTATTTATTCGAGCGTAGGCTAAGTCTTCAAGAGATTGAAGTCAAACCCCGAACGATGAATGAAATACTCGGCCGGGATCTGGTGTCCATTGTTAAATGGGGTCGAAGGAATAGAGTAGATATTAATGCGGGTAAGACGCAGTGTTGTTTGTTGTCGCATAAACGGATTGCTGACCCAGGTGTATCGTCGTTGTCTATGGACGGTGTGGATATTGATGAATCAAACGCTCTTGATGTTTTGGGCATTAAAATACAATGCGATATCCGTTGGGAAAAACATGTATTTGAAGTGTCGAAAGATGCCTTCAAGCGTCTAGGCCTTTTAAAGCGGTGCAGGAAATACTTCAGTCCATCTGATCTTGTCAATATTTATCCCACATACGGGCAGGTGCTCCTAGACATCTTTGGAGCTTCTCGATCGTGTGTACGGGGGCAGTATGGTATCCAACTCAATTGCCTCGCTTGAGCATTGTCGAAATGTGGGTTGCTTGTCGCTATTCTATCGATACTTCCACGGTACGTGAGGATATTTAGCCGAAGTACGCGGCTTTCCAGGATCTCTTATCCGTTTTTTTATCGAGTGGCCGATTGTCCGCACTACACACTATAGAGAAAATTCGTTCTTCAGCCGTACAGTCCGTATGTGGAATAAACTTCCGGCTAGGGTATTTCCCACCAATTGTGACATACAAAGATTCAAGGCAAATGTCAACAGACACTACTCCCTTTTTCCACCAGTGGATGGAACGGATCAATTTTTCTTGGCCAACACTGCATTTATAGGGGCCATCCCCTGAGTGTTGGGTTGATAGTAAATTTTTATTTAGAATCAAAAAAATATGTTGGTTTTATATCCATGATATAATATTTTTGGTAGGCCCAGGGTTGTTTGTTAAAATTTGATTGTTTGAGCTTACCAGCTTGAAGCAGTCGTTCTTCTCGCTAAAGAGCACTTAGATGTTTCGATACAAACGAAATGGAGTTGCAGTGTTCCTGTAGATTTGGTCTTCTAAAATCACGCATTTGATATTTTCGCTTGACGATGAAGATTGATCATTTTCATCATCATCTGCCAAGAAAATTTCGGTCTCATCACATAAAGCTTCAACTAAACTGTGTTCATCGTTTTGACGTTCCACTAAGGACAATAATGACTATCAGGGTTGCATTTTGGTAAAACAGACGTGTGCTCCTTTTATGCTAGCGATAAACTCAGCTATTTAAACCAATCTCCTATCCTATATTACCTTCCAATTTGGAATAAGAATCAAGAATAATTATAATGAATGATGGATATTTTTTGCTGTGCCTCCATGCTACTCCTTTATTATTGTGATGAGAATGGTTAAGTGCACCTCAAAGGTCGACGATACAGTCAACTTGTAATGAAGGTTTCAGCAGATAATACTTTCCAACTAGCCTCACAATTTATATATTCCCACTTTGCCATATATGCAATAAACAATGTCTGTCATGAAGTGAAATGGAATATCTTGGTCTCCTACTTTCTACCACATTGAATATTTGAAGTACAAAAAAAGAAAACTGCAACGCTTAGCAATCGAAAAAAAAACCTTCTTGAAATTGCATTTCTTAATACATACATGTGAACGACTTCATTTATATGAATGGAAAAAATGTCATTTCCAAGCAACATGAATTCCGAGAATAAAATAACATTTGACTTGAAATGAATTTTCCATGAATTCGAATGAGCATGATTTGAGTGTGACTTTCGCAAATGGAAAAAAGGAATCGACTAAAATAATCGCACACATGCACACAATAATATTATCAAACTCAATGTGAACTAGCAGACATTTGATTAAGCGCAACGCGTTTTTTTTTTAATTTTATCAAAGAATGAAGTGTTAACTTCAATTTTAAATAATTATTGTTGATTTTCTGAAGAAAGGAAATCAAGAAAAATATGAGTATGTATGTATACAAATTATATTATTCTCGTAATAAATTCAATTGTTTCCGGGTGTTTGGATGTCTTTTCCAATGGTATATTTTTACGTTTGACTCCCATTTGATAAAAAAATATAGATTTTGTCCAAACTTCTGAAATTTTTAATTAGCATGAGACATGAGTTATCAAGAGAATGCGAGCTCTAATCATATTGCATTCAGCTTTAAAAGAATTTCGAACATACTACCACACTTAAACAGAGAATACACGATAAACCACCAACGTCAAGCAGAACGAAATATCAAAATGATTTTGATATTTGCTTTGATAGATGAGAAGTTTTTCACAGCATTAGGGACTGCGACAACTGGGAGTGACAATTCTTAGAAATTTGTTCACGGCGGTAAATAACTTAAGACGTCAATCAGTACATCTAAGGCAGGGAATAGACGATACATCATCGACGTCATTCAGAGCGAAATATCAAAATGATTTTGATAATTGCTTTGATTGATGAGTATACACTCTTTGTACGTGTGTACGCACTATAGAGTAGAATCAAGCTACTCACTTTCAAGATGTCGTGCCGTTTAATCGGCAAGACCAAAGCTAACGAAGTATAAGAAACAAAGAACAAATAATATTATATTTTATCGTATGCGACATAAACTTTTCCGAAGCTAAACGAATCGATTTAAAATAATCGGATAAATTTTGCTTTATATATCAGCGAAGCTACATAAACTAGAGATAAAACCTACAAACTTGTTTCACGGCAACTATGGTACAACTGCATGGTAGTAGCAGGAGACGTAGTTGTAATTGTGGGCAACAACAAAAGGCATTTTGTTTGGTGGTGCACTTACCTTTTGCCAAATTCACCACCAATGTATACCAACAACAAAAGTACAAAAACAAAACACATATGTATTAACAGTTGGCAAGTGTCACGGTAATAAAAAAATCGAATTAGCTGTTCGAACAACACAACCTTGTCCAGTTCAACCACGGGACAAACAGATACACATATTTCATGGCGTCGAATACCAAAACTTTTAAAAGTATGCGTCGTGACCTTACTTCGTTGAAAGCTGATGAGCGACTAATGAAATTTGTCGTTATTATATCCTCACCCGTAGGGATGGGGTATATATCATTTAATACGTAAAAAAATATAACACATAGAAGGAGCCATATTACCCCCGAAACGAACGAAAATTTTGTAAGACTTTTGAGCCATGTCCGTCTGTCTGTCTCTCTGTCTGGCTGGCTGGCTGGCTGGCTGGCTGGTCAACACGATAATTGCCATAAATCTTTACAGATCACAATGAAATTTTCTCAATGACTATTATTTGTATATATTGAGTTTGGGATTGAAAATGGGCGTTGTGACCACGCCCCTCTCATACAAATCGACACATTTAGCACAAAATCATATTTCTTTCAAACCTTTCTTCTGTTAGATGTGATTAGCTTCAACTCTCACAGCGGTTAACAATCTGTAAATTCCTAGTTAACTGGAGGAAATGGTCGAGATTGTCACGCCCATTCTGGTACCTCCCATTCAAAACAGGGGGTTCGTTCGGGTTGTCAATCCGATAAATCGTGTGAAATACTCCCGGTATAAGGCCTCATGTTATCAAATGCCAATCACCGATTAAAACAAGGGTGATTTTGCCACGCCCATTGTGGTACCTCCCATACAAAAGTTGTTTGGCGGTCTGGTTATTCCAAACGAGAAGTCCCGTAAAACCGAGCCAATCTTTATGAAAGTTTGTACTAGTCAATATTTGGTCAAATAAAACTCTCCTGTAGAAAATGAGCTGTTTTGCCACGCCCACTCTGGTACCTCCCATAAAAACATATATAATTCAATTATTGTGTAATTCATAACTGACTATTGTGCCGCGCCCAGTTTCGTACCTCCCATACAAAAGTTGGGCGTATTTGCAGTTTGCCGACTCGATATCTCCCATATATCATAACAGATCTTAATAAAATTTGGTACTGATCAAAATGTTGGCAACAACTTGCCATGCCCACTTTTGTACCTCGCATATAAATATTTACAGGGAAACTACCTAATTTGGGTATTCAATAATATTTAGCTCCATGTCAGTCTGTTATTGAATATGGTCACTTTTGATGGATGGATGACTTAGAGTGAGGGTATGATTAAGTCGGTTCACCCGACTGAAACTTATGTACTGGTTTGATATTGTCCGTGTCACCAGTGATTGGAAGTGTGGTGAAATTAATTTTTATAATTTTGTAGGTTGTTAGACTTCAGAGACTAATCGGGACTATAGAGAAGAATCGAGAATGTACCGAAATAATTGAGTAGTTTCATACTTGGCCTCATGCTAGAAATATCTGTCGGGAAACACGTCAGCCCAGCTGATTTTTAGTTTTTTCATCTTCCCCGTGGGTAAGCTGTGAAAGTCGATTTTGTTTCTTGTTGTTTGTAAAAAAAATTCAAAGAATTTCAATCAAAATGCAATTTATAGCATAGAATTTGCATCAAGCAAGACAAGCTTACTAAATTTTCCACATTTTGTGTATATAGTGTTTTTCATTATTCAGCTAATTCTGACAGCTGAACAACCACGGAATTGCTAATGTAACTACCCAGTTGGAAATTTCTTAAAGACATCATCAGTGACTGAGATGTGACATGTCAGACTCCCAGCTGACTTGCCGATCCGCTCCCATATAAAAACCTTCATGATACCCCCTGACATTTTCATACATTTGGTAAAAAGTCAGAAGGAATTTTCCGGCGTTTGTCAGTAGTCGCGATTACCTTATGACATGGATACAAGTCATCCTTAAGCACAATTCAACAGAGAGTCAGTTGGCCAGGACGTCTCAAAATGTAGTGACCTTGTGTCATATCCTATATGTATTTATATATGATTATTATATTATATATATATGACCGTCGGTGGTGCAATGGGTAGTGTGCGCGCCTCTGGTATATGAGAGCCTGGGTTCGATCCCTGCTCTGACCACCTTAGAGTTCTTTTGGCGGCGGTCACCTCGCATAGTGACGGCGACACTATCGAGTATATAGCCATGAAAAAGCTTCTCAAAATACCGTTCGGAATCGGTGTAAAACTGTAGGTCCCAATCAGTGAGTGAAAACTGGAAAGCGCACAGTTCAGTGATTGTGAGAAGCTCTCCTCTGTCCCTTCATGGTATGTAATGGGAAACCATTTATTTATTGTGAAACCATTTATAATGTGAATAACTATTTGTTCTTGCCAATTTCACAAAAGCAGCTAAAAGGATGATGAAACTGTCTTTCCCATTTTGGATTTGTTTTGTAGTAATGGAAGTTAATTTGTCGGAGTTATGTCCCAAATAGACCTTACAATACACCATTTACCATACAGATCGAATTACCGCGCGTGAATTATGTACAGGTGGTACCGAAATTAATCAAAGAGCAAATATTGACTTTATTATAAAGTTCTTATACCTGGCAATATTAGCGAATTTCATGGTCACTGAGGTGAATATTCTTGATTTTCATGTATAACAGCATTAGCATAATGTCAATGTTTTCTTTTTGATGAATTGCAGTACCACCTGTATGTAATTCACACACACTAATTCGACTTATTCATCAATGGTACAAGATTCCGGCATAAAGACATTCAAAAGTCCACTTTGGTACCACTGATCAAAGACCGAAGAACCAAATTGATAACGTAGTAATTGATGGAAGGCACTCAACCAGTGTAATGGACGTACGAGTGATGAGATTAGCTAAATCGATACTGATAAATACCTGGTAGCAGCATCTTATCGCAGATCTGCAGAGCATGTTGGGAGTAGGGAGATGTCATTTATCCGCGCTACTAGCACCTGAAATTTCCAATGACGATGAGACAATCGATCACAATTTGGTCAACGACGTCGATTACACCCTCCTAATCAAGGCGAACAGATATTGTCCGGCTTAAGAACAACAAAGCCGCAGGAGCAGATGGATTACCGGCGGAGCTGTTAAGGCTGGCGGCGCTGGGTAAGCTGATAAGGTGCATGCATCAGCTCATTAGCACAATTTGGTCAGATGAATGCATGCCCGGCGATTGGAGTCTCAGTGTACTTCGCCCCACATTTAAAAAAAAGGTGACCCGAGACTCTCTACCAACTACCGTTGTATACGAGGCTTTGGGTCTGGAAAATCGGCAACGAAACACAAATCGACACCTGTCATCTAGTTGTCGATTATAAGGCTACATTCGATAGCAGTAAAAGTCACACGCAGCTCGCGTATGCTGATGATATAGATATTATTAGGCGCACAGTTAGAGAAGTTACTGCTGTGTTTTCGAGAAATGAGCCAGAGTCAGTAAAAGTGGGTCTGACAGGAAATGAGAACAAGACAAAATTAATGGCTTCAACAAGCAGGGCCTCCACGCGATTCGACCAAAGCATGAACGTTGATAACCGCTATAATTTCGAGGTGGTGGACGAATTTATATACCTCGGATCTGCCGTAAAGAAAAACAACAAAGTCAGCCTTGAGATCAAGCGCAGAATTCTGCTTGCGAATAGATGTTGTTTTGGGGTAAGCAAGCACTTAAAAGATAAAGCCCTCTGTCGTGTAACAAAAGTCTTACTATACTAGACTCTTGTACAATCTATATTGGTTTATGGGGCAGAATCCTGGGTCTTATTGCAAATAGACGAAACATCTCTAGGAGTGAGCTGTATGAGGTATATCCCGACATGGCCATAGTTAAGCGGATCAAAATAACACGATTGATCTGGCTTGGGCATACCAGCCGAATGGATGAAGACGAACCAGCACGAACGGTTTTTGAAACTGAACTCAAAGGAAGACAAAAAAATAGGAAGGCGAAGACTCCGCAGGAGGGGGGCAGTTTGACGAATCCCTGCGTACACTTGGTATTGCCAACTGGAGAGATAAGGCAAAAGATCGGACTGGTTGGCTAAATATTCTGTCTTCGTTTTGTAAGGTACCTGACTTCCGGGGTTGTTCGAGACCGGATAAGAAGATAGGGTTTTGTTGACCCTTTTCGAGCTGTTGGGTATATTGGGTCTGTGATTAGCCTTGCTGTCCAAAGTAACGCCCAGGTTTATTTCACACCTAGGATAAGAATTTTACAACTTTGAGTAGAAAAGAACAGCTCAGTCCTGGGTGGGTTGACACCTATACCATATTCACCTGCACATCTGCGTCAGTCGGCTATGCCCCTTAGGGTTCCGGAGTACTTGTCCCTAATCTTGAGGTGAGCGTTTGTTAACATACCTGGTACAGCTACCCCCTTCGGCCGCCAGGTGTGTTCTGGTCAACATTCCGTATACAAGACCCATAAGATAATACTGTTAATAATATTTGGAATGTGAGGGTTCCTTATCCCCAGGTTAATTGCATTTGAAATAGGTCACTTCGAGCCACATTTTGGCATAGACCCATACAAAGATCCTAGCCAAGGGCGGTATTATCGACTCCAAAGGATACAAATAAATATTAATTGATTTCAAAAAATTGTTGTTCACGAGCGTATGCCGGTGATGATTTCTATTGAAAAGAGCTATATCACCCCACATTTCCTGGCATACAAATGTACTTACATAGCTTGATACCACTGATTTTTATTAAAGAAACTAATCAGATTACGAGCACACGGTTGGTTAGGATATTAAATTATCGGTTATGGCAGACTATAACTTTTGTTGGTTCCACCCTATCGCGTACCCATCGTTAGCCCTGTCCAGGTTTCTGGTAGAGTTGTCTCAGAAAACTCGAACGACATTGTCAGAGTTGGGGATGTACTTATATAGGGGTACTTCGGTTAAAATACAGAACGATTTTAATTTCGCAAGACCAAAACAAGTCTGCTGTGTCCAAATATAACATTCATTGTTTCCAAGATAACAGCCATTCGTCTATGGCCATGTTCACTGATTGTTGGATAATTGTCACTTTAAGCTGGGATAGTTTTGCTTAAGAGTTGAGGGTATATATGGCATTGTACCTCTGTTGAAATACACATCCATTTTAATTCTTCTAAACCACGAATGTATAAAATCAGAACTACGTTAGAATAAGTGATATTATGCATTAATATAAAGTATACGCCCGCGGACGCTGTTCGCTTCGATTGTAATGATGTATGTACATTTTTAAACTAAATTAAATGTAGTATTATATTTTTTACTACGAAAGGTACTTTTACTTCAAGGATAACCTTTAAATTCGGCATCACCTGACACGGCTAAACATTTCAAATACATTTTACACGTATTTATGTATGGTCATCTAGGTCATTTATCAAATACAATCAATCTCAATCGCAACTTCACCCGTTCAATGTGAACAGAATTTCGTTGTGTTCGTATCGGGAAAAAATAATCCTTGTGCAGAGAAAGTATGCCCTTTTGTTATTTCCACAGACGTCAGATAAAAAATGATAAATGACTTACCCTACTTGACTTTTTGGTTTATGTGGAAGTACACACAAAGAAGGCATTGGAAACACTCGTTTTCCTGTGTTTAGCGATTGTAAATTTAAACCGTGTACTATATCTTTTTTTTGTTTGCTTCGGAACAGCGACTGCTTTTTCGCTCCCTTTATTTCTTCTGCTCCTTAAGCAATATGTCATAGCTTTTGAAATACTACAAAGTTTTTAGTTGTATTTTTATGCTTTTCAAGACAGTCACAATTTCAGTTGCTTTTTTTGAACATTTCTCCTACCATTTGTTTGTTCATGATGGAGACACTCAGCCATTTAGGTTTGCACCTTGCACATAACCTAGGAGCCAATCTTAAAGAAAGAACAAACTATTTACAGGAAAGCAAAGGGAATGTAACAAGCTAGTGAGTAGTGAGTGGTGTGATGTATATTTAAAATAAAATGCAGCATGGTGTACTACAGCAGCACTGTGTTCTTATGTTGGAAGTGGTATGATCAATACAAAACATTTTATTTATACCGTAATTTTCAAAAATATGCATGAACTTTAAACCTTGAATCAATCAATCAATCAAAATTAAATCAAATTTTTAAAAGATTTTTCCAAAATTTTTTATATTGCTTTTTTTTGTATTGCTTTTGGGTCAATTTGTATGGGACCAAAAAAACTTGACAAAGAGTACAGCAGAAGCATAATCTACGGAAAATTCTAAGAAAATTTCCCAAGAATTCCAAGAAATCCCAAGAATCCGAGCCCGCGATTTTTCACTTGAAAATTTGTATCCAACACAAAAGCCATACTTTTGAAACCTTATACTCTTCGGTTGCGATGAAATTTCACACATATATTCTACTCATCGCTTGGCGTTACAATGTTGTTTATTTTAGGGCGAGACTCCCAATGGTTCGTGTTTTATAGCTGTGGAGATTTAGTCATCTGCAGCATTTTTGTGGAGAGATACCTGTGTTAATGTAAATGCTGCAGATGACCAACTTTGCACAGCTATAAAAGATGAACCGTGGGGAGTTTCGACCTAAAATAAACTACATTGTAACGGCAGCAACGAGTAGAATATATGTGTGAAATTTCATCGAAACCGAAGAGAATCAAGTTTCCTTGAGAAGGCAGCAACGACTAGAATATACGTGTAAAATTTCATCAAAATCGAACAGTATCAAAAGAATGGCAAAAGAAATGGCTAGAAATTTTCAAGTGAAAAATCGCGGGATCGATTTTGATTTTAGAACCATGGTTTCTTGGGAACATTTTCATAAAATTTACCATAGATTACGTTTCTATGCAAAACTAATACTTTGACCTGATTTTGCCATTTATGTACCCTGCCGATTGCATCACTCAAGAGGACAACTACCCTCTACCATTGGCAATCACTTCATATTTTTACCAAATGTCGTTATTTTATGAAACTATGGCTTGTGATCATAAAATACGTCGAACTTGCGTACTTTTGACGAAGTGCTCTTCAAATTATACCTGCAGTGGGCGTTCAGTTTTTCACCCGTTATAATCATTTAATAAAATTGTGGTTCGGATTAAGCATAAAGCATTAAAGACGCCTTCACAATGCAAGCGACAGTTTCGTTTCGCATGCACAATTTCACATAATGTCTTTTCGTTGTTTTTTACAAACATGTAACACAAATTTGTCGCCGAAGTTGGTCTATTTCTACTCCAGTAATATATTTGTTCGAATGAAGAATGAATGCATTATAAAACGAAATTTTTTCCGTATAATCTTTTAATAGCAAATCCATATGTGTCAATACATTTACATTTTTTAACATTCAAAATAACTACAAACCTGGATGTGACATTCTAATCATGATTCAACTAATAGAGGTTGTGTTATAAGAACAACTTAAATGATTTGCTTTTCCTTCTGTTCATTACATGAAGAATCATTTTCAAATGTGTTTGGTTTTTGTAATTTCTGGCTTACTTTTATTCTTGACATACATTTGTGTTAACTTTGCCACGAAAACAAAATATATATTATTGTTGCCTTGATATATTGGCTGTAATACTGGTATCACCTGTTAGAACAAAAATCTCGATTCGAAGTAAACTGTTTCTTACATTGTGAACGCCTATTGAAAATGTTGCTTGCATTGTAATTCCGGCTTAACACCGATGTATTGAGAATATTTGATATAAATTGTCTTTATTTTTTATAATATACATTTAATTATCTCAGTGCTCTAGAATATACAGGTTAAATTAAGCATTTTCCACAAAATAATCTGAAGTGTCAATAGATAAAAGATGTTCAATTTCTTTCGCTTCGGGGTCGTCGTTGCCTACACTGTGGAATATTGTTGGTAGCTATTTCGGTGTAGTTGAGTACAGTGCAAGATCCCATATTTGCAATATATGGTGCATTAAATCTAATTTTGAAATATCTTTTACCACTCAATATTTTATATTGGAAGGAGCCATATTAGACCCTCGGTATCTTTGGACGAAATTCGTTTTGAGACTTTTTAAAATGATTTAGCCATGACAGTCTGTCTGGTTGGCTGGCTGGTCAACACGATAACTGCCGTAAATATGTATCGATCACAGCGAAATTTTGTCAGTGACTATATTATTTGTCCACGGTTAGTTTGCGATTGAAAATGGGCGTCGTGGCCACGGCCCCTCTGGTACCCCACATACAAATCGACACATTTATAACAAAATTATATTTCTCCTAAAACTTTTTTTGGTAGATGTGATTAGCTTCAACTCAAACTTTGGTTAATAATCTGTAAATGACTACTTAACTATAGAAAATTGGCGAGGTTTCAACCCCCATTCTGGTACTCGGCAATGTTTTCCTAAAAATTAAAAATAAATTAGTGCGCACGCCCATTTTCGTACCTCCCATACAACAGTTGGGCGGCTTTCCGGCTTGCCGACTCGATATCTCCCGCGTACCACAACCGATCTTAACAGACTTTGGTACTGATCAACATTTTGTGCAATACTGTGTAAAAACCGATGAACAAATTCACCGTGCCCATTTTGGTAGCTTCCATATAAATATTGGGCAGATAATTGGCTGGTAGTCACGGTAACTCCCCAAATCACTTAGAATCGTAATTAAGTTTTGTGTTGAATAATATTTCGCGCAATGCCACTCTGCTATTGAATATTGACAAATTTCTGTACTGGTTTTTATAAAAACTGAAATTAAAATTTAATATGTTTTATGCCTTTGACAAATTAACACAGTTCAGCATATTTAGTAACTGTATTCAATATTTTCTAACGCCTACCATATTCTGGAACGAATAAACTATTTTTGTTTTAGAGTTGCCAAATCTTCATTCAGTCTCAAATTCAGACAGTATATGAGAACGCAGTTCATTGTTGCGGTGAGGTTTGGTGGTCATAAATGACTCAGTTCCACACCACAATACATTTGTTTGCTCTGAAATGATATTTATTACTCCATAGTGTCGCCGTCACTACGAGAGGCAACAGACGTCGAAAGAAATGGAGGTGATCAGAGCGGGGATCATACGAGAGTCGTGCACTCTTCCCATTTCATCACGGCAATTCTGCTCCACCAAATTTTACGTGGCTATTTGGCCGTCGTTGGTACAATGGTTAGTGTGCACGCTTCTTGTGCCTGAGATCCTGGGTTCGACCCCTGCTCTGACTACTTAAATTTCTTTCGACCGCGGTCATCTCGCATAGTGACGACGACACAATCGAGTATTTAGCCATATAAAAGCTTTTCAAAATACCGTTCGGAACCGGTGTAAAACTGTAGGTCCCAATCAGTGGGTATAAAATTAGAAACCACATAGCTCACTGATTGTGAGAAGCTCTCCCGAATTCTTTAATGGGATGTAATGGGAAACCATATTTTTTTTATATGTTTTGTTGAAACATTGAAAAAAATAGGATTTTTTGGTTTATATTGCTAAACCTCGTGATGTAATTTTAGTGGCATCTGGCGGGCAAAGGTCATACTAAACTTTGAAACTCGTAGCTCATCTTTTTGCGAGATGTCGCTCTGTAGAATATTAAACGCCGGAAGCTGTTGATATCCACAAGTTTTTTTTTTGATTTCAAACGTGGACAAACGGAGTACTGTAACATATAAACGGATTGCATATAAGCCTACTCCGATTAAATTTCCTTCCACAATATTTTTGTAGATTATTTTAGCGTCCATCAATTAATTTTGGTGCAATTTACGTTAACTGGTATTTAGTATAGAATAAAAGGATCTATACAAAATTATGTTGAAAGACTCACGTGCTACTTGTAGCTCAGAAAATCCGTAAAACCCTTTAAGAACATTTTTAGTTCAGTTTTTTTTTTTTCGCAACAACACATGATTGCCCTATACAGTTTAAAATATATCATTCGAATATTTTACGAAAATAATCCCTGTTTAGTTTTACTGAAGACGAGTAGTGACAGAAATTAGTTTATTAAAATTTGTATGCTTGATTTGTGAATGTACTTCGGACGTTATCGACCTGAGAAATACAAATTTATCTTGCCTATAAAGAGTAGCGTTTAGCTATACACCAAAAACTATTTAAACGGATTTCCAACGTTTAATTCCATTTGACAAGAATTCGTGACAAATTCAAATTCAAATTGATTTGTGACAGTACCAACTGACTTTTATGTAACTAATTAGTTGCAGTTCCAATTTGAATATGTGCTAAGATTATTGTCATCTTTGTTTTTGGCTGTCATTCGCTTGCTGAACAAAACATGATTTGTATTTTGCTGTGCTATCTTTGGGAACACGAACTTAATCAATTTTTCTCCTTTTTTGGATTATGTGATTGATACTGCAAAAAGTGGTTGGTAGTGTTATCAATGTCCAACTATAAATTTCCGAATGAATACCAATTTCCGATATAGAACAACTGCTATGAAAACTCATCATATGATAAATCTGTTTGTAATTAAATACTCACATGTGCAGTGGGCGATTTTACATTTCTCCACAAATGTGATTAGTTCATCAGCAGTAGTAGAATGATGAATAATAGATAACGTTTGTCAAAACTCAATTGCTAACAATGTACGGCACCCAAAAAATTGTTGATTTCCAAGTAGATCTCAAAATATTCTATCGAATGTTGCAAATTAATTCTTGTGGGTCATACCGTACTCGTCCGTCCCATACGCTTAGTTTACATTGCTGCAAAATTTTACTATTTCTGGCACTTTTGGGATGTTGCCTTTGTACGCAGCGTGATCAAATGATCATTTCATTTGCAATCCTTCAGTGCAATCAAATCTTCGATCGTTGTGCAAATCTTGATTAAATGTAATGTGCATTGGAAATTCGGCTAATATCATGAATACTTAGGCTAATGGGTTGTAATCAGTACATTAGTAATACATGACGTGTTTCGCACACGGAAAAAGATTCGTTCTCACATTAAATTTACAGCCAACTAAAATTTGGCGGTTCCTTGGCGGTATTATTCAGTTGTGATCACCAATAATTGTGTTCCATATCACCAAATGTTGTGCATTTGAATTGATTCGTAATTCAATTTTGGTTGCAAGAACTGAAATATTTAGTTGAGGACACAGCAAACAGAAATAAATGTGATCTGTAAATCGAATGGTAATACCAGCAATCAAACAATCCTGTTGTGGTGAATATTCTATTAGTTGGATCAACGAAAACTGTAAAAATTAATTCGGTTGTACTAAATAATATACTGGTATGCTCGACTAATTACTTGAATTCTGTGGCTTGGTGCTAAAAGGGCCAATGTCAAAAAATACACTTTTGAGATAATTGTACTTGACTGTTTTACAGAAAACTATTTTAACTACAGCAGACAAATCTTCCAAGTTTCACTTATCAACTTTGGCTCAGATATATAATATATTTGAATAGAATACGATAGTAAAATTAGTTTTTTAAAAAGTTGGAAAATTTAGAAGAAAAGGATGACATTGGCCCTTTTAGCATAAAGTTATGTTTCTATTTTATGTTTTTTTTGTGACATTGGCCGTCATAATAAGAACAATAACAAATAGAAAACCATTGGATTTCAGTTGATTATTATATGTTGTTGCAAAGTTGATTGTAATCAAAGGATATAAAAACAAAAAATAGTAGCAAACTAAGGAAATAATAGCATTATTGTGTTAATTCACATTCCTCCTCCATACCTTCATCTGCCAAGTAATCCACGATGTTGTCATTTGTAGTTATTTGTTCCATGAAATGATTGTAGTATTTTCGATTCGTATTGGTAATGTATGGCAGAAGTGCCTTTAAGTCATTCAATTTTCCTGTACTTAAAGGAACTGGTTCGTTGTTGAGTGGTAGAAGCTTGAAAAGATTGCCGTGTCAGATTTTCTTGCTAAATGCAAACGAAAACTCATATGAATTGAGAATTTTCCACTATGCAAGTGTTCGAAAAATATCGCAAGCAAAACAAACAAGAAAACATTTGCAAACAACTTCTTTCCATCTCCAGACAGCCATCGCTCCCCAATAGAAATGATTGTTGTTGTTGTCTAAACGACAACACAATAGTGGTATTCATGCAAACAAGAAAACCTAGAACTTTTGCCCAGCATAAGTTTGCCCCGAAGCGTTTCATGAGGCACCAAATAAAGTTGCTCAGTGTATCTATGCAGCAATTGTCAAAAAAAGGCTGATAAAGTAAATAAACAAAGTAAAATTTAAAGTATATGCTTTACCTATTCCATTATTTTATTTTTTTCACATAAATCAAAAACCATCTCCTTTTTCAATACAAAAATATTGACATTGAAATGTCAAAAGTTTTCACGTTTAATTTTCCAGGTTTGCTCAACAAATTTGCCTCGAAAATTTTCCACTTTTGTGCAAGTCGCTTTGTATGGGAAATTTGTTTGTTTTGACGTTTGCTGTGCAAGTTTACGATGTTTTCGAGTTTACGAGGTCGAGCTTTCATGAAGACCACTAATGTTTTCAGGCAATTGGTATTGCCTGTTGTTTAGTCGTGCTCTACGTTCATCAGGGATGATTTATTTATTTTGCATTTTTATTGGTACTTTTTTATTTTATTATTCAACCTCAAGACCATACTCTATCTCTATTTTTTTTATTTATTTTGTGTTATGAAAGAGGTTTGTCAGGAATCATGAAGATGCATTTGCAAAACATCTTCTTTTTAAAAAACTATTTCTCTATTTATTGAGATATATATGTCCTTGAGCAAATGCCGAATGTTTATTAAAAAAATATATAACATTATTGATTGCTAAAAGGGGCAAAGTAGACATTGGCCCTTTTAGCTTTAAATTTTATGGATGAGTTCATATTGACATTGGCCAGCATTACATTTATTAATCTCTTCTGGGTTAAATTTGACATTGGCTGTTTTAGCATTATGAAAGAGAGCAAGAAAAGAAATCCAATGCAATGATTAACTGAAAACAGCAAAATATTGACATTGGCCCTTTTAGCACCAAGCCACAGAATTTAATTGCTATCGCAGCCATTTCATGATGCCATATTCAGAATGGATTTTATAGTAGAAAAAAAAAAACTAAAGAAAAATTTTTTTATTAAAATTGTGTATTTTACATTTAAATATAAACAATATTATTATTAGTTGTATCCAGGGTTCGTATTTCGCGGATAATGGGTTACCTTGGATATTCCCAACCCTATTTTTGATTGAAAAAAATTGTTGTGAATGAAAAGATTTAAAAAAATTTGTATATAACGGAAATGGAGCGTCGAAGCGAAAAATTAAGTAATTTTAGAGGAATCCTAAGGGTTTTCCATAAAGTGGACCAATTCGTATCATTTTTTTTAAATCTCCAAAATAAGAAAGTCGGTAAAATCAAACGTGCGTCCAATCGCAAAAATTTTAAATTTAATACCTCTATAGGAGGCTATAACCAATGGATGTCTTTAATACAAATCGCTAAAACTAAAATTTTTCGAATAAGAAATCATTAAACCGCCACTAGGTCTACATTTCGAAAATGGAACCAATTTTTCTGAGTTTCTAAGGTTTATTCGTAAAGTGGTCGAATTGGTATCAACGACTTTTAAAAAAAAATCGGCAAAATAGCTAAAGTAAAAAAATAGCTGTAACTAAAGTAAAAAAATAGCTGCACCTCTTCTTTTCCTCATGCATTCTCGCATTGTTGATGCAAAGATTTCCTGATTTTGATGATTTTTTTTAAAAAAAGTCGTTCATACCAATTCGACCACTTTACGAAAAACCCTTAGAAACTCGGAAATATGGATCCCACTGCCGAAATGTAGACATAATGGCGGTTCAGCCATTTGTTATTCGACAAATTTTAGTTTAAGCAATTTGTATTAAAGACATCTATTGGTTACAGTCTCCTATGGAAGTTAAATATTTAAAATTTTTGCGATTGGACGCACTGTTCCCGAGTTATAGCATTTTTTGATTTTACCGACTTTCTTATTTTGGAGATTAAAAAAAATGTATACGAATTGGACCACTTTATGGAAAACCCTTAGGAACCCTCTAAAATTACTTAATTTTTCGATTCGACGCTCAATTTCAGAGATATAAAAATTTTTTTTAATCTTTTCATTAAAAATTTTTTTTCGTTCAAAAAAGGTGTTGGGAATGCCCAAGGTAACCCATTACCCACGAAATACGAACCCTGGATACAAATAATAATAATTTTGTTTATATTTAAGTATAAAATACACAATGTTAATAAAAACATATTTTTTTTGCTATAAAATCCATTATGAATAAGGCATCAAGAAATGGCTGTGATAGCCATCAAATTCAAGTAATTAGTCGAGCATACCAGTATATTATTTAGTACAACCGAATTAGTTTTTACATTATTCACCACAACAGGATAATTTGATTGCTAGAACCAAATCTCGATTTACAGATAACATTTTCTGTTTGATGTCTCCTCAACCAATTATTGCAGAAATTGCAACCAAAATTGAATTACAAATCAATTCATATGCACAACATTTGGTGATACGGAAGACAAATATTCGTAATCACAACTGAATAATATGATAGTCCAAGGAACCTCCAAATTTTAGTTGGCTGTAAATTTAGTTGTGACAACGAATCTCTACACTGTGTATGAAACGAGTCATGTATTACTAACTTACTGATTATACCTTACGCCTTCACTGTAAAATAATGAAAGAAATTAATTGTATCATTTTCAGTAGTTTACCAAAACTTACTTGGTGCATATTCGCTGTATTTTGTTCTTTGTCAAAAATTTGATTTTCTCTTCTTTACCGAAAGTAACTTGGAAAAATATCACTGTATTTTCATAACAATTGATTCTAAATTTAAAAAAAAATGTATAAGTTTACGTATATTTTCAATAACACTACATGCCATAATTAAACCAATGCCAAGAATATTGCGTAAACCACCAAATTTGATGAAAGTTATTTAACGAATTCGGTTGTCCTAGAAAGCACAGGAACAGCTGTCGTTTTATCGGTGATACCCAAAACTTCAGACAAAATTTGAATTTTGCAGAATTTTGAATTCTGATTTGAATTTCTGAATTTGACAGAGTGTCAGTTCACATTTGAGGCTTTCTAAGTATGGAGCGATACATGAAAGAACAACGTGTCTTGATTGTTGAGCAATATTTTAAAAAATAATGAATCTTTGTAATTTACAATTCGCAATTTATCATCATCAGTGGTTTGGCTTATTTCATCTTCATAGTCGCCATTAATTGTTATTTTCGCTAGGCGATATGTGAGCCAAACCATTCAGCTTGAGTTTTTATTTACCCTAAGTGCTGATTCTATCTTATTTCTGGCCAATTATGGTATTTGAGATATCATTTCGAAAAAATAAGCTACACATTTTTTTTTGATATTTTCCACAGTTGGTAATGCACAGGGACAGGAAATGTTCCTGCAAAGACCATATTGCATGGTGAAGAGCCACCTCCTATTCGAGGTACCCCTATTGTTTACTACACACTACAGATTTAGACTGGTTAATCGATAAAAAAAAAACCTCCACAATACAGGGTGTACACCTGTCTAGAGGTTGTTGGCAGCTCCAGCATTAGGATAGGATAAGGTGGTCTAATGAGTCACTCGTCCTAAATTACAATTATGAGGGAATATAAACAAACTCGTCTCTCAGGAAACAGAATTAAATCACTTGACAGATGCAGAAATCAATGGAGAGAATTCGTTGATACCATATGTTTTTTGTTAAGCCTTTATTTAAACTTTGTATTGTAATATCGTTTTACATTTTTATATTCTGTTTAAATAACTAAGCGATGGATGTATAAAAAAACCCACAATAAACCTGGGTGGTCCAAAATTACGAGGATGTATGGATGTTGCCAGTCGTTTGGTGAAACGTGGTAATCTTATAAACATATTTTTTAAGTTTCACAGTGCCAAGTTGTTTATTAGTCTTATTTGAGCCATTAAAAGGAAACGATCTTTGTTATCATGTAAATATTTCCATTTGAAAGGCCTCAGTCCAAGCAATATTAGCCGAACTAGATTCTACACTGGGTGAGTCTGCTCCTTCGTTTATGACTGTTAAAACTGGGTAGCAAAACTTAAACGAGACCGTACGAGCTGCCAAGACGATCACCGTAGTGGTCGATCAATTGAGGTGTCCATGCCAGCCAATCCACAAAATGGTATTGGCTGCTTGTGGGCTGAATGTGTGAGCTAGCTGAAATGATTGGCATTTCAAAAAGTGCTATAGATCGTATATTGACCCAAGATTTGAAGATAAGGATGCTGTGCGTTAGATGGGTGCCGCGCTTGCTTTTAACAGAGCAAAAACAGCGTCGTGAAGATGTTTCAGTAGAGTGTTTGGAAATGTTTCACCGCAATAAAGCCGAAATTTTGCGTCGATGTAGGCATAGATTTATGGATATGGGTCCACCATTTCACACGTGAGATAAAGGAACATTCAAGGCAGTGAACTGGAATGAGAGAAAGCGAAGACGGTTCCATTTGGAGGCAAGCCATGGCGTCTGGTTTTTGGCATGGGAATGGGATAATTTTTATTGATAATCTTCAGAAAGGAAAAAAATATCAACGGCGAATATTTTTATGCTAATTTATTGCAGCGGTTAAGTGATGAAATTGTGTGAAATGGCGGAAAAGAAAGTGTTGTTTCATCATGGCAATGCTAACAGTTCGCTCTAGTAATTTTGCGATGGCCAAACTTAATGAATTAAAGTTCGAATTGCTTCATCACGCGTCTTTTTCGCCAGATTTAGCTCCCTCGGACTATTTTCTATTTTTAAACTTGAAAAACTGGCACGGTGATAAAAAAATTCTCAATTGTTGATGGCTATTTTGTTTGACAATTTGTTCTATAGTTTGAGAGTTTTTACTATAAACAGGGTATCGAAACTACTGAATATCGCAGGAAACATGTATCGAGCTGAAAGGAGATTATGTTGAAAAATAAAGAAAATTTTTCGCAGCTTCTTTGTGTCTTCTTTGTTAAGTCGGCTAGTTTTGGATCACTCACTTTTTTTGTTGTTCACTCACTTTATTTGTTGAAGGCTGTTGTAGTTTACGAGATATGCCGTATGGCAAACGTAAGAATACCTTCATACTCATTTACTGGACTAAATGCTTAGACTTCATTAGTTGTGTGTAAGAAATGGTGTTCCCAATTGTGGTGCAATTAATTATGGAAAAACTGTGGTTTTTGAGATATCATAAGGGTAATATTAAAACATTTTTTTTCTTAATAAGTAAGTATTTAAACACGTGTACCTTGTCAATGTTTTCAGTTACCGAGATATCGACCATTTATTCAATATATTTAATTTATTATCATAATAAACCGGTGTTTGCACATGCATATTTTTTAATTTTTTGAAGCTATGCTTCTTACAGCGGGCTTTGAGAGACGGAGTTAACTGGGAAAAAATGGCATAACGAAAATGCGTGAGGTGATAGTACCGTTATTTTTAACATAACAGAATAAGCTTTATCATATACCAGCGCCACTAGTAGAAATAAAAGTAGCTAACCTGTTATCAATAGCATGGATCAAACCAGCACAGATTACAACCATATTAATATATCAGAAAGCTTTAATAAACATGACTTTAAATACAATGTGCCGGATTTCACTTTTGCAAGCTTTTATATCACCATGTAGTTATTGCAATTTGTCAAACTTCACGGAAAATAAAGCTCATCTTTCAACTCTTTCAAAATAACATTAACACTCTCACAACAGGTTTGTAGGCTAGTTGGTTGGAAGCTAGTGCAAACAAATTAACATAACAGAATAAGATTTATCATATACCAGCGCCACCTCTACAGGACTAGTAGAAATAAAAGTAGCTAACCTGTTATCAATAACATGGATCAATCCAGCACAGATTACAACCATATTAATATTTCAGAAAGCTTTAATAAACATGACTTTAAATACAATGTGCCGGATTTCGCTTTTGCAAGCTTTTATATCATTGTTAACCCAATTAAAATGTTTTCTTAACATACAATACGTTATACGGCAGTATAGGGGGGTAAATTCGTGCTAGTGGAAAAATAATAATAAATAATATCTGATGTGTTAATAATAATAGTAATAATAAATAACTATATATATTGTCAATCATTGTGTTTCAAAAATATTAAAAAACAATCGAAAGTAAGTTGGAGCATAGCTTCTGTCGGCAGTCCCCCAACTGCCACGTGTGTTTTTTTTAAATGAAAAAAGATTAAACAACTTTTGTTCTAACACTATTCGGCTATAGCACACTATTATCAACTATATTGTTTACCTTTGCTTTGGTTTGTGCCTAGGCTAACGGCTCGGGTCATAGAAATTAAATTGCTGTCTTACACATGTTGGCAAATTTCTTGTTTAATGGGAAATTTCCTAGATGGAGCCTGCAACCAACATTTAGTACATACTGTAGTTTTGAACCCAATAAAATGTAAATTTAGAAAAGCCAAAGTGAAAGAAGGTTAAAAAAAGAAAATTTTCTTAAATAAGTGTCTTTTCTTAAACAAAGTAAATTTTCTCTCAAATTAAAAAGTACCTATTCACATTCTTAAACAAAGTACCTACTCTTAAACAAAATACCTTATCTTAAAGAAGTAGCATTGCCTAAAAAAAGTAAATTTCTTACAAAAAGTAAGTTTTCTAAAAAAAAAGTATTTTTTTTTAAATCACAACAAATTGCCTTTTCTTGAAAATCCACCTTTTCTTTAAAGATTACCTTTTTGTGAAACAAACTAACGTTTCCATTTTTGTTTTCTGATTCAATCTTGAGGATGATATTTTCCTTTATATTTTTTCCGGTTCAAGATCAATTTCTATGAAAAAGTACTTTTATCACAACACCGGATCTGGAAAAATTATTAAGAAAAATAACATTTCTTGAGATAAGAACCTACTCTTAAAAATGTACCTATTCTTGAAAAATTAACAATTCTAAAAAAAAATCCCATTTCTGAAAAAAAACCTTTTCTTCAAAACAGTACCTTCTCTTAAAAAACAAAATCTTTTCTTAAAAAATTCCGTTTCTCAAAAGTACCTTTTCTTAATAATAAAAAAATAGGTTTTCGTTTCTTTTCTTGAGATAAGTAGCCTTCCTGAAAATAAGTAAATTTTCTTAAAAAAATAACCGCTTCCGAAAACGAGTACAACTTCTTGACGAACTAGCTGTTCTTAAAAGAGTATTTCTTCGTAAATCATACTCTTATGGCTTTTTCTTACAGAAAGTACTTCTTCTTAAAAATAGTATATTTTCTTAAAACAAAACATTAGCTTTTAAAAAAGAAGTACCTCTCTTTAAGAAAGGACCTTTTCGGAAAACATAATACATATTCTTACAAAAAGGACACAAAAATAAACTTTTTTTAAAACTACATTCTATACATTCTATTCTATAAATTAAAATTATCTCTTTTTAAAGATCCGTCTAAATTATCGTATTTGTCAACGGGCGCCTTAGGCGTGTTGGAACTAACTAGTACATAATATTTATATAGCGAAAAGAACTTCGTTCCAACCGGGTGTCCCTTGACACCTCCTGCCATTTTGTTTACATCAAATTGATTCAAATTATAACAGATAATTTTCCTTTATTCTATTTTTTTTTTTGCTTTTTTAAATATTTATTATTAAGCCACTGGACTGTGTGCATGAGAAATGCTTCTCCTAGGTTGATAATTACTTTTCATATTTTTTCAGTTTTTGCCTCTTCTAGGGAGTGGTTTGGTGTTCCTCTAACTAAAGACTGGCAGTTATGCGAGATATTTTCAATTGACCCTGTTTTTAGTCGAGTTTTGAATTCTGTGGTTTGAATACTGTTCTATATTTTTCGTTATTTCTAAGATACCACAACGATACAACCATTGTCTAGTCATGTATAGGCTGTTACATTGTTAACGCACACAAATAGTTATTATGTATATTATGCCCTCTTAAATAAAAAAATTAAAAATAATTTACATAAAAAATATTCTACATATTTAAAAATAGTTAATCATTGCCATACAAAATGCACAGTTTAGTGTAAACGCCTCCGAAATATTGAGTTAGATAAAGTTATGAAAGTTTTAATAAACTTTTCCTTTGTATTAATTTCTGGAATATTATCGTACATACTTGATAATGGTATTAATTACTGTTCCATCAACAATTCACCATTTATCTACCCGTCAAAGTGACAAACTTTTTTAATTCCTATTCAGTCATAAATAAAAATTCTTAATTTATCCAATAATGCTCGCAACTAACAAGTCAGGCATAAGAAGTATTTAATAATACCATAGAATAATAATCATTAGTCCACTCTGGTCCTCCTCCCACCCACTACAGTGTAAAAGATACATAAAAGTTTGAGGAAAAGTTTGGTTTTGTATCGACCAAAGCATTTCAAGAACATGACAGTTACTATATTGACAAAACTAAAAATGAGGAAAGTTATTTTGCTTTCAATTCGAACTTCTTCTAAGATATTTACTTTAATATTGTAGCAAAAAGTGAGTAAAAAGTTTGATCTAAAACAAAACAAGAGGAATGCTAAGCAATAGTAATAACACTGTGGAACAAAATTTTTCGAAAATTAAAAGGTTCTTACAACGGATTTTGGTAGAGGGGTTAAAAACAGGTTTACGTGTATCGTCGTTTTGAAAGTTTACATAAGTGTGTAATTAAAGGGGTGGGGGTTAAAATTGTCACCCTTGTACATTCGTACGATGAATCGACATTTGAAGCCATGTGATCCTTACATTTTAGATATAGGATGTATTCAGCAATTTTGTGTAAAAGTTTGCAAGAAATATTTTTCTGGAACATTTTAACCCTCTAGCTCTTCAATATATATGGACCTTTTAAGCCCGTCTTTCGGCTAAGGATAAACACACAAAAATACAAAAAGGGGTTTAACGGTTTAAAATGTACAGAAAACATAATTGTCGTAAAATTCTACTATAAGTCTCTGAATACACCTAAGCTCAGACATCAACCTAAATGCCAGAAAGAAGTCAAACCCTAATAGCTTATTCACATTTACCGCGTTTCAGCTGGGACGCCGGCGTTTCGCTCTCTTGAAATCATTTCGAAACCATGGTGTTCACATTGTGCTTTTGTTAACTACTGTGGTTTCATGTGACATTTCTCATTTCTGTTTTGTATTTTCTGTATTGACTGTTAACAACACAAACGCACATTTAAAAGAAATATAAAATAGTATCAAAAATAGTAAAGAAATATAAAATAGTATCAATAAATTAATGTAATTTTTATAATATTAGAATTTATATCATTGTATGATAAAGCAATGAATGCATTCAAAGATATAAATGATTATATTCATAAATCACATTGCTATAAGTACTTACCACCACAAAGCAAACTAGAAATGTAAACAAACAGATTTGTTTGCCCTCATTTTTCTGGCATTTGCTTTGAACCAGCAGTGGAAATTTTTTGATATTACTCCTTTTTTAACTACTATTGGAGTACAACACTGTGCTCTCTCTCTCTCTCATTTTTACTGTGGTTTCAAACAAACTACAGTAAAAAGAGCATAATGTTTGCGTTTTTGTTTGTATGGAAATAAGTGCCAATTAAAGTGTGTTTCGCTGAAATCATCGAAAGAGAGCGAAGCGCCGGCGCTTCAGCTGAAACGCGGTAAATGTGAAAAGGGTATAAAATGTATTTTACGAGTTAATTTATTACTTATTACTTATTAGTTTGGTTTGGTTTAAAGGGAAGTTTCTAGGTGGAGCCTGTGTATTACATGTTGTAGTTTTGAACCCAATAAAAAGAAAACTTAGAAAAGCCACACTGCAATTCTGGCAAATCCATGCAATACAACCCTAAGCATGGAATTACATTTGGCAGCACACTTACTCTAACACTCGTATTTGGGTTTGGTTTGTGCCTAGGCTAACATAAGGGGGGAGAATTTTCGTTTAAAGGGAAATTTTCCAAGTGGAGCCTGTTTATTACATATTGTAGTTTTGAACCAAATAAAATGTAAATTTAGAAAAGCCAAAGTGAAAGAAGTTTAAAAAAATAAAATTTACTTAAATAAGTGCGTTTTCTGAAAAAAGTAAATTTTCTAAAAAAAACCTATTGATATTTTTAAACAAAGTATCTTTTCTGAAGGAAATAGCTCATCTTAAAGAAGTACCTTTGCTTAAAAAAGTAAATTTTCTCACAAAAAGTACTTTTTCTTAAAAGATATTTTTTAATGAGTACCTTTGCTTATAAAATTACATTATCTTACAACAAATTGCCTTTTCTTAAAATACTACCTTTTCTTTAAAGCGTACCTTTTTGTTAAACAGAATATCTTTTCTTGAGAGAAGTACCTACTCTTAAAATTGTACATGTTCTTTCATAAAAAAAAGCATTTCTTAAAAAAAAAATACCTTCTCTTAAAAACATACCTTTTCTCATAAAAATTCCCTTTCTTAAAAATAAAATAATACCTTTCCTTTGTTTTTCTTGAGATAAGTAGCCTTTCTGAAAATAAGTAAATTTTAGTATTTTTATTCTGTTGTTCGACCTTTTCCTTATCAATAAATAATCAATATTCTTCGAGCTTGAGGTCAGATTTGCTGTTGTTATATTTATTTTCCTCGATATTTCGCTACTCCTTTGTGTAGCATCATCAGGAGATGATGCTCCTGATGAAGTTTAAAAAAATATGATGCTCCTGATGATGATACACAAAGGAGTAGCGAAATATCGAGGAAAATAAATATAACAACAGCAAATCTGACCTCAAGCTCGAAGAATATTGATTATTTATTGATAAGTAAATTTTCTTAAAAAAATAACCTTTTCCTAAAAAGAGTACCACTTATTTAAAAAGTACCTGATCTTAAAAAAAGTACTTTGCAAAAAAAATTGATACTCTTAGGCATTTTCTGACAGAAGCACTTCTTATTAAATATGGTAGCGTTTCCTAAAAAAAAACATTAGTTTTTAATAAAAGAAGTACCTCTCATTAAAGAAAGGACATTTTCGGGAAAATATAATACATATTCTTACAAAAGGGACCTAAAAATATACTTTTTTAAAAATAATTAATTCAATAAATAAAAAATTTCTTAAAAAAAGTCTATCATTTTACAAAAAGTATATTTTCTTAAACCGTTCCAACCGGGTGTCCCCTGACACCTCATGCAATTTTTTTTACAAAGAAGTACTTTTTTGATGTGTTAACATCTATACGCGCGCCTCTAGGGCAGTAAACTATAAATTTAATACATACGCACGTGTTAGGTTTGTAAGAGTAAATCATCGTTTGTTTGTTCGTTGCTTGCCAGTCGGTATTGAAAGTGATTATTGGGCGATTTTCATATAATTTTCCCACGCGATTTTCTCCGGAAATTCATAGCCAATTTTATTAATTTTTGGATTAAAAAGCTAGTGCGGGTTTCGACGAAGAGTTTAGGCCAAAAGTTAAGGCGATCCGATATCGGCGAGCCGAGATTAAAGTGTTTTAATTTGGAGTATTAATTTGGAGTAATATTAAAAAAGTGTTTTATGTTGATCTTCGGTTTTGTCTTATCATCGTTTGTTTGTTCGTTGCTTGGCAGTCGGTATTGAAAGTGATTATTGGGCGATTTTCATATAATTTTCCCACGCGATTTTCTCCGGAAATTCATAGCCGATTTTATTAATTTTTGGATTAAAAAGCTAGTGCGGGTTTCGATAAAGAGTTTAGGCAAAAAATTAAGGCGATCCGATATCGGCGAGCCGAGATTGAAGTGTTTTAATTTGGAGTAATATTAAAAAAGTATTTTATGTTGATCTTCGGTTATATCGTACGAATATAACAATGTGTATGTATGTACAAGTGTCTGTTGCTTTGCATTCTTTGACTTTTGTGGGAATAAAACAAAAAGTATTGAGCAAGAAAATAATGACACATGTGCTTGCACTGGGTCTTTAAATAATTTTAAGTATTAATATTATTTAACTGTAACGTCATCATATGATTGAACGCTGTTTTTTATTTTCCAATGTAACATTTACGAATGTGTTCATAGAAATCGAACAGGTACCGTGTAGCAAAAAGGTGTTAAAACATCGCCCGTGAGTTCGAACACTCATTGGATTTTTTTTAAGAAGATGTACTTTTTAAAGACGTGGTACTCTTTCTAGAATAAGGTTATTATTTCAAATAAATGAACTTAGTTTCAGAAGCTACTTATCTTATGAATAGAAAAGGCATTACTTTTCGGAAAAGGTACTTTTAGGAAAAGTTACTTTTGTAAGAAAATGTGTACTTTTTAAAACAAGTTATTTTTTCATGTAAAGGTTTTTTTAAAGAAATGGGAATTTTGTAGAAGAGGTCCAATTTTCAAGAATGGGTACATTTTTAAGAGTCGGTACTTATCTCAAGAAGATTTATTTTGTTTCACCGAAAAGGTACTCCTTAAAAAAAACTATTGTGTTGTAAGAAAAATTATTTTTTTAAGAAAAGGTACTTATACAAAAATAATACTTTTTTTAAGAAAAGATAAGATAAAGTATTTTTTTAAGAAGAAGTACTTTGTTTAAGAATTTGAATAAGTATTTTTAAGAAAATTTTTTAAGAAAATGAACTAATTTATGGAAATGTTCTTTTGTAAACTTCTTTCCCTTTGGCATTTCTAAATTTACTTTTTATTGGGTTCAAAACTACAATATATACTAAATATTGATTACAGGCTCCACCTAGAAAACTTCCCATTAACAAGAAATTTCCCAACATGTATGTAAGACATTAGTTAGTGTAGACACAAACCAAAGCAAAAGTCAGTGTTAAAAAAGTTGTTTAATTTTTTTCATTTAGCCCCCATCCCTCAACGTGCTATGAGGAACTTCGTTTCAAAAAATAAGAATAAGAGCAAATTTATTTATATTGTGCTAATTTGGCGCGTCATTCAGATCAGGTTAGCATGACGACGCCAATTGCGACGTATCTCAAAATGCCGCCATATTGAAATTGAAAATGTATAGGCGAAAGAGTTTTGTGTATAAAGCAGTACCATCAGCCTTGCTCCAAGTTCAACATTCTGATGAACTTCCGGTACCAGAGCTACATCCTGGAAGTCCTAGTCAACATCTCGATGGTAGCACATGCGTTGAAACAGAAGTCATTGGCAGTGATGACTCGGGAAATGACCCAGCCCCAAGTCCAATATTGATATCTTAAGAGCATTTAACTGCATCCCGGAAGCTGATTCTATCGAAAAAGAAAGAAGAAATTCTAGCTGCATACATGAAAATCTTTATCTGCTTCAACTTATTGTTAATGTTATTTGTTTTCGTAAACACCAAGACGTGTTACTGCTAATAAACAGTCTTTGCGCCATCATACAATGCGAATCGGTATAGGGGATATATATAATTTGATACGGGAGTGTAACGCATAGACAGAGCAGTATTAGGCCTTACGTATCCAAATCTCTTGAGGACTTTTTAAGGAAATTGAGCTTGATCTGTCTCTCTGGCTGGCTGGTCACCACGGTAACTGCTGTAAGTCGTAACCGATCATAGTAAACATTTTCCAGTGATATTTAATTGCCCGAACTTAGACTGGTATTGAAAATGTGCATTCCTTTCTGCTACCACCAGCGAATATATACACATTTGGTGCAAAATTATGTTTCTTTTCAATTATTTTCAGACTGCCGTGTTCGGCTCATTTTGACTGTCGGAGTTATGGGAATGACGGACGAGAAGTTATTCAAAACAATTTCTTAATATGAAACCGTTCTACTCAAATTACAAGTTCCCTTAAGACTAATCGGGGATTAAGAATGACCTGTCAGAGTCACACCGCTTGACATTTTCATACATTTGGTAACAATTAAGTTGGAATCTACCACACTTTTTCAATAGTGGCACTCAGCTTATCACATGTACACAAGAGTCAGTCATGACTATAAATTAACTGTCAGCCCATTCACAGTTTGAGACATCCAAGTCAAAACTAGCGGCATACTAATAAGCTACCTAATATAAAGAGTCATCACCTACTGACATGTTCCTAAGAAAATTCTACTTGCTATGTCTTCAAGATAAAATGTCCAACTGGGTTGTTGTAGGACCAAATCTATTTAAATGAATGCACAAAGAGGAACTAGATGCAACCATTTGTTCTGTTCTGTTCTCTCAAAAAGCAGTGTAAAATATACTTATATATAGAATCCTAAAGCTCTTACAGAAATCAGGTGTTGGATAAACTGTTTCTATATCAACATTTATTGCAGACGGCTCAGCTTACAATAAAGAATAGAATGTTTACTCATAAAATATGTAGTTTATATACCTCCTAATGATTCCTAATGTGTTGCATGTTAATCCCTAATCCTTAGGTGTTGCCATGAAATGTCTGTGCCAGTTCTCCCTCATTCAAATTCATAAGAATTTCAAGTAATTCCTTATTCGACATATATTTAAAACATTTCCCAAAATTTCTCATTTCATGCTAGAATTCGTTAAGTGTTACAACAACTATACAAATGGCATTAGCGAAAAAATAAATGTTAAACTATTTTGTTCTTTACATTTAATATAAATTTGAAGTGACGCTTGACAAACTTAGTAAGTGGTCATGCTATTGTACTTAGTTCAGGTTATAACTGCATTACACTTCCGTCATGTATGGTAGTTCGGCCCTGCAGAAACGATTGAGATGGTTCGCAGAAAAGTACGAGGGTTCTTCAAATACAATAAAGTTTTGAATTTTGTGCCCCATTGTTGTATAAAACGTAACAGCAGAAAAAGTTTCGCGTGGGATTGTAGCATACCTGAGGCTATTTATAATCGTAAATATGTAAGCATTTAACAACTTGGCAGTTAGTAGGAAATGGAGTGAAAATATTTATAAATTTATTTAATTTAATTTTGTCGTAATGGATATGGATATGTTAAAAAATTTACTTATAGAAAAACATATATTTTGGCTGACATATTAACGATGTCCTATTTTTCCCTAATAAGTATGGAATTTCTAAACTACAACAATGGTTAGACCATTTCAATTGTTTTCCTTGATTCATGTTTATACATTCAGACGGTTATGCTAAATGATGTTAGGAGCTGCTAATGGTAACAAATAATTTTAATGGGGCAAAATTCTTACCCCTAATAGGAAATATTTGACCTGCAAGCGCCTAAACCATACCAGGTTAATTTGTAATGCAACAATGGGTTCAGAACATACATAACACCGAACAGTATCACAACGCACCTTATTGGAGTACGTATGTCTATAGCAATCGGTGGGTACATCTGAGTCTCTTTTAGTATAATTTTCGAGTGGTTTCAATATCTAAGAGATTTTGTTGTCCATGCCGTGCAATAACAAAAAACAATAAAAATAAATATATTTTTGAAAGAAAAAATTTAATTATTTAGAACATCTACCAAACCAAACCAAACCCATATGAAAGGACTTACAGACATGTGGGCATAATACTCGCGATCAGTTTTGTCTCACATCAACAGAAACCTTCTATATCCCCAAATAGCGTCCACTTCTGCGTCTGTATTACCGGTTCAATTTCACGCCTATGTTTCCTAAACCGCTCAAAATTATGAATTTCAGACTAAAACAATATTGGAGGTCTTATAAATTCTGACAACTCTCTCAACTATACAAATGAAAAAATAATAAAATAAAAATGGATGAAAAGCGCACAGTATGGTTAACAATTTATAAAATAGACTTAGTACCAAAAGTGAAACATAAAGTGCGAGGGATCGTGAAATATTGAACAAAAACAAAAAAATTAATGTGAGTCCGATCACAGGGGAGATGTGTAAACATCTAGTAATGAAATTTTTTTTTTAAGTTGGAAGTACTTATGCTTTTGGTTTATTTTTTTAATTAATCAATTAAAAGTATCAAAACTTTCAATATTGTAAATACATAGGAATTTGCTGGTTTTTGTTTGTTTTATTTAACTTATTTGGTTAGTAAATGGGCACACTGCAGTATATATGTACTGCATTAAAAATTACAGTAAGCAGTAAATTTATTGATTACTGAAAAAATTCAGTAAATTTTTACTGATAATGAAATTTAATTTTCATTAATCAGTAATCGGGCATTGCTGATTACTGAAAAATTCAATGCACCTCATCATAATCATGTAGGCACTTTATAAAAATGGCTGAAAAAAATTTTAGTAATGTTTTGTAAAATATTTTATTATTTTGTATTTGTTGCGGTTGACAAGTTATTAATCAGCTGTTTACTGAAATGTAATGCAGGTAGTTATTTTACAGGAATGGTTTTCGAAAATTAGTAGCTACTATTGCACACTAGATGGTGCTTATATGCAGCTGTTAAGTATGAATGACAATCTCAAAGACGAAGAAGACTTAAGCATGAAACACATAGACGACGACAGGCTACATGAACACACGACTACAAATGCCGCTGACTGCAAATGTAGACGTGTGGCAGCTACTGAATTATTTTCAAGACGGCAACTGCAAAGCAAACAGCTGATCTGTAATGTTGACGTTTGTGTTATAGTGTTATTTGTGTTAGAAGAAAATAAAATGTCTGGAGAATATTTAATAAATATTATTACAAACATAACAAAAATTGTGAAAACAGTTTATTATTCTGTCAGTGGTGCCACTTCAGGCATTGACAGCTCTAACCTGTTGATTGTCGCCCACACAAATAGAAATTAGTTTAATTCAACTACAGCTACATAAGTAGCATAGACAACAACCTGCAGTCGTGTCGCCTTGCCGTCGTTAAAATATTCACTTGCATATAAACGCATGTATTTTATTTTTGACAGGTTGTGGTCGGTAGCCTGTCGTCGTCTATGTGTTTCATGCTTTATAGTTTGACAAGTTTAGTTTTTAGTTTTCCTTATTTTGCTTTGTTTTAGTAAATTTCTTATTAAAAGTGCAAAAAACCTTTTTAAAAGTTATTAAAATTAAATGTTTTAGTATTCATTTTATTTATTTGTTTTCATTTGCCTACGATAACATAATGTACGACAATTAGTGAAAATTAGTAGCTACTATTGCACACTAGATGGTGCTGAGTATATTGTATGCAGTGTTGATTACACTAATACACTCATACATAGCTCACACCGATTTGATAACGCTTTACGATTGGTTAACGATTACATCGCACATCTTACTCTAAATTTGTGATTGTATTGTGAAAAAGATTTTTACCCCCAGCGTATAGATGTTGACACATCAAAAACTTTGCAGTTGTTAGCCTACTTTGCTGGTTGCTTGCTTTCCCATTACATCCCATGAAGGGATATGGGAGACCTTCTCACAACCAGTGAGCTGTGTGCTTTCTAGTTTTACACTCACTGATATTGACCTACAGTTTTACGTCGGTTCCGAACGTATTTTGGGAAGCTTTTTCACGGCTATGTACTCGGTGGTGTCCCTATTACTAGCCGAGGTGACCGGTCTCGAAGAAAGCGTTAGGTGGTCAGAGTAGGGATCGAACCCACGTTCTCAAATTAAAAATTGGAATAACGTAAAAATTTCAATAAAAACGCCTCAGACGCTCAGTCAGTGATAAGCACTTTCTTCGTAAGGATCAAACAAGGAGGAATATTTGAGGACGTCCGTAAACAATATGTTCAAAAATTGATTTTAATTTGTGTGTAAACATATAGTGACATACAAATTCAAATCAGTTTTTTTCGGAACTTAAGGGCTTTCTCCAATACTCATCCTTGTTTGCTTCTTATGAAGAAAACGGGCATCTGCATTATATTTGAATAAATTTTAACAAAATATTTTAACTTCGCCAGAAATTCTGTTATTTTGAATATATGCAATTGTTTTTGTAGCTCAGTCCAAATTTCAGTCCCACGTGGGGGACAAACTTTGAACATTATAATAGCAAATAGAATGTTAAAAAATCATTTTTCCGGAAAACCGGTTTCTGGTTTCACAGAATGGGCAAAGTCGGTTAATTTTGGGTTTTAAGTACGGTTAGTTTTCGGGTTTTTCGTTTCGTATGGAAACAAATATGTTCAAATTATTGTGAAAACACAAAATTAAATTTTCTTGTCTTGTTTTGTTAGCCCGTAAAAAGAGTCATTATTATTCTGAAAATATACCTGCATTTATCACATTTTAATATATTAACATTTAACAGTAAAGAGCAATTCAATTCAATTCAATTCAATTCAATTCAATTCAATTCAATTCAATTCAATTCAATTCAATTCAATTCAATTCAATTCAGTTCAATTCAATTTAATTCAATTCAATTCAATTCAATTCAATTCAATTCAATTCAATTTAATTCAATTCAATTCAATTCAATTCAATTCAATTCAATTCAATTCAACTCAATTCAATTCAATTCAATTCAATTCAATTTAATTCAATTCAATTCAATTCAATTAAATTCAATTCAATTCAATTCAATTCAATTCAATTCAATTTAATTCAATTCAATTCAATTCAATTCAATTTAATTCAATTCAATTCAATTCAATTCAATTCAATTCAACTCAATTCAATTCAATTCAATTCAATTCAATTCAATTCAATTCAATTCAATTCAATTTAATTCAATTCAATTCAATTCAATTCAATTCAATTTAATTCAATTCAATTCAATTCAATTCAATTCAATTCAACTCAATTCAATTCAATTCAATTCAATTCAATTCAATTCAATTTAATTCAATTCAGTTCAATTCAATTTAATTCAATTCAATTCAATTCAATTCAGTTCAATTCAATTTAATTCAATTCAATTCAATTCAATTCAATTCAATTCAATTCAATTCAATTCAATTCAATTCAATTCAATTCAATTCAATTCAATTCAATTCAATTCAATTCAATTCAATTCAATTCAATTCAATTCAATTCAATTCAATTCAGCTCAATTCAATTTAATTCAATTCAATTCAATTCAATTCAATTCAATTCAATTCAATTCAATTCAATTCAATTCAATTCAATTCAATTCAATTCAATTCAATTCAATTCAATTCAATTCAATTCAATTAAATTCAATTCAATTCAATTCAATTCAATTCAACTCAATTCAATTCAATTCAATTCAATTCAATTCAATTTAATTCAATTCAATTCAATTCAATTCAATTCCATTAATTTAGTCCAAGTCAATTCAATCCAATCTAATCTAAGACAAATCTAGTCTAATTCAGTTCAGTTCTTTTTCTCGTCTTAATTGAACTGGACTGAATTGTAATGGTTCTTAGGTGTATTTTGGTTTTAAAGTAAAATCTCAATCGTACTCCAATTTGCAATTACGGTTTAATTTAATATTGGCAAGTTTAATTCATATTCACAATTTTCAGGAATGATAACATGTGTGCGACAGTCCAAAATACCTGGGAAGTGATAGTATTTTTCTTGTAGGTACTCTCGAGTGAAACAAGAATCTGCTTTTGAAATTTGCCAAACACCCCCAAAATCTTGAATAACCCAGTCAATTAATACCTGATTTTTAATACTAAAGTTGCGTTTTACTCATTACTAAACGTCGCTTTTGAAAAATGCAAGAGTATTATGGTTTCTTTATAAAATAATGTGTGAAAGCATCGCCGAAATTGAAAAATGGCAAAAAAAGTAAAAAAAATATCTGTTTGCTGGACAAATACGCACAGACTTCTATAATTTCTTAAATAACGTTTGAAAGGCCCAAGTTTCTTATTTTCAAATCCGGTGACAAAATAAACATCGGTTGATAATCAACTAACTTAAAAGATTAGAAGTGCGAGGGTTTACTATTGTGTGAGATAAGTACTATTACTTCCCAGGTATTTCGACTTTAGTTTTTTTTGTATCACTGTGGAATTTAACTAAATTTTAATACGTTTAAATTCTCGTTAAAAAGTTGACACGAAATCTGGACTAAACGTCTGGAAAAACTCTAAACGTAATTGACGACAGTCCGAAACGATTTCTGACCTATTACAGTACTATTGTCGTTGGAAATGTTGAATGGAAATGTCATGTATCGTACGGAATTCTGACATTACATATTACAAAATTCGCATGATTAGTATAAAAATTCTGAACTAAAAGAGTTTTTAGTTAGGCATATTTAATTTGTCAAAAATTGTAACAAAAAATAAAGCCGATAAAGAAATATTCCATAGGCCGTAAGGTTCAGAAGTGGTTCTATGTTTGTTCTGAAAATTTTCTCACAAAGAGTAATAACTGTAAAAATGTAAAACCCAAAAACATAAATTTGACTAACAACAGGTATCTTATAAACATACTGAACAGTTTCGTCCGATATTTTATGTCGAATCAAAATAAACAGAATTTCCGCGGGAAAGGCCCAGCACAAGACAATAAGTGTATAATACAAATTTAAAGAACATCCAACCAATCCAAACCTATTAAAATATCTCGCAATAAATTAATAACAGTTGTAGCAGACAAGTCAAAAAGAAAACGTAACAACTTCGGCAAGGATACGTGACAGAGTTGAAACACTGCTTAGAATATACTATCAGATATTCTCGCAACATTTGGTTTGCTGGGTAGTAGTGTATAAAACTCTTTTCACTCCTATATTTGTGTGTCTACGTATCCGCTAATAATCCACAATGGCCAAGTACAAAATTTGCACTTTAAGCCTCAGATTCTCTGTCAGGACTACCAAAGTGCTGGTGTGTAGCTTTGTGGTTCAGTGGTTTTTACCATCCTCTATCGCCCACACTCGTCCAAATGTGTCCTCCCATACAATGGAAAGCTCATGCTCGCAAAAACACAAAAAGAATAAAAACATACGCATTTCTCCATAAGAATATTAGTTATAAAAATAAAACAAAAAAGAAAAATAAAGTGGAATAAAAACCATGAAGATCTTCATACAAGTGTACTTAGATATACTTAACAAATTGCAGCAGCAGCTCCACAATAGCGGTGGGATTTTGACTTCTTAAAGTCACACATTTACATAGCGGAAACAACCACATTATAAATATATATGTACGTAGTATATGCTACACTGTGTGACTTGTATTTACACATACGTGTTAACAAAGCTTAAATATACTATCAAAAAGGATTAACAAACAAACTTTGATGAAAATCGGCCAAACTATCACATGCATATTCGATGCTGAGAAAAAGTGGGTAAAGAGATATTCGGTGTGGTACTTTTATAAAATTCATTTTCAATTCAGAAATAATTCTAGGCAGAGGTGTTCAAATAATAATACTAAACAGAAAAATTGTAATTCCTATAAATTTCCCGAAAAGGTCCTTTCTCTAATGAGAGGTACTTCTTTAATTAAAAGCTAATGTTTTGTTTAAATAAAAGCTACCATTTTTAATAAGAAGTGTTTTCTGGAAGAAAAAGCCTAAGAGTATGGTTTTTTTACAAAGAATTTCTTTTTATAAAAACAGGTACTTTTTAAAGAAGTGGTACTCTTTTTAGGAAAAGGTTATTATTTTAAGAAAATTTACTTATTTTCAGAAAGGCTACTTATCTCAAGAAAAGAAAAGAAAAGGTGTTATTATATTTTTTAGTAAAGGTACTTTTAAGAACAGGAATTTTTGTAAGAAAAGGTATTTTTTTAAGAGAAGGAATGTTTTTTTTAAGAAATGCTGTTATTTACGAAAAACATGTACAATTTTTAAAGTAGGTACTTGTCTCAAAAACAGCCATTGTGTTCTACAAAAAATGTACTCTTTAAAGAAGAGGTACTTTTTTAAGAAACGGCAATTTCAATGTACTTTTTTAAGAAAAGGAACTTACTTAAAAAATTACGTTTTTTAAGAAAAGGTAGATTTTGTAAGAAAATTTACTTTTTTAAGCAAAAGGTACTCCTTTAAGATGAGGTATTTTTTTAATTAATGGTAAATTGTTTAAGAATATCGGGAGGAATTTTTTTGAGAAAATTTACTTTTTTTAAGAAAACGCACTTACTTAAGAAAATTTTATATTTTTTAAATTCTATCACTTTGGCTTTTCTAAATTTACTTTCTATTCGGTGCAAAATTAAAAAATGTAATAAACAGGCTCCAACTAGAAAATTTCCCATTCAGCAAGAAATATCGCCCCATATGTTAGTCTAGACACAAACCAAACCAAAAGTATGAGAATGCTGCCAAACGTAATTCCTAAGTCCATGCTCAGCGTTGTATTTCATGGATTCGCCAGACTTGCACTTTGACTTTTCTAAATTTACTTTTTATTGGGTTCAAAACTACAATATGTAATACACAGGCTCCACCTAGAAAACTTCCCTTTAAACCAAACCAAAAGTAATAATGGGTTGCAATAAAGTAGTTAAAAAAAAGTTGTTTAAAATTTTTTCATTTAGCCCCCATCTTGTAACCCCAACTTCGGTCCAAAAGCATTTCTGATTAGCTTAATGCTTTGCGATAAGGAACTTCGTTCCAATAAAAAACCCAAGTTATAAATACACGCTTGGCTTGCATGAAGTAGATTTGTATATAAGTATATTGTTTGTGTACCAGCTCATAGTTGAAACCTTCTGAAAACAAAAACGTGAGACACAACAATGAAAGGAGATGCAAAAGAGAAGAGGCCGTTATTTTTCGGCATGTACCCGAAAAGGTCCTTCTTAAAGCGCGATTCTCCCTTTATTAAAAGCTAATGTTGTTTAGGAAACGGTACTATTTTTAAAAAGAAGTACTCGTACTTTCTGTGAGAAAACGCCATACGAGTATGAATTTGTTATACAAAGAATTACTGTTTTGAAGAACTGGTACTTTTAAAGATGTGGCATTCTTTTTAGTAAAATGTTATTTTTTTAAGAAAATGTACTTATTTTCATGAGTGAGAATTTACTAATTCTCAAGAAAAGAAAAGAAAAGGTATTATTTTATTTTTAAGAAAACGTACTTTTACGAAAATGAATTTTTGTCAGAAACAGTATTTTTTTACGAGAAGGTATTTTGAAGAAAATGTTTTTTTTTAAAGCGATTTTTTTTACAATTGGTATTTTTTTTCAATGATTAGGAACATTTTCAAGAGTAGGTACTTATCTCAAGAAAAGTTATTTTGTTTCACAAAAAGATACTCTTTACAGAAAAGATAGTTTTTTAATAAAAGGCAATTTGTTGTACGAAAATGTAAATTTTTAAGCAAAGGTACTTATTTAAAAATTAATTAATTTTTTTAAGAAAAGGTACTTTTTGTATGAAAATTTTCTTTTTTAAGCAAAGGTACTTCTTTGAAATAAGTTATTTTTTAAGAAATAGTACTTCGTTTAAAAATATGAATAGTTATCATTTTGAGAAAATGGATTACTTATAAGGATTTATGAAAATGTTATTTTTTTTAAACTTCTTTCACTTTGGCTTTTTTAAATTTACCCGTACTTTTTATTGGGTTCAAAACTACAATATATACTAAATATTGGTTACAGGCTTCTCCTAGAAAACTTCCCACTAAACAAGAAATGTCCCAGCATATGTTAGTCTAGACACAAACCAAAGCAAAAGTACCCAATATAGTTGATATCACTGTCGTGAAGCATAATAATGTTAAAAATATTTGTTTAATTTTTTTTTGAATTCGCCCCCATCTTGCAACCGTCAACTTTGGTCCAAAAACATTTCTGATTAGCTTAATGTTTTAGTTAATAGAGTATAATTGTGAGTTTAATGTTAGTAAAACTGGAAATTACTCCCAATCTTAAATAGACAAAGAAAGAGTAACAGCCTGTTTCTCTATCTTGAACGAAAAGCTAATCGAACGAAAATCAGTCACTCACATTCGACTCAATTTGGGGTTCTCAATGTCGAAATTTTCGATCGCCGGACTCTATGTTTGTTCCCAACTGACAGCACATTCGAAATAGAGAAACCAAAATTTGTACTTAAAAGTTAGTCCAAAATTTTACGTTTCCGTTTGAATTGAAACGACAAGATGTCAACCCCAAATCCACTTTCTTTCACCTAGAACACGAACGAAGGGTTTCGTTCGAGATAGAGAAAGAGGCTGTTAGTACCCGCTAGTTTTTATCTATTTTTTGAATAATTTACAATTTGGTGCTTACAACGTTATTTGCGAAAAGGCTTCAACCGTTGGCTTTAAATATCGAAGATGTATTTTGATTACATTGAAATGTTAAGCTTTAATTCTTAACCGATTTCCAAAATATGTATTAAAAAGAATTAAATTGTTTTCTCGGTTTTTTTTTTGCTTGCACGTTGTTGGAACAATTCTAGTTATTTTGTGAGCTGTTTATCCCTATAATGTGAGATGATTTGCCTAAGTACTTGTGGAGAAGGTAGAAAACGAGATGCCTTAGTGGGCATCGAAATAGCTGTATACCCAACCTTCCACCGGAATAATCAATTTCACTGCTTCTTTTATTGAAAATTCTTTTTTTTTTTTTGGAAAAAATGTATATCATTCAAAAAGTAACGGACTTATTGATCCGCCCTCGTACTAAATTCAATTGGGGCTGTTAGGTGTGGTTCCGTCCACATCAATACCAATGTGGACCAAATGTGTTTGAGGGGATTTAAAACCTTATGATAAACTATCCACGTGTTCCAGATAAGGCTCGAAAATAGAGTTATTTTAGGGTCAGACGAACATATTTGTGATCCGCAAACATATTATAATGTCATTGAGCAACACTTCCGGTATATCAACTAGATTCAAAAGAAAATAAGTTCCTGAAAGTGGTCTGCCACTCGCACAAAATGCAGCGCGGAAGCATAGACTATGTCCAGCGCTCTCGTGCTCCTCTAAATCCGTTTGAAGTGCCCTTGAGCTCTGAATACAGATATTATTTCCTGCTAAGATATTAAGAAATAGCCATCTTGCAGCTTACATATATCCTCTCTAGGAGCGAACATCAAGTGTATCGAACCATTCGATTCGGTTTATAACTTTCCAAAACCAGTACCTCGTTTCTGTAGTTCACGAACCGAAAAAGTTTTCACATGAAACAAAAAAGTACGAATCGGTAAAATAACCGTACAAATTGCGAAAACTGTCTGTCAGCTACAATTTTTTTCATGCTTATTGCAAAAATACGAGAAAATCACTTTCCAAAAATAGGGATTCGAAAAATTTTAAATTTTACAAGTCAAAAATACTCAGAAATTAAAACAGTCCGAGATTTTGATGTTGTTTCTACAAAACGGCTTTTTAACGAATAAAAAATTTATATTTTATGTGGAGAAGGTAAGAATTATATAATTTTGTTATGTATTTCAATTCCTTTAATAAATATTACAGAAAAATCAAAAAACATCAACAAACCAAAAAGAGAAATTAGTTGAATATATATCTACTAATTTGGAATTTGCAAGAGGACAATTTAGAGGTCTAAAATCCAACACAAATTGTAAGGAGCAGTGAGAATCCGTTAGTTAAACGATGGTATTTTTTGGTAGGCTAAACCTAGCCCTAGGCCTTAAGACATTCTTTGTCATCTAGTTTACAGCCATCCGTGTTGAAGCGCATGCACGCTGAAAAATTTGTATTTTTTTGTTGTTTGGATACAAATAAAACGTGTTTGTAGCTAGTCGCAAATATAGTATCCTTGTATCCAAACACATTAGATTTGCTATTCAATATAACATATTTGGAAGACAATGATTAATAGGTAATAATATAACGGGTTTTTCAATAAGAGCGCTACTAAAGTCTTTTTAAATAAAACAAAACCAGTTTTAGATACCAATGAAATTCTTTATGTGAAGGAACGTTCGATGGAACTCGATTTCTTTTGCATGGCCACCACGGGCACGCTTGCAGAAGTCCAGACGCTGAACCCAATTTTCGACGGTTTTCAAGCATAAATCGGCCGATACTGCTGCAATTTCACGTTCGATATTCGTACGAAGTTCATCAACCGTCGCTGGCTTGTTGGCATAGACCATAGACTTGACATAGCCCCACAGGAAATAATCTAACGGCGTCAAATCGCACGACCGTGGCGGCCAATCGACTGGGCCATTTCCTGCGATAACACGTTCACCAAATTTGGTTTCCAATAAATTGATTGTGGCATTCGCTGTGCGGCTTGTGGCGCCGTCCTGTTGGAACCACATGTCCTCCAAATCCATAATATCCAATTGGGGCCAAAAATATTCGGTTATCATTGAACGGTAGCGATTCGCATTAACAGTAATGTGCCGGTCTTAATCAGAACGGAAGAAGTACGGCCCCATGACGCAGCCGGCCCATAAACCGCACCAAACCGTAATTTTTTCGGGATGCAATGATGACTCTTGGATTACGTGCGGATTGCTGTCTGACCAATAAAACATATTTTGCTTATTGACAAAGCCATTCAGCCAGAAATGAGCCTTATCGCTGATTGTTGAGGCCTCTTAAAGTTGGCCTCTTAAAGTTGAGGCCACTGACTCCAAATTTCGGTAGTAAATTTTAATAATTTCGACTCGTTGTTGGCTCGTATATCTTTTCATGAAGAAATGGCAAACCTTACTGAAGAGAAATGTCAAAAAAGCGGGGAAAAATATGGCGTCGTTTGCTGTCCCTATCGATTTACTTTTGTAGCGTCTCTGTTGAAAAACCCTTTATATATTTGTGACCAAAACGTGTCTTTGCTTGTTGGAAACGACTGAACCCAAAAAAGTGACAAACAATTAAGAAACAAAAAGCAGTTGATCTTAAATTTACGAAAACAATGCTCGCAAACATATACATGGTTCCTGCAATATGTTGCTGGGGCCGTTATTTTTCAGATCGTGTATACGCCATATATTACCTGCGTCCATGCGAGTAATGTCTATTGGGGACATGAGTGGGGGATTTTCTTCTTAAGGCAGAATTTAAGGTTACGCAATTCCAGTCGAATTTGGAATTTGGTCTTCGAATATTGCCATGGATCTCTTAAAATAGTCTCGAGAGGTTAGAGGCTGGTCGTCCAGCGCGAACATAATCTTAGGCAAGTTGCTAACGTTACCTCCATTTCCATGCCATATAAATGTAATAATAACCCACAAACCCTCGTTATTGGTTGAGCAAACTGCACCTGCTGTACACACCATTGTTATTCTCTGGTTATTTTCCATCCGGCCATAAAATTACCATGGCTTATGGCAATTTCGGGCGTACAACAGGTGCATATATCAAAGAACCTAGCTAGTAATCTTGATAGTGATAGCGAGGGTCGAATGGTGGCACTGATCGATTTAGTCTAAAACGAAACTGTGAATATAATTTTTAGTGTAATTGAGTCTTCCTACTTTGATTAAAAGCAAAATAATATGGCCTTTCATCTCCAACAATACCAAATTCAACATAATAAGCATCCAGGGAATGAAATGAAATGGTATATGGATCTTTAAGAAAATATACTTTTTGTAAAATGATAAACTTTTTTTAAGAAATTGTTTATATATTGAATGCATTTTTTATAAAAAAAAGTATATTATTAGGTCCCTTTTGTACTTATACTTTCCAAAAAGGTAATTTCTTTAATCAGGCGCACCTCTGTTATTAAAAGCTAATGTTTTTTTAAGAAAGCTAACATTTTTAATAAGAAGTGCTTTCAGTAAGAAAAAGCCTAAAAGTACGAATTTTTTTTTACAAAGAAATGCTTTTTTAAGAACAGGTACTTTTGAAAAAAGTGGTACTCTTTTTAGGAAAAGGTTATTTTTTTAAGAAAATTCCTTATTTTCAGTAAGGCTACTTACCTCAAGAAAAGGAAAGGAAAGATATTATTTTATTTTCAATAAAAGGAATTTTTGTAAGAAAATTTTTTTTTTAAGAGAAAGCATATTTTTTTGAAGAAAAGCTGTTTTTACGAAAGAAAATGTACAAATTTAAGAGTAGGTACTTATCTCAAGAAAAGTTGTTTTGTTTTACAAGAAAGGTGCTCTTTAAAGAAAATATAGCTGTTTAAGAAAAGGCAATTTGTTGTTAGCTAATGTACTTTTTTAAGAACAGTTACTTATTTACAAAAATTACATTCTTTAAGAAAAGGTACTTTTGTAAGAAAATTTACTTTTTCAAGCAAAGGTACTTCTTTATGATGAGGTATTTTTTAAGAAAAAGTAGATTGTTTAAGAATATCAATAGGTATATTTTTTTGAGAAAATTTACATTTTTTAAGAAAACGAAGTTACTTACGAAAATTTTATTTTTTAAACTTCTTTCACTTAAGCTTTTCTACTTTTTATTCGGTGCAAAACTGCAATGTGTAATAAATAGGCTCCACCTAAAAAATTTCCCACTAAACAAAAAATATCCCCCGATATGTTAGTCTAGACACAAATCAAACCAAAAGTACGAGTGTAAGAGTGTATAAGTACGAGTCTAAGACTGGCTTTTCGAAATTTACCTTTTATTGATTTCAAAACTACAATATGTAATACACATGCTCCACCTAGAAAACTTCCCTTTAAACCAAAAGTACCCAATATCGTTTATAATAATGGGTTGTAATAAAGTAGTTAAAAAAGAGTTGTTTAAAATTTTCACATTTAGCCCCCATCCCGCAACGTGCGACAAGGAACTTTGTTCCAATAGTTAAACATTTAAAATATATAAATATATTTCTACTTTTAACAAACCGTTGTGAAAATTTTATTCAAAATATTTCAAATTTAATTTTTTTTATAATTTTTCCAACCTTAGTGTTTTTTTATTTTGTAATACTTTATTTGAAATTCAAGTTTTAAAATTTTTTTTTGAAAACTCGTTTATTTGTGACTAAAACAAGTCCTTGATTTTTAGAATCGGTTAAAAATTGTTAAAGTTACAATTTGTTTTTTAACCAAAATTTTAATTTCACACAGAATCTGGGTTTCACCAAAACCCATTTCATTTGGAAAACTGGGATTTTTAATTCTGTAATACGACCTATATGTCCGTCGGTGATGCAATGGTAAGAGTGCGCGCCTCTTGTACATGAGACCCTGAGTTCGATTGCTGCTCTCGCCACCTTAAATACCTTTCAGCGGCGGTCACCTCGCATAGTAAGGGTGACACTATCGACTATTTAGCTATGAAAAAGTTTCCCAAAATACCGTTCGGAACCGGTGTAAAACTGTAGGTCCCAATCACTGGTTGTGAGAACCTTTTCCAAATTCCTTCATGGAATGTATTGGAAACCCAATTATTTTTGTTTTAATAGTGTCATGTATAACAATCTGAATAAAAACTAAATGAATTGTGTCGGGCAATGTTATAAATACTTATCTTAGATGATACAACATACCGATCTATGTATGAACCTGTATACAAATGTACATATATGTATGTGTATCTGTATTTGCATATACATATGTAAATTCTCAAACAAGTGGAAATATACAATTCATTATGTTTTTAACCGAGTGCTGGTGGTTGCTTATGTGTTAAGTTGTCATAAGTACTTTATTGTCGTGTGAAGCGATGGCAACTGGGGAAATGAAAGTACAAACAATTTGCATTACAATTCGTGAATGTTTTTTCGGCTAAAAAAGATATTATATACACAAATATTATGTATATTTGCAATTGAAGCATTAAAAATATGACCTATTTACATAAAATCTAAGTATATAGGGGATTAAAAACAAACTAAAGCTACTCATACTCATCTAATTTGGGTTACAGCTATAACGTAGTTTCAACAAATTAATGCTTCAGTTTCGTTTAAATACCTAAACGTGATGTAATTTTGATAGAAAATGCAGTTTTCCATAAGAAATTCTTTATTTTTTGTTGATTTATCAAGCATAACGTATAGGGATACAGATTATGTAGGCCGGGAATAAAAAGTAAAATGTTGGAGCTACGGGATTTGGTTAGCAAAATGATCGTTCTATGGGTCAATTAAAATACATGCACAATTTCTTCAAAACAATTAAGCCCTTAACCTTCCGCAATGCACTTGATACAAAAACAACATGCAATTTCACATTTTGGAAAATTTAAATATAATTTGGTTACAATTTCAAAATTGTGATTATGGTGAAATATAGTCTATGTGCTCCAAACGATTTTAAGAAACATTTGAATTATGCTGTAAATGCAGTTTATTTTAAACTTCAAATTACTATTTTTGCTCCTAACACTTTAGCAACATAATTTTGATATTTTGAAACGGCATGTAGAGAAGAGGTTATTGCTGATATAGCGCATTACAAACATCCTCATTACCGTCCTCAGTTCGGACCGACATCCGATGGCATTAACATATTTGCAATGAAGTGCTTGGAATAATTAGTGCAATAAATTTCTAATATTGCAACTCGTTAACCCTCTTGTTTCCAACTTAAGCCCCGTAGTCAGCTCATGCGAAATTTTCGTAAGAAATTTTGTCATATATCTCTAAACGGAAAGTGTTGTCACAGAAAGGTACCACATATCTGTGATTTACCTTGTAAATAATTCATCATTAAATCATCTTTGCACTCCATTTTATATTTAATGCATGTGATATTACTTTTGTGTTTTAAAATAATCGAAATGTCACAATTCCAGTCTCACAGAATTATCAAACAATTGTTTTCGTTCGAAAGATGTTAATTTTGCCTACGAAATTTTGGCAAAGAGCTGAGTACCAAGCAAATGAAAAGTGAGCGATAATTTCGGTACATGCAATTTTCGTCACTTTTTAATACACGTACTTTTCATGGCGACGAAAATTTCATAAAAACTGAATTCCAGTCTTTATAGAAGACCATTATGCTAAATATTTACGTCGCGCATTAAGGTGTATCGAAAATAAAAAAATCACATGAGGTGTCATGGGACACCCGGTCGGAACGAAGTTTCTTCCTTTCGCTATATATTATGTACTAGTTAGTTCCAGCACGTATAAAGCACCCGTTTAAAAGTACGATAATTTAAATGGATCATTAAGAAAAGATGATTTTTGTAAAATAAAAAACTTTTTAAATAAATTTTTTCTTCTGCAATGTATTTTTTAAAAAAATATTTACAGTTGTAGGTCCTTTTTGTAAGAATATGTATTATATTTTCCAAAATATGTATTATATAGGTCCTTTTTTAAAGAGATGTACTTCTTTTATTAAAAGATAATGTTTTTTTTTAAGAAAAGGTAATATTTTTAAGAAGAAGTAGTTTCTGCAAGAAAAAGCCATAAGAGTATGATTTGCTTTTTTTTACAAACAAGTACTTTTTTCAAGAACAGGTACTTTTTAAAGAAGTGGTTCTCTTTTAAGGAAAAGGTTATTTTTAACAAAATTGACTTATTTTCAGAAAGCCTACTTATCTCAAGAACAAAAGGTAAAATTTTATTTCTAAGAAAAGGATTTTTTGTATGAATAGGTATTTTTTCCACCTTGTTGAAGAAAAGGATTTTTTTTAAAAATTTTATTTTTTTACAATTACTCCTTTTTCAAGAATAGGTAAATTTTTAAGAGTAGGTAGATAGTAGATATTGCCATATTATATGAGACAAAATTACACCATACACATAATGTAATATTTAAATATTATAAAATCATAAGCAAATATCGAATTGATGCATCAAAGGAGTGGGGGAACTGCTATATTAGTCAAAAATAACATACAATACTACAGGCACGATAACAAAAGGAGATATTCGCTAGATGCTTTAGAGACATGCGCTTTAGAGTTATTACATGTGCGTACTGTTCGGCCGGCAATATAAGTTCAGTACGAGCAGACTTGCAAAAACTATTTGATTTTATGAATCTTCAAAATTCAAATAACTACTATGTACTAGCGGAATACTTGTACTACAAGCACACAGAATGGGGTAATACTGTTAATAACGCATAAGGCAATATCCTAAAAAAAGTCAACATTCAATTTCTTCAGCGAAGCCGGCTTTCCTTAGCCGTAATTATGTCATTATGCCTTCCATTGAAGCCAGCACACTTCACACTGGCATGACTATCACAAAGCCAACATGAAAGAACATAGCCCTCATATACGTCCCTGACTGTACAAATCTAGTAATAATTACCAAATCCTAAAAGTATGCAGAATAATACTGGGTTGTATGCTGGGTTATAGTATAATACGGTTAAAAAAAGTTGTTTAAAATTAATTTTTTTTTAATTAGGCCCCCATCCCGCAACGTGCGATAAGGAACTTCGTTCCAAAATGTTGCATTGCATTTTCAAATTATAATTTTATGAAAAAAGTATGACAAATTTTCTTTAATATGCAAGTACTTTCACAGCATTTAATTTCTCCCTCTCTTCTTCTTATTAATTAAGTAAGTTCTCATCATACGTCTGTCTTTATAATAATTCTACGAGTATTATTAAATGTATGCAAAATTAAAAACCCCTTATAAGATGTGTAAATTTCATTCCACGAAGGTGTAATTTCTTAATTCGTCTGATGGCAACACTACAGTTTGCGCACATGTCAATAGTATTTGCAATTCTAACGTTCAGGTATATGTGGCATGACTATGAATGGTTGAATTTGCTCTCTCACTCTCAAGTATGTTCCATACATATCTATGTACATACACATGTATATGGTAATACAGATTCGTTTGATTCGTTTGTTTACAATTCTAGTAGTTATTACCAAATCCTAAAAGTATGCAGAATAATATTGGGTTGTATACTGGGTTATAGCATAATACGGTTAAAATAAAGTTGTTTAAAATTTTTTGTATTAGCCCCCATCCCACAACGTGCGATAAGGAACTTCATTCCATAAGTATCACAACCTTTTTTGATTTCGATACACCTTTGTGTGGAACCTCAATAATGGCCTAATACAAATAACAAACAATGATCCATATCTTGCAATTTTGGCACAAAAACTGGACTATCATGGCACGACATCGCGCTGAATTAACTGATAATGCCACACTGGCGCATTGTTGAAGAAAAATGGTCCTATGTTGCCTCCGGCCCAAAATACCTACCAAACTCTAACAAATTATGAATGCGTTTGTTTTACGAGTATTTTCTGCACCTCAAAAGCGGAAATTGTGCTAACTAAAGAAACGCCCAAGATGAAAATGATCGACATTTCTAAATATGAAAATACCGTCAAACAGTCATTCTATTTAAAATTTTGCTCAACAATAAAATACCGTTGGTCCCTCAGCAGCGTTTAATCTGTACTTATCCCGAACTATCAGCTGCTACACTTACAGAACAATATGGTTGCGCCAGCCGAATTCGCCGAAACCGAGTTTAGTTACAACCTCGTTAGAGGTTGACACAACCTCATTAGAGGTTGACACAACCTCATTAGAGTTTGACTCAACCTCATTAGAGGTCCATAAAACCTCATTAGTGGTTGGCACAACCTTTTTGGAAGTTGATTCAACTACATTATAGGTTGACACAACTAGACTTGTGTCCAACTCGTTCACTAGTTCTCGAACTCGTTAATTTAAGGTGCTCGGTCGTAACAATAACGAACATACTCGAGTATCGAGCATGTGCATTATGTTGATGATGGTGATGTCTGGTCACCCTAAATGAACTAGGTAGTTCATGAACTACCCAACTCTAGACACAACCACATTAGTGGTTGGCACAACCTCATAAGTGGTTGGCACAACCTCATAAGAGGTTGAAACAACCTCATAAGAGGTTGATACAACCTCATAAGAGGTTGATGCAACCTCATTGGAAGTAACGTTTGACACAACCTCACTAGAGGTTGAAATAACCTCATTAGGGATTGATACATTAGAGGTTCTGACAACCGTAATTAGATAGTGTTACAAATATTATTTTTATTATTAAGAAACTATTTATTTTCCTGTGTTCTTATAAAAAATTTACAAATCAAGAAAATGAAGTCAATTATGAGTATCTAAGGTAATCTTTAGGGTTACACATGTGTTTTCCCTGACACAACCGACCTTTTTTGACGGCCCGGACATCATGGGTCACCGCACCAATTCTGTCGTATTGTATCTGTTGATTTAGGTCCTAATACATGTCATTTACAGATGATTGCAGCATATCTCAAGCTACCGAGCTTGAAAAAATTCAAAACTGTTGATATCTGCTTGGACTTATTCTGCAAAATAAAGCGATTTAATACAAAAACCACAATAACAATATTTTTACTTACCTTTATTAATAACCACACATTAAATTTTTTTAAGCCGCGACAGGATTATACAGCATTTAACTTCTTTTAATATATTGTTTTTAGAATTTTAAACGTCAAGTTTTAAATATGTACATAGAATTATGTTGGGGTGACCGAATTGAATATTAAATTCGGTTGTACCTACAGAATTCATCAGAAATTCTGTTACATTAACCGAATTGACGCCGAATTCGGTCGATGCAACTGACATAAGGGTTAATTCGGTTATTGCGACCGAACTCATACCAAATTCGGTAGTTACAACCGAATTCATACTGAATACGGTAGTAACAACAGAATTGATGGCATATTCGGATGTTGCACTTGAATTGATGCCACATTCGGCTACTCCAACCGAAGTTGGTACCAATTTCGGTTGTTGCATCCGAATTATTTCCTAATTCGGTTGCTCCAAACGAAATTTTAGAAAATTTTTTGAGATAACGTATATAATTCAAGATTCAGTTACCACAACCTAGTCAATTATGAAACGAGGTTACTTCAACCGAATTTTAGATGTGAGGACCAAATTTGGTAATGACAACCTCAATTCGGTTGTGGCAACCCCAATTCGGTGGTAGCAGCCGAATCTACGGTTGCTACAACCTCTTTTAAATCAATTTGTTCTCTGAGTGTTCGCTCTCTTTTTTTCAACACTGACATTGTGCCGCAAGAGAGGCATCAAATTCAATTTTAGGTCAACGTGTGGGATCATTTTAATAAAACTTCATATAAATTCCTTTTGATACAGGGTGCAATTTATACTTCTGGCCTTTGCAATTTTTAGATAGCTATGTGCAATCAGGCAACGCCATTAGAAGGTTAAAGTTTTTAGCTACACGGTACTCAGAATGTGTTGAGGTCCAAGTATTATTTCTGTTTTTTCAGTCACTCAAAAATGCAGCTCATCAATAAAAATGGAATTAACTCGCAAACATTTTCGAGAGATTATTTCCCCCCCCCCAATTTTTGACTTGTGTTATCAAAGGAATAGTAATATTGTGGACATCCGTGGTAAAATCGTTAGTGTGCGCGCCTCTTTTACATGACATCCTGGGTTCCAATCCTGCTCTGACCACCTTATATTTCTTTCGGCGGCTGTCACCTCGCATAGTGACGGCGACAACCAGGGAGTATAAAATCAGTGAATATAAACCTAGAAAGCGCACAGCTCACTGGTTGCGAGAAGCTCTTCCCAATTCCTTCATGGGATGTAATGGGAAACCATTTATTTTTATTTACTTATTTTTTATCAAGAGAACAGTACATTGATGAAGTTAAATCTCTATATGCCGAGGACGCACCATCCTACTATAATTTGGAAAGGTGGTAAAACGAATTGAATTGGGACCGACGTTCGCTTTACAACGCATTTCGTTCAGGTCGTCCAAGATCGGTTATTGAACCAGAAAACATCCATGCTGTGGGCGAACGCTTGAAAACACAAATTCCAAGCAGGACAGTTTTATTTCAATTCAGGTGGTAAAATACAGTGAGCCAGCAGCATACAAGTCCTAGTACCAACCGAATCATGTGATTCGATACTGTCCCAACTAGTCTTTGCAGTTCCGATATGACTCTGCATTCTAACAAGCAACAATATCAGTGATGCAATTAGAAAAATGTGATTAAATTTTTTTTTAAACTGATGGCAACGACAATATCAAATAACCACAAATTCCTTTTAGAAGCTCATCATCTTTCATCGAAGTACGGTCACGGCGCTAGCTTTTAAAAAGTTCGTATACTACGCCATGAAACACGCACGATTGTGAACGTATTTGTGTTCGTTGCCCCATGATTGGACTACGCCAGATAATGTTGGTAGAACAGCTGTATTGACTTTTTTCTTTCCGTGGCACTTGCCAACAACTGCCAATACATATGCGATCTGGTCCATGGAAATGTACCTATAGCCGGAAAAATTGATTTCTGTTTTTTGAACTAATTTTATAGAAAATTTAACGCTCTTTTCAATGAAACAAATCGCAGACAACTTAATTTATTTTGCTACAAATTACACTTGAAGTTGAAGATATATTTAGCTGTCATAAATTGCTTTGTAGGGGAATTTCACTCGAATAAATTGCGAAATTATTTCTTGTAAAACAAAACTCTACACAGGGGAAGTTTGCTGAGAGGTATAGATCCAAGAGCAACAAGAAAAGCAAGAGGTATAAGTGGAAATACAAACTCAACGCGTAAATGCGACGCTTAATCTTTAACAACTGTTTTCTCGAAAAGTTGTTTTCTGACCATAGGTACCTCTCCGTAGACCAGGTAACATATGATTTTTGTTTTTGTACTTCGTTGTTTGCTTTTGTTGTTGGTATATATTTGTGCAGAATTTGACAGAAGCCAAGTGCACAACCAAAATAAAATTACAACAACGTCTCCATCTACTGCCGTGTATTTGTACCATGGTAGCCCTGAAACAAAATTTCTAGTTTTGTTTATAGTTTGTGTACCTTCGCTGGTACAACGCATAGAGTAATAACGTATAGAGTAGCCAACTCTCTCAGTAAATTGATGATATTTGGTGTACTGCAGATGAGCGGTTGGAGGTTGAAAACTTTTGCTTTAATAATACTAGATAGAGACAATGGTTCAAACCTACCAATAATAAATAAAAATTTCTGTCCAAATACACCACAAATAAATACTAACAATAAAATATAACAAAAAAGTCCAAAATACGTCTAAATTCCACAGTTTTTCATCAAAAGGGCTTGAAAAATTTAGGTTAAAAACTGTTGTAATTCCACCTGGTGTAAATCAATTTACGTCAATTAACTCTATCACACTGACCCTTCCACGAATAGTGTCAGAGGAGACGAATAGCTACTCTATATGACATTAGTCTATGTTGTTGTTTATACTTTGTGTTTCTTCGGTGATAGAACTACACATGGACATACAAATACAAATATAAAACAAACTTCATCCAATTATTTGTAATCGATTAGTGTATGCTTCGGAAAAATTTGACTCGCTTACGATCAAATCAAATATTATTTGTTGTTTCTTTCTTATTCTTCGTTTGGTTTGTGCTTGGCGATGAAACCGTAAGACAGCTTAAAAGTGAGTAGCTTGATGCTACTCTCTGGTGTAAACTGGTATTGATGGGTTTTCCAATAGGTACTTGACAACTTTGAATTTAATTTGTGAACGCACTATTTCACTGATCATCTAACTGTTACTTTCCATTTTTTTAGTAAACTCAACATTTTTATCATGGTAAAGTACACGAACGAACAACGTATGCAAATTATAAAAATGTACTACCGGAATTCGGAGTCAGTGACGGCAACTTTAAGAGCGTTAACTCCAATTTTCGGTCGTTATTCTCGAATTAAAAGAGAAGAGTGACGAAAATATGGCTGCCGTTCAGGCTTTCGTAGCAAACGACCCAAATCAGTCGATTCCGCGGCATTCTCAAGAACCGGGCATCACCAAGCCAAGTTTGTGGCGAATTTTTCGTAAAGATCTTATTTTACACCTAAACAAAGTCAAGCTGACTCAAGAATTGAAGCCGATGGACCATTTGACGCGACGTACTTTCTCCGATTGGGCTCTGGAGAATATGCGCCAAGTTGATGAATTTCATTGCAAAATCATCTTCAGTGACGAATCTAATTTATGGCTCAATGGGTTCGTCAATAAGTAAAATATGCGTTATTGGTTTGGTAAAAATCCACATGTGCTCCATGAAGCACCCCTTCATCCACAAAAAATAACTATTTGGTGCGGTTTTCATGGTGATCGCTATCGCGCCATGATTACCGATTATTTTTGGCCCGAATTGGAAAACATGAACTTGGACGACATGAGGTTTCAACAGGACGGAGCCACAAGCCACACTGCACACGCTACAATCGATTTATTGAAGAGTAAGTTTGATGAGCGCGTTATCTCAAGAAATGAACAAGTCAATTGTCCGCCTCGTTCGTGCGATTTAACGCGTCTAGACATTTTTCTTTAGGGCTACGTCAAATCATTGGTCTATGCCAACAACTCAGAGCCAACATTGAACACGAAATAGCGGTCGTTAGGGCCGAAATGTGTGACCGAGTCATCGAAAATGGGGTCCAACAAATTTACCGCTGCCAACGTGCCCGCGATGGCCATATGAACGCAGTTGAGTTCCATTCATAAATGTTGTGATTGTACTTCAAGTCGATCATAAAGTTTTGGAAATATCTCAAATGATTTGTGTTTTATTAAAAAAAAAATTGTAAAGTCCTGATTGGAAAACCCTTTACAAGATCGCCATGCGACATACCGAGAGAGAGATGCAGCATTCATTCAATACTGCATGAATACTTGGCTTAAAATGAATTGGCTCGCGGTGGATGCCGCAGATATCGTCCATGGCTCAAAACAGAGGATTGTGTCGACTGACACATGGAAATGTTGAAAATCGTCAATGTCCAAAGACATCTATTACATCAAAAAACGTCTATAACATCACTACAGACAACAAGTCGTGGATCTATGCACATGATGCTGAGAGTAAACAGCTATGGTCCAAGGCTAGACACATCTACCAAAAGTTGGTCGCGCGCGAAGTAATTCAATCCAAATTGTGGCCTGCTTATAACTGGACATGTGGCAATAGTTCCACTAGAGCACCGTAAAACGGTAAAATCTGATTGGTATACAATCATTTGTTTGCCAGAAGTTTTTGGTGAACTAACAAAAATGAACCCCATCGAAGTATTATTCTCCATCATATCAATGCTAGCTCTCACACGTCGGATCAAACAAACGCGTACTTGACCAGCAAAAACATTGTCATTACAGCCCCTATTTGGCAAATAATGATTTCTGCCGTTAAAAACGAATATCGCAATCAACGTTTTTCGACGACTGAAGAAGCGGTTCTTGTGTCCAAAACCCATGATTTGGAGCTACTTCATTCGGAGTACAAAATTGGTTCAAATGCGTTTTCATATTGATCATTATTGATCTTCATGGATTATAGTTGGAAAATCGATATTAACGGGCTTTTCAATAAGAGCGCAAACAAAACTGGTTTTAGACACAAATGAAAGTACGTTCGATGTCATTATGTATGGAACCCGATTTCTCTTGCATGGCCACCACGGGCACGCTTGCAGAAGTCCAGACGCTGAATCCAATTTTCGACGGTTTTCAAGCATAAAACGGCCGAAACCGCTGCTATTTCACGTTCGATATTCGTGCGAAGTTCATCAATCGGCGCTGGCTTGTTGGCATAGACCATAGACTTGACGTAGCCCCACAGGAAATAATCTAAAATAAAATAAATGGTTTCCCATTACATCCCATGAAGGGACAGGGGAGAACTTCTCACAATCACTGAGCTGTCCGCTTTCCAGTTTTCACACACTGATTGGGACCTACAGTTTTACACCGATTCCCAACGGTATTTTTGAGAAGCTTTTCCATGGGTATATACTCGATAGTGTCGCCGCCACTATGCGAGGTGATCGCCGCCGAAAGCATTTTTAAGGTGGTTAGAACAGGGATCAAACCCAGGATCTCATGTACAAGAGCCGCGCACACTAACGATTGCACCACCGGCGGCCTAATCTAACGGCGTCAAATCGCACGACCGAGCCGGCCAATCGGCTGGGCCATTTCGTGAGATAATATGTTCACCACACTTGGTTTCAAATAAATTGATTGTGGCATTCGCTGTGTGGCTTGTGGCGCCGTCCTGTTGGAACCACATATCCTCCAAGTCCATATTATCCAATTGGGGCCAAAAATATTCGGTTATCATTGAACGGTAGCGTTTCGCATTCACAGTAATGTGCCGGTCTTGATCATCACGGAAGAAGTACGGCCCAATGACGCCGCCGGCCACAAACCGCACCAAACCGTAATTTTTTCGGGATGCAATGATGACTCATGGATTACGTGTGGATTGCTGTCTGACCAATAACGCATATTTTGCTTATTGACGAAGCCATTCAGCCAGAAATGAGCCTCATCGCTGAAGATGATTTTCCGATGAAAATCCGCATCATTTACAAGTTGTTGCTCAGCCCAATTCACGAACATACAACGCTTATGGTGGTCAAGCGGCTTCAGTTCTTGCGTCAATTTGATCTTGTAAGGATGTTGGCCAATATCTTTTCGCAAAACACGCCACAACGACGTCACAGAGATGCCCAACGCTTGAGAACGACGTGTGAGAGACACATTTGGGCTCTCTTGAACTGAACCCAGAGCGGCAGCAATATTCTCAATACTACGGCAATTCTTTGTCTCAATGGCACGGGAACATTTTGTACTGTGTCTGTGGGTTCAAATTTGTCCACTCGACGCTCAATTGTTGATCTGGTAGGACGATTATGACGACCATAAATTGGACGTAGCGCACTTAAAGTTGAGGGCCTGGACACCAACTTTCGGTAGTAAATTTTTGTATGAAGTTTTGTGTGAATATCGGGTAGTCTCAGAATCGGCCAACATCTATTTTCCATATCCCTAAATGATAATGGTGACCCATCCTTATATAGAACACAGATTTGTCCAACTGCGAAACACAGATTGTCAAACTGCGACAAAAACACACACTGATATAGAGGCAGCGAGTAGTTGTCTTGTGTGGGTGCGGCGCACTCTCTATACCAAATGAGATAGCAAGAGAGCAACGAAAATTGCGTGAATTTGTGTAGCGTATGTACGAACATAACAATGTATGTATGTACATGTGTATGTTGATTTGCATTCTGTTTGGTTTTTGTGTGTAGAAAATAAAAACTATTAAGCAAAAATATGATGACACATGTTAGTGCACTGGTCTTTAAATAATTTTAAGTATTAATATTATTTAAATGTAACGTCATCATATGATTGAACGCTGTTTTTTATTTTCCAATGTAACAGTTACTAATCATAGAAATCGAGCAAGTAACGTGTAACAAAAAGATGTTACCACATCGCCCGTGAGTTCGAACACTCATTGGATTTTTTTTTCTTCACTTTAATTTTGTTGTTGTGAGAGTAACATCGTTCGCTTCAATTTGAAATCGCTTGTATTAGTGCAAAATCAAAACAAATTCAAATGGAAAACTGCGAGGAAATGCGAGATTTTATTGAACTTTATAAACTTTTGTTGTTGTTCTTCTTCCTCCAAAATTTAATTTACAACAAGTAAAGCGACAACGTACGCGTTCATCTTTACACACGAAAAATATTTTCTAAATGAGATTGGTTCAAAGGTTTGATCTGAAATTGTAGCTTGTGCAGCAAACAAGAGCCAACACTGTCTTACAACCGGTTGTAACGTGTGTAGCAGCTATTAGGCCAGAAATATAAAAAGAACCCGTACTGTAGACCTCAGTTAAATCGAAGTCTCCCCCTAAACTGAACTTGATTAAAAATAATTTTGTTATAGACAGTGGACTATCTTAGAGAATTATGTCTTTATTCTACAAAGCTACATGCTATTGTTCAGCTTTCGCAAACACATACATACGTCATGGTCCTAAGAAAAATATTACCGGAAAAATATTGACAAGTATTCGCTTTTAAAATAGGTCTGCGGACATCTGGTTATATTTACTACTCACATATGCAAGCTTATGAATAGGAGTACAGAAACTATGATTGTAATTGTATTGTGAAATTTGAAGGATCCTTACCAGTAATCAAACCAAATAATTTGGAATTTCTTTCAAGCATAAGAAATTTATATAAGTATATATTTTAAATATTTTAATATACGACACATCGTTAAAAATTAATAGGATTTAATTCGAACATACATCACTTAACACTGTGATAGAGTTAAACGCCTTTTATGTAGAAGACGCATTAATATGGCATTCACCTGCAATTATGCTGCAGGCTTTATTATTTTTAATCTGGCATTATTAATGGATTTTATATTGTCATACCGTAACATATATTCACTCCTTTAAACTGACCAAGAAGTGCAAAATATTTGTCCGGACTCAACGCTATTGCGTGGTTGTGTGGGATAAATGAAAGTGCTGTTCAAGAAAAACTTAAATTATGGCGTTATATGTACGAGTATAATACAAGTTGTACATATTTAAAATGAATATCAATGGACGAACATAAAATTTAATCGGTTTATATTTATTGGCAGTCCATTTTATATACACTCTCATATAATGGAAACCCATATAAAAAGTGACAGGCATATCAGAATATAATAAAGAAGTGTCTACTAGGATATACCGTCGGAGAAAAATCAAGAAATATCATATAAGGCAATAAATAAATAAATGTTAAAAAATGTGGCCCAACCGCCATTTGAAGTTGGTAATTCCACTGTATTTAAAAATAAAGTTTATTATTTTTTTTTAGATGTATAAAAAAATATGCATAATGGGATCCTTGATATGGAAAACAAATATTTAAACAGATTGTGGGGAATATTTTTAGACCTGTGCAACCCGTTAATTTTATAAGGAGCCAAATATCACTATTAAATAAACGGTAACGCCAATCTCATGGCAATCGTTGTTTCTTATTCGAAACATCAGCATCTATGCAATGGCTTTCAATGAAAGAATTAATAGGAAAGAAATTTTTTGAATATCGATGGTTAGAATTTGAACCTTATGACCGAGTGTGTTAGTTTAAGTTAATGTATTAGAAGTCCATAATACAACCTTGTAAGGTCAGGAACTTTTTTCAAATTGAAACGTGGTTGTTTTTTGTTGGAATAATAGACAATACAGTTAAGAAAACTCACTGGCTGGACCAGTTTCGAACTCATCGACTAGTTCGTCATCAGAACCTGAATTAATTCCATCGGTAGATCATGATTCGCAGTGGAACCACATCTCCCATTCTTCGGAAACCGCCGCAAGGACGGAACTTGGCTATCAAAAACCGCAGAAGGATAAGCCATGGTACGACGAAGAATGTCGCATTGCAACTGATGAAAAAGACGCTGCACGCATGGCAACGAACAAATCAGTTACAATGCGTGCTGCGAGTGAGCGGTCCAAGAAGTTTAGAAGGGAGGAAAGCCAACTATTTAGGCGGAAAAAGTGGAAATAGCGGAGAGAGTGTGAAAAAACCGAAATGTGCAGGATGAATGGTGAATCCCGAAAGTTTTTCCAGAGGGTAAGAATAACGGGCCTAATAATGGGCTGCCCTCCTGCAAGGACGATAATGGGAATCTGGTGACTGAGAAGCAGTCTGTGCTCAAAATGTGGAGAGACCACTTTTCAGCACTACTCCACTCGGATTCTTCCACTGAAGATCAAGAGGTAATGATAGTGGAGGATAGTGTAGATTGTACCCCCCCCTGTCCCAAACAAGCCGTGATTAGAACGGGGATCTCCCATCTTAAGAATAACAAACCCGCTGTTGGGGTTGGCCTACCCGCTGAACTTTTTAAGGCAGGTGGCGAAGGACTTGTAGCGCACATGCATCAACTTGTGGGCGGTATATGGCTGTGGGAATCTATGCCCAACGATTGGAGTCTCAGTGTATTATGACCTGTATTTAAAACGGGTGATATGTGTGTCTGTTCCAACTATCACGGAATTAGTCTTTTATCCATCACGTATAAGGTCTGGTCGAGCGAAAGCCAATTACTGAAAACCTGATTGGACCATATCAGTGTGGTTTTAGACCAGGCAAGTCCATGACTGACCAAATATTCACGCTACGCCAAATCCTGGAAAAGATCCACGAAAAGCAAATCGATACATTCCACCTTTTTGTCGATGACAAAGCTGCTTTCGATAGCCCCATACGGGGAAAACTGTACGAAGCTATGTCTGAACTTGGTATTCCGGCAAAACTGATCTGCCTCTGTAGAATGGCGTTGACCAACACCAAATCAGCAGCGATAGTGGGGAAATACCTCACTGAACCATTCTGTGACATTCGCCTTAGACAAGGCGACACACTTTCGTGCAATCTCTTCAACATCTTAATGGAGATAATAATGAGAATGGCTGCAGTAAATACGAACAAGACCATTAACACGAAAAGCCATATGTTGCTGGCGTATGCTGACGACATAGACATAATTGGGCGAAATTAGCGAGAGGTTACTGCAGTATTTTCAAGAATCGAAAAGGAATCAGCGAAGGTGGATCTTGCTGATAATGAGGGCAAGACAAAATTGATGGTGTCAACGACTTGGTCCGTCCTTGAACGTTGACAACCGATTTAATTTGGAAGTGGTAGATGAATTTGTCTATCTTGGATCCGCCATGAACAAGGACAACAGCGTCAGCCTGGAGATCGATAGGAGAATTGTGCTTGCAAATAGATGCTATTTTGGGCTCAGCAAGCAGTTAAAGAATAAAGCCCTCTCCCGACCAACAAAAGTCCAGCTATATCAGACTTTCATTTTACCTGCCTTGACATATGGCTCCGAAACTTGGGTCATATCGCAAGCGGATGAAAAAACCTGGAAGTTTTCGAGAGAAAATTTATCCGTAAAATATATGGTCCTGTTAGGGAAAGCGGCGAATACTGACGTCACTGGAACGCAGAGCTATATAATCTATATTTTGACGTGGACATAGCTGGGCGAATCAAATTGGGCCAATTGCGTTGGCTAGGCCATGTTATCAGAATGGTAGAAGATGAGCCAGCTTGAAAGGTTTTCGATAACGTTCCCGATGGAAGCAGGAAAAGGGGGCGACCAAGGCTCCGCTGGAAAGACAAGAGAGAAGAATCCCTCCGTATCCTTGTTGTTAGCAACTGGTGAGAAAAGTTGGAAGAATATGTTGAAATTTGTTTAATTTGTTTGTTTAATTAATATGTTAATTAACGTCTGACCTCATGAAGTTGTAAAATAGTCAATAAAAGTAAGTAAGATCATGAATCGTATTAAGACAAACTAAAATATGGTATTTCCATATGTGAATTAGTATCGATCGAAGATCCGTACGTACCAATATAAACTGAAATGTCCATAATTCCAACACAAGTACAGAAAGCTTTTTCGTTCATGTTCTTCTTTTCATCTCGCATTGTTTGTGGCCGTCGTTGGTACAATGGTAGTGTGCGCGGCTCTTGTACGTGGGAATGTGGGTTCGATTCCTGCTCTGACCACCTTAAATTTATTTCGATGGCGGTCACCTCGCTTAGTAACGGCGACAATCTCAAATACTTCTCAAAATACCGTTCGGAACCGATGTAAAACTGTAGGTCCCAATCACTGAGTGTAAAACTAGAACGCGTACAGCTCACTGGTTGTGAGAACCTCTTCCTAATCTGAAATGGGATATAACGGAAAATCGTTTATTGTGGCATTGTTATATACACATTTTTAAAAAGATCCTCCTCCGTTCCCGAATGTATTGCTTTAGTTCATTCAAATTTTTTGATTTCGCTTTGTAGACTTCCCGTTTGCAATAATCGCACAAGAAAAAGTCAGGTGGAGTAAGGTCAGGCGATCTGGGGGGGCCAACGGAATGTGGAGTTTCTGGATATCAGCGTATTGGGAAATTTTCGTCGCAATTCTGTCATAACAGGCCGGACCATGTGAAGAGTCGCACCATCTTGCGGAAACCGTACAGAGTTGAAAGAATTTCTAATTCGGCGTAATTCTGGAGAGAAAAACTCTCTCAACATGCTGAAGTAATGGTCTCCAGTAGCCGCAACAGTGTGACCGTTTTCTTCGAAGAGTAGGGCCCGACAATGCAGCGTGATGAAACTGCACACCACACTGTGACACGAAGTGGATGCAATTCCGTCTCACGGAGTATCTGTGGGTGGAAGCACTCCATATTCGACAATTTTGTTTGTGTATGGTGCCGTTTAAATCGAAATGGGCTTCGTCAGACATGCAAAACCAGTTCAACATGTTTCCGTCTACTTTCGCCATTTGAAGCATATTCTAGCAAAATTCCAAGTGCATCGGGAAGTCTTCTGCGTTCAGTTTGTTGGCTATTTGAATTTTATATGGGAATGAGTCCAAATCTTTGTGCATAATTGACTGCCAATGGCATTTTGAGCAGATATTTGAGCAGATAAGCTTCTTGTCGAAACTCTTGGATTGTTTTGTATGGCAGCACCTACAGCAGCGATTGTTTCCTCCGCCCGAACTGAAGGGTTCGTTGGTAAGGTTTTCTGTTGACTGTCCCATGCTCGGCAAAATCATTAACAAATCTCATTATGGTCCATCTGCTCGGAGGATTGCCGCCAAATGTGCGCCTATACTCTTCTTTAGACTGTCACTAAGCTAAGAAAAAGCATAAGAGTATGAATTTTTTTTACAAAAAATACTTTTTTAATAACAGGTACTTTGTAAAGAAGTGGTACTCTTTTTAGGATAAGGTTATTTTTCAAGAAAATTTACTTATTTTCAGGAAGGCTACTTATCTCAAGAAAACAAACGAAAAGGTGGTACTCTATTTTTAAGAAATGGTACTTTTAAGAAAAGGAATTTTTGTAAGAAAAATTATTTTTTGTAGGAGAAGGTATTTTTTTTTGAAGAAAAGTTTTTTTTACGAAAGAACAGATACAATTTTAAGAGTAGTTTCTGTTATTTTGTTTTACAAAAAGGTATTTTTTAAAGAAAATTTAGTTTTTTAAGAAATGGCAATTTGTTGTAAGATAATGTACTTTTTTAAGACAAGGTACTTATTTAAAAAATTACTTTTTTTAAGAAAATGTACTTTTTGTAAGAAAATTTAATTTTAAGCAAAGGTACGTCTTTAAGATGTTATGTTTTTAAACTTCTTTCACTTTGGCTTTTATAAATTTACTTTTTATTCGGTTCAAACTACAATATGTAATAAACAGGCTCGACCTAGAAAATTTCCCATTAAACAAGAAATATGTTAGTCTGGACACAAACCAAAAGTACAGGTGTAAGAGTGCTGCCAAATGTAATTCCATGCTGAGGGTTGTGTTTCATGGATTTGCCAAGGCTGCACTTTGGCTTTTCAAAGATTACTTTTTATTGGGTTCAAAACTACAATATTTAAAACACAGGCTCCACCTAGAAAACTTCACTTTAAACCAAGCCAAACCAAAAGTACCCAATATAGTTGATAATAATGGGTTGTAATAAAGTAGTTAAAAAAAAAGTTGTTTAAAAATTTTTCATTTAGCCCCCATCCAGCAACGTGCGATAAGGAGCTTCGTTCCAAAAATTAACCAGATTCATAAATAGAAAAAAAGTTACGAGAATGCAGGACTAAGAGCAATTATAAGAAACATTCCAGAAGGTAATCAGAAAAATCTCACAGTTGACAACGACAGGCATGTCAATGGTAAAGCTTGTGTGAAAGTTGTCTGAGTAGAGTATACAAAGCCGAAACCGGTTAACCGAATTCAGGCCAGTTAACCATACGTCAGTCTTTTAAAAATTGCTATTTTCGAAGAACCGATTTCACTGGTTAATTCAATTCGATTTACCGGTTATTTCGATTTTTACACAACTGATATAAAACGTAGAATTTCAAACCTAAGAGTTACAGACTTTGCCAACGAATTATATCACCGATATTTTTCTGAAAAAAGTTATCCAAGACAATTGAAGTCATGTCTGTCAATTCCGGTATAAGTTCCGGTATAAGTTCCGTATAGGTTGAAGTATTTTTAGCGAAAAATCATCTTTTCCGATGAAGCTAATTTTCACTTGGGGGGCTACGTTGCGGCGGCATAATAGACCCATTTTCCTTCGAAAATGAGCCAGGACCCGCCGTCATCACTAATGGCGAGCGTTACTGTGTCGTGCTCAGCGATTTTTTGTTTCCAAAAGTTAACGAGAATGACATGGAGGACGTATGATTTCAACAGGACGGCGCAACGTGCCATACAGCCAACGTAACAATCGATATTTCGCGTTTTGTGTTCGAAAACCGCATAATCAGTCGAAACTCAGAAGTACTTTGGAAGCCTCACAGTTGCGCTTTGAACACGTTAGATTAAGTAGTGGCTCACACAATAGAAAATGTACTTAAAAATGGGGTTGCTCGAATGAGGTACTGTACCCCAAGTTAAATCGAAATTAATTTCTAAATTTTACATGGCCCACCCTTTAGTGTCCCGTAACATCCCATGAAGGATGTTCCGAATAGTAGTTTGACAAGCTTTTGCATGGCAATACACCGATAGTCGATCTAAAAATTCAAAGATTGAATTACAAATAAACGATGTTTTTATAACGCCTAGTTTTTAATTTTTTCATTAACCGGTTTTAACGGCTCTACGAAATAACCCCCGAGTGAAATAATCCCCAATGAAATAAGACCCCAAGAAAATGAAATAACAACCAAATAAAACTGAAATAAACTCCATATCAAAAACGAAATAACCCCCAATCATCTAGGAGTTATGTCATATGAAAAAACCCCTAACAAAATAATGAAATAACCCCCAATGAAGAAGGGAAATGAAACAAAAACCAAATTATAAACGAAATGAAATAACCACCGAATTAAAAATATTGTTGGGTGGCATTTCGTTGGGGTTTATATCTTAATTTAGAAGCCGCAATTGGAAAATGAAAGAAGCCCGAAGAAAATGAAATAAACCCCAAAAAATTTGGTAGTTATTTCATATGAAGTAACACCCAAAAATGTATGAAAATATTCAGGGGTTATTTCATTCCTCATTTGGGGGTTATTTCACTCGGGGGTTATTTCGTAGAGCCGTTTCAAAATCCCGGTTTAATCGAAACTTGGTTTTTCAAAAATCAGAATATTCGAAAAAATCGAAACCCGAAATTTTTGGAAAACTTGGTACTTGAATACACTACCACCTCTGAGCAATGAGCGTTCAAACCAGTGTGTCCAAAAAACCGTAATTTCGGTTCCCGATTTTTCGAAAAATCAATTTTTCATTAAAACCGGTTTTCAGTTTTTAATTTTGATAAAAACCTGTATAACCGGTTTTTCGGTTTTTTTGATTTAAATTAAATAACACATGTAGCACTTACAATATATTTGTTTAGCGACTATTTCCAATACTAATGCCTATTTGAAACTTAATTTGAATAATTTAATTTGCTAATTTGAATAAAAAATTTATATCATATTCTAATTTGGAGTGCGTGTTTAATATAAATTTTAAAAGCTTTATTCAAATTCACATTGAGCTGATTTCAATTCGAAAATCATATTCAAAATTTAGAGAGTTGAAAACATTTATTTAAAAAATAACATTAATTTTGAAAAAAAAACTGTTTGAAACCATAATTCGTAATTAATTCTTATTCAAGTCATTAAATCCTTTTGAAATTTGAATAAACAATTGTTTGCAAATGCCGTTTAGATCTTATTGAAGCATTAAATCATATTTTAAAATAGAAATAATATTTTGAACTCCAAAATTTCATAAAAAATCGAGAATTACATATTTTATTAATAATATTTTTAAGGTTACTAATACAAATTAAGTAAATACCGGTTAACCGACGTCAAATAACTGGTTTCCGGTTTGTTCGAAATTGCGTTTTTTTTTAAACCGGCACACGATTAATTGCAAAAAACCCGGTTAACCGGTTTCACCGGTTCTTCGGTTTCGGTTTTGTACACTCTAGTTCAAGCGATGTTCGAATGTAGTTTTATTATTTAGGAGAAAAGTACACAATGCGCGCAAGTAAAAATTGCAAACAACGGCAGAGGTTTAGGTAATAAATAATGTTACTGTCCCAATACGGCTAAATCAGTGAAATTTTAAAACTATTCAGACTATGTTAAAATTGGTCACTCATGAGAAAAGCTATATTTTTTGGAGAACTTTGTGCAATTATGTTCTACATTTCTATCTGACCATTTGTGAAAAAATCCAATAATTGGTTGGACATTTTTAAGAGTTAATGTGGTGCTTTAGCTGACTCTGCGCTCTTGTTTGACCCATATCAATTTTTCTTTCGATTTATTTTGCTTTTGGTGGAATAACCTACATGCAGTCTCGCAGACACTCTGGCATATTTTCGTAATATACTTTATATCATATTTTATAAATATTAATGTGCAGATATTATACTTATATATCGTAACCACATGACAGACAGCAAAAACCAATATCGTCGTCATCATCATCATTAAAATTGTGCAACGAAGTTACAAAAATGCGAACAGATATCACTCATACGCAAATGTGTTGTCGCATGAAACCCGAAATGTGTGTACGAGTATACACTTATTGCATACTCGTATGTAGATGATGATACTGGAAGATGTGCATATGTGAGAAGAAATCAAAATTATTTTAATAAAGTTAAAATTAATTTCAGATGCCGAATCCTTTATGAATTTTATGATTTAATATAAATCGAGTGGAGGAGCTTCCCAAAACTCCCAATCAAAGAGTTTAAACCTAAAACCTCACATTTCATTGGTTGTAAGAATTTGTGTCCCTTCTTGGGCTGTCACGGGAAAATAGCTAGTTGTTCATATTTTTATTTAATATCCGTCTACGGGATGTGAATTCTGAGTTATGATAAAAAGGCAGAAGAAGTCTCACTAAACTTCAGATTGGAACAGAAACCCCAATTTCCGACCTAAATCCGCTTTGTTTAATTTGCAAATTAAATATAGCATTCTGGCGGGCTCATCTGGAAGTATTTTCTTAAAAAAGTGGTTGTTTTTTGAGTACACCTATTGAAAGTACAGAACCGCAAATTCAAAAATTAAATGACAAAATTTGTCTTCGGACGTCAAAATTATTATTTGTTGTGTGTTTTGTTTTAGTTAATTCCATCAACATTGAGTGAAAAAATTACATTGCAGAAACATAAGTCTCAAAATTACAATCTATTGAAGGAACACAACAATTTTTCAAAATACTTTGCTCCGAAAAATCCATTGTAATCCAACACCAGCTATAAATATTTTATTCTATATCGTACCAGTATGTAGATTGTAAAGGGATTTCAAATTTGAGTGAACAACACATTATTTGTTAAGGAAATTCAAATGCTTTTTATTTAATGTAGGGCACAATCGATACAATTAAGTTCTGAATAACACGTCTTTCAAATGGCCTCCACTCCACGTCTTCTTTTCCATGAACGAATTTGATGAACCCAATTGTCGAGCACTTTTTCCACTAAATCAAGGCGTATGTCATGAATAGCACGTTCTATATTGATTTATAAAGCGAAGAGAGTGTGGTGTATTGCTAAAGACCAATGACATCAAATAACCCCACAAGAAATAGTATAATAGTGTTAAATCACAACTTCCCGGAGGCCATTCAATGTCACAATTTTTTTTAAATAATCGAATCTCCAAACTTTTCTCGCAATAAAAAGTTGGTTATCGTCGATCGTTGGTTATCATCGACCGCTCCCCATTGACAGTAAAGGTGTTACCAGCTTCGTTTCGAAAGAAGTACGGACCGATGATTCCACCAGACAGAAAACCACACCAAACTGTCAATTTGGGTAAACGTAATGGTTGTTCATGCACAATTTGTGGATTTTCTTCGCACCAGAACCGACAGTTATATTTATTTACCGCACCACTCAGATTAAAGTGAGCCTCATCGGAGAAGATGATTTACTTAACAAAATCTTTATCGTTTTCAAGTTGTTCCTAGAGAAAATCAGCAAATTCATGACGTTTACTGTAGTCCAGTGGCTTCATTTCTTGAGTGATAACAACTTTATATGGATGCAAGCACAATGCTTTCTCAAAATCCGACAGGTTGTGGTTTGAGACAGTCCCAATTGTTGACAACGTCTTGCAATCGAGAAATTGTGGTCTCCAGCAACACTTGTCTGGACGGCAGCAATATTTTCATTACTTCGAGCGGTTCTTTGTCTTATTGGCACTTGAACATTATGTAAAGGAAATGTACGCTCTTAATTTGCAACAATTCGACGAATAGCGAGCACAGATGGACTATTATTACGACCATAAAATGGCAAAAGTGCAAGAAAATTTGCAATTGGAGAACGATTATTTTGATAAAAGAATTTAATAATTCCTAAACGTTGCCCTTGCGTATATCTCTCCATGATGAAGTTGTAAACATTACTGAATACAATGAAAAAAATGATATACTATAAATGGCCGAAACGTCACTTATAAATCATATCACTCAAAACCATTATATAAGAAATGTGCTCAATGTTGTATATATTTGTTATAGTATAAAGATCCTGTAGCTATTTTTGTGAAGATATCGAACCTTGATTTCAAGAGGGCCATAACTCAAAATTTACAAAATTTCAGTCAAGGCAAAAACTGGCGTTGCTATGTTGAAATATGTTTGAAAAGTTTCAATAATAGAGGTATTAACACGGGATTTTTTTGACGATAGATATGTGTACAGATATGGTCCTTAACTCATGGTTTTAAGGAAAAACTCTAAATTTTTTTAATTATGACGCTTTAGAAATCAGTGTGCGATATCTGTTATTCTGTATATTTATTCGGTTAAATTTAAATAAATTTTCGATCGATTCATTTTAAATTTCAATGATATTTATATGCTACACATATGTAACAGTGTGACGAGTGCTAAAAGTCTTAATGTAGAGATATCTCGGGTTGCGGAAAAAATAGTTGGCAGCTATAGAAAGCAATGTGGCAACCCTTTAAAATAAAGTTCTGTATTATTTAAAAAATAAAAACCATTTAAATTTTTTTGAGTTTAATTTGAGATTTTTCTAAAGTAAGTTTATATATTTTAAAATCTTAATAAGAAATATTATTTGGGTGGTTGCCTAATTATAGTTTGCTTTTGCCAAAATTATATTGGTACCACCAGAACTAATTCCAGCTTGCCTAGGAATGCCGTGTTATTTCTAGGTATGTCAGTTATTCTACATATTAACTCTGGACAATAAAAATGTTTTTCTAGTTCAGCACTTAAGTTGTATCTCCAATGTGTGTTATTGAAAGAACCAAAATATGTAATGTGCATTATATCTGGTTTCTCTTACGAGATCACAGTATATAAAATTTGTGGCCGTATTGCAGTTGTCATTGTGATTTTTAGATGTTACAGTTTCCAGATGTCTCCAGCGACTTCAAAATAATCTATATACTCAGTGATGGATAGGACCACTTATAGACAATTTTGCCGCCATACTGGATCCTCCATTTTGAATGTTAAAATTTTAAGTACATTTTCTAAATTAACTCCACCGAAAATCCTAGTATGTTTTTTTAAAAGCATGCAATTTTTTCATTACATTAGCACTCTTGTGTTCCATCGGGCGGCGGCAAAAGTTACCCTGAGAAACTGGGGAACAGATCAGCCTTTCCAGCTGCGTTTCATATTCATTATATGCTATTGAATCAAAGTAGTTATGCTCGTCCAAAATCAAAATTTTAGAAAAACCATATTTTTTTGACATCTATAGTACAACCAAACTATAGATAAAGTAAACTAATAGATGAAGAACAAGTGTTGGGAAAATAATCAGGCATTGGGATTTTTGTTGTTCCCAGGTGCACAGCTAGGTGCACTCATATTAATTCATTGCTTTATAACGAATTTTTTCTTCTCACTAATTTTGAGCCATTTTTCCAAGTTTCGAACACCAGGTTTTCAAAACCAATTTTTTTCTATGACGATGTAAACGCGATGCAAAGTGCAGGACGACGTGCTATAGGCAATTTTGTTGGGTTTCAAAAAATTATTACATTGCTAACACGCCCTCCCCTTTATTGACTCAGGGGGTGTGTTTAAAAACCCGTATAATAGACCAAGATTATAAAAGGAATATAAGACACATTAACGGGAAAAAATTATGGGGTTTTTGAAATGGCCATTTTCGACTTCGACATTTCTCTTTCGACATATCGATCACACTGTATGACATAACGAAATTCTGAAAACCGTCTTGAGATAGACGAACCGTAGTTTACTATAAGAAAAAGTAATTTTCAATAAAAAATTCACAATTGTTTGCAACTTAGCTCAAAATGGGTTGATGGTAGTTTCATTGAACTCACCTTTCAAAATGAAAATGTAACGATGTTTCACTTAGAAATATTTCTCAGTCCTTGCAAGCTTGTGGTTTGAACTTCTCAAACATTTACATGTAAACTAACAAAAATAAGTCATGGTCAATATTTTTATTTTTGTAAATAAACCAGAAGCATTAGGTTTTAATTGAACTGGAATGGTCTTTTTTTAACTCCTTGGTATCAAGGCCAATTGGGACTGCTGTGAATCCTGCAACGTAGTCCGAAGTCTAGGCAGCTAATCCGCTCTGCAGTTCCCCCTCCCTCACCCGTGATAATAATATAAGGTAATTATCGCACTGCAGAGCAATCACATTAAGAGGTCTGTGCCAGTCCTGGTAAATGTTAAATAACCGCTGACTGATTCCGCCTGAAGGCATTCATTAGAAATGTGATAATGTTCCTACTTGGCAAAATTGCGGCCAGTTAGAAGCTGCAATGACCAGCTTGCCTACTTGAAGGAGCCAATCCTACACTCTGAAAATAGGGCCTCTACTACATATTGCAGGAACATTATAAAGGGTTTTTCAACAGAGACGTTACAAAAGTAAATCGATAGGGACAGCAAACGACGCCATATTTTTTCCCGCTCTTTTGACATTTCTCTTCAGTAAGGTTTGCCATTTCATCATAGAAAGATATACGAGCCAACAACGAGTCGAAATTACTAAAACTTACTACCAAAATTTGGAGTCAGTGGCCTCAACTTTAAGAGCGCTGCGATTCGGATTTTTATCGGAAAATCATATTCAGCGATGGGGCTCATTTCTGGCTGAGTGGCTTCGTCAATAAGAAAAATATGCGTTATTGGTCAGACAGCAATCCACACATAATCCATGAGTCATCATTGCATCAAGAAAAAATTTCGTGTTATCTCACAAAATGGCCGAGTCGATTGACCGCCTCGGTCGTGCGATTTGACGCCGTTAGATTATTTCCTGTGGGGCTACGTTAAGTCTATGGTCTATACCAACAAGCCAGCGACGATTGATGAACTTCGTACGAATATCGAACGTGAAAGTGCTGCAGTATCGGCCGATTTATGCTTGAAACCCGTCGAAAATTGGGTTCACTGTCTGGACTTCTGCAAGCGTACCCGTGGTGGCCATGCAAAGGAAATCGAGTTCCGTACATAATGGCATCGAACGTACTTTCACAGGAATAAAGAATTTCATTGGTATCTAAAACCGGTTTTGTTTAATTTAACCGGTTTAACCTGAAGACCTGCTGTTTTTTTTGTTTCTTTATATTCTGTCACGTCTTTGCTTTCCACAGTTTTCAACAAACAAACACAACAACATTTGTGTCACAAAATCATATAATAACTTATTAGCATTATGTATCCAATATGTAATATTGAATGGCAAAAACATAAAACCAGGTGAAGAACGAATGTGTGTGACTGGTGTTCGATCACTTAGGTTTTCTTTCGAATTGTGACTTTGGTTGTAAACTTTTTATATTTTAAGCCCCGTAATTGTGCTCACCTTCAGGAAAGATATCCACGCGATATGATTTTCAGTACCCGAATTATCTTTATCATATTAAACACTTTCAAAAAAAAATGTTTACCCACAAATTTTTAGCCACATTTTAAATAATTTTGATTTCTGTTGATATGTCTACTTATATACACGACATTTCTCTGCGAACATATAGCAAAAGAACACGTTGTATGAGTAAAACTGCAGCATATCTTTAGGGATAATGGTTTATGACTTCATTCTGTATAATGATGACAACTCTCGTGTTCTGTGCAGATGTCAAAACACAAACTTAAACGTACTAACACATGCAATCGTACGATATAGCCGGGGGAAGCACTTACCATTTTTGAACTACACACTCATTTTGCGATGATGGATTTCATACTTCATACATACAAATATTAACATGTGTTCGTACAACTATGACACATGTTGGGTACGAAAATGGCAAAAGTTTCCGTTCAATCGAAAAATATGACGGGAATATGGTACACAGTTTCGTTAAATTGTTCCAGGGATATGTGTTAAGTTTCAAGTATAAAATCTCATTTAATAACTCTGTTTTACAAAGTAATTTTCGAAACAAGTAACAAAAATAGAATATTTTATTTAAATAATAGAACAGATTTCATAATTTAGGTGGGAATGAAAACGGACATTCAGTAATAAATTTAGAGTTCATTTATTCCCTAATGCTGCTAAATACAATTGCATTATCCTTGAATGTGTCAAATTTCGTGATGCTTTTCAGGGAAATAATAACATAAATATTTTTTTAATTTGATGTTGTCTTTGAATGATTCCACAATTTTAAAAGTGACTCATGTTTTCCACATTCTAATGATATTAAAGGTTTCAAGTGCCACTAATCACAAAATCGCAAATTTTGAGGAGACAGTAAACATTTTAAATTTTATGAAAACGTTTAGACGTTTTACTTCAGGAGGAATCAAAACTTTAACCGCAAGTATTGGCCGGATAAAAAAAAGTGTAACGTTTTGGTAACCATTTTCCCAGTACACGTTATTTGAGACTCGCCACGATTGAAATTCCAATAAATCGGGGCGTTCACTACACCCCATTGTTCATATAAGCAGTTACATTAAAAAAACTAGATATAAAAATCAATGATTGTGGGCGTGATCGCAAATTCGTCAAATGGAGGCGAGGGAACGGATAAAAAATATAGCTGAAACCGAAAGACACGTGATTTTTCTGGCGGAATGAAGACGGGCCCCAGGAAATAACACCCCAATTGCAAAATGAAAATTGGCCCCAAACAAATAAACAGGTTACAAAAACATGACATTTTGGGGTGTTAATTCGTATATTTGGGGTCCATTTTCGCTTATACTTGGGCTGTTTTATCATTATGAATGTGGGCCCCAATAAAAGTGGACCCCAATTATTTTTTGGGGAACATTTCCATTTTACTTGGTGTGCTATTTCATAACTAAATTTCTCGGGGTGTTATTTCGTATGGCTACTATAAAACTTAATGAAAAACACCCCATAATAACAAATGAAATTAGGCCCCAAATATTACTAAAAAGTAAATAAAAGTACATTTTAGTAAAGTATATTTTACTGTTTTAGAAAGAAATGAAAAAATTTTTCCAAAATAAATCGCGCGATTTTTTTGGGAAAAATTTTTGTCTTGCGGCGCATCTACACACAATCGACAAAAAACTTTAATAAACTTTATTCTACTGTTTTATTATGAAATTAAATAAAATTTCCGAAAAAAATAAATCGCACGATTTTTTTTGGAAAAATTGTTTGCGCGATTTTTTTTTGGAAAAATTGTTTGCCTGCGGTCGCTTCAACACACGATCAACAAAAATTGTATTAAACTATATTTTGCTGGTTTTTACTGTTTTGAAAGAAATGACAAAAAATTTTCCAAAAAAAATTGCTCCTTAACACACGATCAACAACAATTTTATTAAACTATATTTTGCTGGTTTCGCGTGCGGCACTTCAGCTCACGTTCAAAAATTTTACTAAACTGTATTTTACTGTTTTAGACAGAAATGAAAGAAAGTTTTACAAAAAAAGACGTCAAAAAAGGGGAGGCAAATATTTGAAATAAATATTCTATTCTATCTTATTTTGTTTAATGGAATATGTTATGTATGTATTGTATTTTCATTCTGAAATTAATCACACAAAATTAATGAAACGGATAAAACAAGACAAATTTTTTTCTATTGGGGCTGATTTTTCTGGGGTGCAATTTCTATTCTTTAAAATTACATTTCAAGAAAATACACCCCAAAGAGTCAATGAAACTGACCCCAAATTTTATCAGTATACAGCAAATAATTATTTTGGGGTCCTCTTGCGCTTATTGGGGCCTTATTTTTAAACGGTTTAAAACCAAAAAATTAACGCCGTCCCCACTAAAATATTTGGGGTCATCCTTCACAATTTTTTGGGGCAATTCATCATTGCTTGGGAGGCTATTTCATTGTGAAATTTGGGGCCCACCTTCATAGTGAAAACAAACCCTAAATTTGGGTCCAATTTTCAATTGGAGTGTTATTTCCTGGGGCCCGTCTTCCGGCCGCTGAATTTTCTCTATTTTAATTATTTATTTCTTAACTTTTTTCTAATTCTATCGTAGTGTAATTTCTCAAAAGTAACATTGTTGTAGCCTTCTACGTGATTCTCACCATTTAAGATGATATCCCACACACATATTTAATAGTGTCAGCACGACTCTCGACGTACAAATGTTGGATGTTGTGTCTACAACGGTGAACAGGATCTCCTGTTGAAAGATGTGTGTAACAATGTTGATTTTAACGACATTCCAAAATGTGTTTATTTAAATTATATAACATGAGAGTAACCAACCGTCAGAGCAACGGGGTATGGTGACAGTTTCCGAAAAGAATATGCTATAAAGTGTCAAGAAAAAAATTGGTACACAGAAATAAATGACAACTCTCCCATATTAAAATATAAATTCCGCTATGGAATAAATAAAAATATTTGGTTAAATAGTTAAAGAAACTAAACTTAAAAATCGCCCAAAAAAATGGCATGAGGTGTCAGGGGACACCCGGTTGAAATGAAGTTCCTTTCGCTAACGTACTAGTTAGTTCCAACATGCCTAAGGCGCCCGTTGAAAAATACGATAATTTAAATGGATGGTTAAGAATTTTTTTTTCGAATGTATTTTTTTAAAGTATATTTTTAGGTCCTTTTTGTAAGAATATGTATTATATTTCCGGAAAAGGTCCTGCTTTAAAGAGAGGTACTTCTTTTATTAAATGCTAATGTTTTTTTTTAAGAAAATTTACTATTTTTAAGAAGAAGTACTTTCAGTGAGAAAAACCCAGAAGAGTATGAATTTTTTACAAAAAAGGATGAACCACGAGCTGTATAATCTGTAGATCGACATTGACGTAGTTATACGTATCAAAATAGCGCGTATGCGGCCAAAAAATGATTCGATTGCAGCATATTCTTGATATTTAGAAGTTAATGTCCATTTTGTTAATAACATAAAATACTCGCGAACATCTTTAAAATTATCAAAACAAAAAAAAAACCTTTATTAAAAAACCTAAAGTGTTAGACTGTTACCTTTATCCACTGGGAGACTATCTATCACCTCGATTATTAACACTGACACTTCCAGACATTATCTGGAATCGGTGAAAAATTTTAACTTCTGATGAGTGAATATGAGCATTCTCACAGCTCACTGACAGTAAGAAGAAGCTGACAGTAAGAAGCTAAGCTTTCATGGAATATAATTGAAAACTAAAAATACAAAGTCAGCACTTAGATTTAAAACCAAACAGCTTTTGTTCTGCTATAATTTTCTCTGGTAGTTTCAGTTTACGTCAATTATCCAGAAATCCACAATATTATTAGAAGTTAGAGTGCAACCATATACAATTTTAATTGTATAGAAGAAAAAAATTACAAGAGAATTTTCTTCACTGGGATGAAACTCGTTGCCACAAAACCAAGAATTTAATTTCAGCCTAAATATTATACCCACGCAAATTCTTTGCATTTCGTTTATATTTGGGGCAGGAATGTGGGGCAAATACTTCAAAGTGCGATAGTTACCGGCCAATTCTGCAACAACATTCAATTAATTACAAATAGCTATCATATTTAAGCTAAATTGTTGTTAATTTGAATTAGTTTTTAAGTTTTTATATTGTACACGATATGAAAGGCTCAAAGATTCGTTATCATAAAGCACTTACGATAATTAATTCATCGCCATCAAATGATATTAAGGAAAACGTACAAAAAGTTGCACGATTGTAAGATTGCACTCTTTAAATTCATGTCAATTTTTTGTGCAAGCGGCAACACTCAAATTTGACACCTGCCACATAAGTTTATTCCAGACTAGTGTATTCAAAACCTAAACCGGTTAACCGAATTTCAGTTTTCTAAAACCGTATGTCAGTTTTCTAACAATTTATATTTTTGAAGAACCGGTTTTACCGGTTATTTCAAGTCGATTAACCGGTTTTTACACAACTGATATAACGCCGCAGAATTACACACCTAAGGCCTTTTTCATAGGTCGGTATGATTACTGACCGCATCAGACAGATACAAAAGATTTTGTTAACGAAATATTTCCCAGAAAAGTTGCTGAAATTAGTTGTCCTTTGGCAATAGAAGTCATACCTGCTAACTCCGATTTAGATGTAAGTTCCGGAACTAATGTATGTTAGCAAAAATGAATAAAAATCAGAATTCACACTCCAAAGAGAAGTACAAAACGTCCAAAGAAATATTTACTCAACGATAATTTTGCCTAATTGGGAAAAATATTGCCTTTCTAGTTGAAAGTATGTTCAAACAGCCGTCAACATCAACTCCCTTCTTTTCCCAGAATTTTGAGCGTTGTTACGGAAAAATCTTATGTTTCGATGAGGCTCATTTTCACCTCGGAGTTAAGTTAACAAACAAAATTGTCGCAGTTGGTGCTCGGTAAATCCACATGTCGTCGAAAAGAATCCAATGCATCCACAACGAGTTAATGTTGGTGCGCTTTTTGACATGGTGGCATCTAGGCCTATTTTTCTTCGAAAATGAGCAAGGAGCCGCCGAAACCGTCAATGGCGAGTGTTGTGGTGCCATGCTCAGCGATTTTTTCCTAAAAAGTTTAAGATAGGACGGAGCTACGACCCACACTGCTAACGTCGGAATCGATCTTTTACGCACTGGGTTCGAAAACCGCATAATTAGCCGAAACTCTGAAGTCTATTGGCCACCTCGTAGATGCTATTTGAACCCGTTACACTGTAAAATTGAGTAAATAGAATGAGGTGTTTATTCATAAATATATCAATAATGGCCTTTACCAATAAAATCATCATTTTGAAAAAAGTCCAAATGTATTTTTTAAAAAGAAATTAAATTCCAAATTTTACATTGCCTACTCTTTAGTTTTCCATTACATCCCATAAATACATAGGCTCACACACTGTGATTGGGGCCTGGAGTGTTACACCGGTTCCGCACTTTATGTTGACAAGCATTTTAATGGCAATTTACTCGATAGTCGATCTCAAAATTCAGGGAAACGAATAGAAAATAAACGATTTTTACAAAATGCATAGTTGTCCATTTTGTCATAAAAACCGAAACCGGTGTATACTCCTCGTTTTAAACGAAAACCGGTTTCGCCAACTTCGGAATATTCGAAAAAACCGTAAACCGACATTTTTGAAACCTCGGTTTTTTGAATACACTATTCCAGACGTATAGAGTAGCCAACTCTTGCAATAAATTGATAAGATTTGGTGTGTTCCAGATGGGCGGTTGGATGTTCGAAAGTATTGTTTTAGTAATAGCAGATACAGGCAAAGGCTCAAACCAAATACGAAAATTTCCATAATACGTTTACATTTCACAGTTTCATCAAAACGACATGAAAACTTTAAGTCAACAATTTTTGTAATTATACCTAGTGTAAAATAATTTACATCAAATAACCCTTTATAGCACCGACCGCACCACGAATAGTGTGAAAGGAAATGTCAGATGAGAAGAATGGCGGCTCTTTATGACATTACTCTATAGTTTATTCCAAATATTAAAACTGGATCGCTCTACGGAAGAACAACGCGGTATAATTGTGAAAACTTATTACAAAAATTTGGAAAGTTATGCTGTGACCGCTCGCAAATTTCGAAGAATTTTCAGTCGAGAAAGTGCACCTAATTTGCCAACCATTCGAAGAGTGGTCAACAAATTTAAAGAAACTGGATCGATTATGGACAGTAAGACTCCTCTGCGTTAATGTACCAGTCGGTATGTTGAAAACGTTGCTGCTGTAAACGAAAGTGTCGCCGATATCCCGAAAACAACAATCCGGCATCGTTCTCAACAACTTCAGATTTCACGAAGCACTACGCAGCGAATTTCGACCAACGATCACCACCTTCATGCGTCTAAAATTCAGCGTACTCAGGAGCTCAAACCAGCAGATCAGGGAAAGCGCCTTCAATTCTTTCAATGGGTAATTGAGCAAAACGAAGTAAACGCCAATTTGAAAAAAAATCTTCTCCGATGAAGCGTATTTCATTCAGAGTACACAAACTTGACGAATTTACGGCTCAGAAAATCCTCATGCAATCCTTGAGAAACAAATGAACCCACAACGAGCAACTGTATGTTGGTGCGGGTTTTCGTCAGGCGGCGTGATTATACTTTATTGAAGATGAGGCTGAAATTGCTGTGACTGTGATCGGCATTCGTTACAGGAACATGTTAGTGGAGTTCTTGTGGCTTCAACTGGACAGCATGGATCTGGATGACATGTGGTTTCAACAAGAAGGCGCCATCTGTCGCACCAGGCTTGAAACAATCGATTTACTGGAGCAACTATTTCAAGACCAAATTATCTCAAGAAAGTCTGATTCCAACTGGCCACCAATATGATGGCATTTGTCGTCGTATAATTTATTTCTTTGGGGTTTTGTGCAATATCGGGTTTATGTGAATAAACCAGAAACAATTCCTGAACTCGAATCCGAGATCCAACTCGTCATCGGTGAGATACAACTACACCTCTGTGAAAAAGTCATGGAAAATTTCATGAACAGAGTAATGGCCTGTCATCAGAGCCGTGGGGCCATATTGGACGAACATTTTATTCCATATTTAATCGGAATATGTCTTCTCTGAAGTTCAATAAAAAAAATTACAATTATTTCAAAATATACCTGTCTTCATTTTAAAATGAAAAAGTGCATTCTTAGATACTGATACACCCTTATATAATGTAGGTACTGTAAATTTGAACAGATAAATTGTAACCGTCTGTGGTGCAATGGTAGTGTGCTCGGCTCATGTGCATGCCAATGTGGGTTCGATCCCTGCTCTGACCACCTTAAATTTCTTTCGACGGCGGTCACCTCGCATAGTGACGGCGACACTATCGAGTATTTAGCCATGAAAAAGCTTCTCAAAATACCGTTCGCAACCGGTATAAAACTGTAGGTCCCTATCAGTGAGTGTGAAACTTGAACGCGCATAGCTCACTAGTTGTAAGAAACTCTCCCTAATCCCTACGTGGGATGTAAAGGGAAACTAATTATTTTATTTTAGTTAAATTTGAACAATTATATCTATATCTAACGTGTTCGTACAAACAATCTGATCATGTTATATATACTTTATATTTATCTAAACAAACTCAATCATAAATAAATTTAAATCATCTACCTTTTGCTACTTTTAAACAAATATCCCAAAGTCTGGATGTAATCATACAGTACACGCAATTAATACACATGTGGTACGAAACAGAATAGAGAATGTTGTTTATCATCTTTCTTTGGAATATCAAAACTCTGAGAATTTTGCACCTGCATTGCGTGTGAGTTTTAAAGATACAACGAAAATTTGCCATTAATAGCCTATCTGATTTGGGGCATTTCTTTAATGTAAATACACAATTTTCAATTATGAGAGTACAGAACCGCAAGACAGAATTTCTTATCCTTAAATATATTTTTGCAGACAAACATGGGACACGTTTTGATGTTTTCCTTTTTGAACAAAACCTAAACATATCCTATCGTCGTCAATTGGTTTTGACACAGCCCAATATACACATTCAAATAAACATTGATCAACTTCAACAAACTTTCAAATAACAAATATTATAAGGCAATGCTCCAGCATGAAAACACTTATTGGTCGGCTTGTGAGTATGTTATCTTTTACAAATATTTGAACTTGATGTTGTATAGTCACTGGCGTGACCCAATGTCGTTAAATGAAAACAAACTTCGTACAATTTCCCTCGACAAATGTGATGCCAAAGACGACTCTATCCAACTACCCAACCCCTAGAGTGTCTTAAACATTGCCACGAATTTATGGTACTCTGTGCCACAGTATGATGTCGAGTTCATTTAAGGTAACTACACTCGTCGTTGTTCTTGATCAGAGCACTCCTTTGCCTTACCTCAGCATACCGTTGTGCAATTTAATTAAAAAGCAATTAAGCTAAAATTGCTAAATATTCAGTTTTTTTTGCTGTTTCTTTTCTTCCTTAAATCAACTTTCTCTGTGTGAATTTCGAATGCTCACTTTTTCACTCTCCGCCGTTTTATGTGAGCTCTTTTGCGAATGTAAATAATTAAAATTTCATTCAGAGGGGGGGGGTTTGTACACAATGTCCATAGTCGGGGATAAAATTGGGAATATTTTTTGTTCGCTGTTTGTGATACAAACAAAGCTTTACTAAATTCGTTATAATGCGAAAACTTTCCCATTCCGTAGGTGTTATGAGGTTGACCACTTTTATGGTACGTTTTGCAAGACTATCCAACTTTGACAGACTGGTCTTCGAAGCCTGAAATATCGATATTCCGTGTGTCCTCACGGCTGATGTCATTTTTCTTCTGAATTTCAAGCATGTTGACCCCAAAAACACTCGCGTGATTTCATTTCTAATAACATTCACTAGCACTATGCTACAGTAAGTCATAACTTGAGAAACGACCTAGTATAAGTTAAAGGCCTGGGTGAGTACATCACAAAGCAGTTCTAAAAATTTCACAAGTACCCTCAAAAATTTGAGATATTCTAAACATAAATGTTTACGAGGTGATTTGAGCCAAACTTGTATACAAAACCAGTACATAAGTTTCAGTCGGATGAACCGATTTAATCATACCCTCACCATACCGTACCTCATCGATATTCAACAGCAGATTGACGACATTGCGGTAAATATTATTGAATACCCAAATTAGTTAGTTTCCCTCCCAATATTTATATGCGAGGTACAAAAATGGGCATGCCAAGTTGTTGCCAAAATTTTGATCAGTACCAAATTTTATTAAGATCGGTTATGATTTATTGGAAATATCGAGTCGGAAAACCCCAAATTCGCCCAACTTTTGTATGGAACGTACGAAAATGGGCGTGCCACAATAATCTGTTATTAGTTACACAGTATTAGAATTATTGTATGGATCATCCGCCCAACTTTTATATGGGAGGTACCAGAATGGGTGTAGCAAAACAGCTCATTTTCTATAGGAGAGCTTTATTTGGATAAATACTGACTAGTACAAACTTTCATAAAGATGGGTGTGGTTTTGCGGAACTTATCATGCCGAAAAACCAGACGGCCAAACAACTTTTGTATCGGATGTACCACAATGGGCGTGGCAAAATGACCCTTGTTTTAATCGGTGATTAGCTTTTGATAACGTGAAGCCTTATACCAAATTTCATCAAGGTCGGAAGTGTTTCACGCGATTTATCGGATTGACAATCCGGTCGAACACCCTGTTTTGAATGGCGTGACAATCTCGCCCATTTTCTCCAGTTAAGTAGGCATTTACAGATTATTTACCAGTGTGAGAGTTGAAGCTAATCACATCTACCAGAAGAAAGGTTTGAAAGAAATATGATTTTGTGCTTAATGTGTCGACTTGTATGGGAGGTACCAGAAGGGCTGTGGTCAAAACGCCCATTTTCAATCCCAAACTCAATATTGGCAAATAATAGTCACTGACACAATTTTAATTGTCATCTGTAAAGATTTAATGCAGTTATCGTGTTGGCCAGCCAGCCAGACAGACAGACAGGCAGACAGATAGACATACAGACAGACGGACATGGCTGAAACATCTTACAATCTCTTAAATCGAACTTCAACCAAAGAAACTAAGGGTCTATTTTGGTTCCTTCTATGTGTTACATTTTTTACGTATTAAATGATATAGACCCCCATCCTATGGTGAGGGTATAATGACTGGAGAAAGAGAAGAATCAGAGCTTTACAAGGGCATACTTTTTATTGTATGAACATCCAATATTGGGAGTAATGTTGGTAAAAATATCTGAAACTATAATTTTGTTTTTGGAACGAAGTTCCTTAACGCACGATGCGAGATGGAAGCTAAATGAAAAAATATTGAACAACTTTTTTTAACACTATTATGCTAGAACCCAGTGTTGTCAATTATATTGGATACTTTTGCTTTGTGTCTAGGCTAACATATGTTGGGGAAATTTCTTGTTTAATATGAAGTTTTCTAGGTGGAGCCTGGACCAGTATTTAGTATATGTTGTAGTTTTGAACCCAATGAAACGTAAATTTAAAAATAACATTTCCTTAAAAAACTACCTTTTCTTATAAAAAAATACTCTATCTTAAAGAAGTACCTTTGTTCTTAAAATAAGTACTCTTGTGTAAAAAAAAATCATACTCTTATGGCTTTCTTATACAGAAATTACTTCTTCTTAAAAATTTTACCTTTTCTTAAAAAAACTTTAGCTTTTAATAAAAGAAGTACAAATTACAACAACTACTTTTCGGGAAAATATAACACATATTCTTACAAAAAGGACCTAAAAATATAATGTTCAAAAAAAAAAAAATCCAATGAGTGTTCGAACTCACAGGCGATGTGTTAACACCTTTTTGCTACACGGTACCTGTTCGATTTCTATGAACACATTCGTAAATGTTACATTGGAAAATAAAAAACAGCGTTCAATCATATGATGACGTTACAGTTAAATAATATTAATACTTAAAATTATTTAAAGACCCAGTGCAAGCACATGTGTCATTATATTCTTGCTCAATACTTTTTGTTTTATTCCCACAAAAGTCAAAGAATGCAAAGCAACAGACACTTGTACATACATACATACATTGTTATATTCGTACGATATAACCGAAGATCAACATAAAATACTTTTTTAATATTACTCCAAATTAATACTCCAAATTAAAACACTTCAATCTCGGCTCGCCGATATCGGATCGCCTTAATTTTTGGCCTAAACTCTTCGTCGAAACCAGCACTAGCTTTTTAATCCAAAAATTAATAAAATCGGCTATGAATTTCCGGAGAAAATCGCGTGGGAAAATTATATGAAAATCGCCCAATAATCACTTTCAATACCGACTGCCAAGCAACGAACAAACAAACGATGATTTACTCTTACAAACCTAACACTTGCGTATGTATTAAATTTATAGTTTACTACCCTAGAGGCGCGCGTATAGATGTTAACACATCAAAAAACATTCTATAAAAAAAATTATTTTCTTAAAAAAAGTTTATCATTTTACAAAAAGTATATTTTCTTAACCCTGCTGTTAGATTAGAAAAAACTTACGAATCTTAGATTGAGGGACCATTTGGTCCATACTGCAATTTTCATCCAAAATAATAATTTTATCTTATTCTTTGTAACTATTTTGGTTCAAAAATTTCTAAAGCAAGTATTTGACATATCAAAAACATCCGCTAACATATCAAAAACATCTTCTAAATATTTGACATGAATTTACATTCGCTTGGTAATGAAAAAATTTACGAATCTTAGGTTGAGGGACCATTTGGTCCATACTGGAATTTTCATCCAAAATAATAATTTTATCTTATCCTTTGTAACTATTTTGGTTCAATAATTTCTAAAGCAAGTATTTGACATATCAAAAACATCTTCTAAATATTTGACATGAATTTACATTCGCTTGGTAATGAAAAAATGTACTATTGACCAAATGGTCCTCTAACCTAAGATTCGTCATTTTGTATTTTTCTCAGTCCTGAATAAAGTTAGAAAATTTAATTTTCGCACATAACATTGTTTTATTAAAAGACCCCATTAGCAGAAAAATTTAGTCAGTATATATCACCGTTCCAAAGTTACAAGGGAAAACAGAAAAAATTTGGACCAAATGGTCCTAATCTAACAGCAGGGTTAAAGATCTGTTTAAATTATCGTACTGTTCAGCTGGCGACTTGGCGTGTAGGAACTAACTAATGTATAGCGAAAGGAACTTTGTTCCAACCGGGTGTCCCCTATCACCTCAAGTGATTTTTATTTCACCATATTTATGCGTGAACTACAATATCAGTACAATGCCCAACACGACACCTCTGGGAACGCCAGATGCGCGTGTTAAAATTGTCCATGACTTTTTGGCATATTTCGGGCTGTATATCATTTATAACACGTGGGATTTCAGTTCTGGGAACATCGCAGACTTATTGTCCTTATTGTCGTAGACCACATTTTTCAAGTATACAAAGAGATAAAAAGTGTTATGGTGTCACATCACAAGTTCTCGGCAGTCAATTTACCTCGTTGTTTCATGGCATAATGCGTCCGGGAATCTTCGTTCGCAACTTTTGAAACCACATATTATCCAATCCCATGTCATCGAACTCAGCCCATATACAGTTTGCTATTATCTCACGGTAACGCTCACCTTTAACATCGGTACCGGTTGCATTTTCAAAGATGTATGGTCGGATGACTGCCAGCTGCCTGAATATAGATCCGCCAAATTTGCAGTACAACAAATGGGCCAGTTTTGCTTGTTAACGTATTCGTTTGGTGAAAATTTATCTCATCGATCATGCTAATTTTTTTTTTAAATCGGTATCGTTTTTAAAAATCGATATTGTGGGGCTGCCAATGGTTTCTAGGACACAGCTCCTGTATCAGTTAAATTTTGTAAGCATATAAAACCAGGTATTTAATTAAAATCCGCTGAAATGTGCTGCAGGAAATGGTCAATTTATATACATAACGACGACTAGAAATTGTCGCGGCGCGGTCCACACTTGTCCGAAGTCTAGATTCGCACCGACCCAGTTTCTTCGAATACTAATTCACATATGTAAGTTGCATAATTCGGTTTGTATATATACGATTGATTGTCAACCGATGGTATGATGAACTTGTCACGGAGTTCGAAACTAGACATGCCAGTGAGTGTGCTTAACTGAATTGTCTATTATTCCAGAAAAATCCAACCATTTGCCAATTAGAAAAATCTGGCTGACCTTGTAAGCATGTAGTAAGAATTTCCCATGCATTAACTAAAATACTGTGTCTTATTTGGAAAATATTTGTTTAATTGAAAGGGGAGAAAAAATATCTAAAGTACAGATTTGGGTAAGCAAAAAAATTGTTTAATGTATCAAGTAGCCTACTCAAGGAAGCTATCGCAACATTTGGCACAGAACCCACGCCCTCCAGATGACGATCCCGATGCGCAGTGTAAACCCATTTCTGACTCTATAAAAACTGCCGCAACAACCGTACGTGGTTTCGAAAAACCCCTTCGCAATAATCCATGGTAGGGTAACGAGTGTCGCATTGCAAATGATGAAACGATCGTTGCATGTATGGCAATGCTTCAGTCAATTGCAATGCGAGCTGTGACTGAGCGGTATAGGGAGAAAATAAAGGAGGCAAACCGTAATTTTAGGTGTAAAACACGGCAGTGGTGAAAGCGCGAGAGTGAGAAAATTGAGACATACAGAAGAAAGAACGAAGGCAGAAAGTCCCTTCAGTAAAGACAAAGACGGAAATCTCATCGCAGATGTGCAGAGAATGTTGGGAATATGGAGAGATCATTTCCCGCGCTACTGGTACCTAAGATATCCAGTGACGTTGGGACAATCCCTTACAATATGGACGACGACGTCGGTCTCCCTCCTAACCAAGACTATGTCAGAACAGCTATTGCCCGGCTTAACAACAATAAAGGTGTTGGAGCCGATGGATTACCGGCGGAGCTGTTTAAGGCTGGCGTCGATGAGCTGATAAGGTGCATGCATCAGATCATTAGCAAAATTTGGTTAGATGAATGCATGCCCGGCGATTGGAGTCTCAGTGTACTATGTCCCATATTTAAAAAAGGTGACCCGAGTCTCTGTGCCAACTACCGAGAAAAAAACCTTTTATCCATAGCATATACGGTTCTATCAAGTAAAGACTAAAAATAATTATCGTTGACCTGATTGGACCTTACCAGTGAGGCGTTAGACCTGGAAAATTGACATCTGACCAGATTTTCACGCTATACCAAATCCTGGAGAAGACTCTCGAAAAACAAATAGACACCTATAATCTATTTGTCGATTATAAAGCGGTCCGATACGGGAGTAGCTCTACGAAGCAATGTCTGACTTTGGTAGTCCTGCAAAGCTCATATGCTTTTGCAGGATGAATTTGACGATCACCAAATCCGCAGTGACAGTTCGTAACGATTTTTCCGAACCTTTCGAATCCAAGCGAGGCCTCAGGCAAGCGACACCCTATCGTGCGATCTCTTTAACATCTTAATGGAGATCATTATGAAAAAAGCTGCAGTCAACATGAATAAAACCATCAGCAGCAAAAGTCACATGCTGCTCGCGTATGCTGATGATATAGATATCATTGGGCGCAAAATTAGAGAAGTTACAGCGGCATCGTCGAGAATTGAGAAGGAGTCAGCAAAAGTGGGTCTGACTATAAATGGGGACAAGACAAAGTTAATGGTTTCAACGAACAGGGGCTCCACGCCATTAGACCAAAGCGTGAACGTTGATAACCGTTAAAATTTCGAGGTGTTGGGCGAATTTATATACCTCGGATCTGGCGTAAATAAATACAACAACGTCAGCCTTGAGATCAATCAAAGAATTGTGCTTGCGAATATATGTTATTTTGGTCTAAGCAAGCACTTTAGAGATACAGCCCTTTATCGAGTAACTAAAGTCCAGTTGCACCAGGCTCTCATTCAACCTGTTTTGTTTTATGGCGCAGATTCCTGGCTCCTATCTCAAGCAGACGAAGCATATGTAGGAGTCTTCGAGAGAAAAATAATCCGAAAAATTTATGGTCCTACAGTGCAGAACGGCGTCTATCGGTGGCGCATGAACCATGAGCTGTATGAGCTATATCCCGACATTGACATAGTTAAGCGGATCAAAATAACGCCATTGCGCTGGTTAGGCCATGTCATTAGAATGGGTGAAGACGAAACAGCACGAAGGGGAACTCGAAGGTAGACGACTAGTAGGAAGGCCAAGACTCCGTTAGAGGAGAAGTAAAGCAAACGATCGAATTGGTTGGTGAAGTATGTTATCTTCGTCCTGTACGTGACCGGATAAGTATGTAAGTAAGTATAATATATATGTATATTTTTTTTCATCACCAGACAATGTAGTTAATATTTCTACTTTATAATTTAAATCTTCTTCAAATATCGTTGTTTTTGAAAACGTATCTCGAATGCTAGTCTATGGAGCGTATTAGACTGAATTGAAAAAAAATTAACCTACATGACCTGGTTAGAAAAAATATTAAGCTACAGGACCTGGTTAGGAAAAGTATTGCTATAAATAGGGGGTTGCTACTTATATTTCGGATCCACCAATAAAAAATCAATAATTTTTCGTTGTAAATTGATTTATTATTTCACACCGGTTCTGTTCGTACACATAGTCGTATCGCTATAACTAAACCACCTTGAGGTTTATTTGGTTTTGATGTTTAAATAAAGGAGAAAAACTAATGTAGACTTTCAATAAAAAGTAAACGTTGTTCTTAGATATTTAAATCAAATATATTTTTGCTACTCGTGACATTCCTATCTCTTTCAGATAATGCAAACCCTTTTGACTACATAAAAATAACCAATGGAATTAAATTATTTTCAGTTACCGTGGGAGATTATGGTATACTTCTAAGCTGCTGGAAAGGAAACAATTACTTCTCCGAGGTTAATACCGAAACCTATGTGCTAGAGATTTACATTTTTAAAAAAAAAATTAATTTTGCTTAGTTTTGCCCCCAACTGTTTACACTTTCCTCAGCAATTTAGCATATCTTTACATATATTCTCGAATATACCCAGTTATAAATAAGCACAAACAGACATTTGACTGTGCTGGAATTGAATATAATAAACATGATAGGGTTGTGTTAATTTGGACAATTTATTGAACTTTTAAAGCTATTAACAGTTATTAATATTTTCTAAAATCAATTCACTACTTTGAAAGTTAACATAAGTGCATTTTTCAATCAGAACTCTAATGAAATTCAAAATGGAACGATGTGTTAACATGTCTCAAAGCTTTTCTCATTATTGGTGAAATAATATGATGATTCAGTGGTTAAGCATCTACCAAGTCAGTAAGAGTCATTTTCTAAATGTCCGGTTATCTTTCATCGTAGCGATAAAGTACCGTTGAGCATAATTTCATTTTCTCAATGCATATTTAAAATTCACCCGGTCATTAACGTTAACAGGAGGTATAACGCCGGTTAGTAGTTTATCGGTACTATAAACCCAAATAGCTGACAATTGTTGACATCAGATGTGATATTTTAATGTTGTTATAGTTTAAAAATTTGGTTCTACAAAAACTACTTGTGTTCTTCTCCCAGGTCAACAAGTGAATGTTCGTCGACAACTGAGAGTTATTAAGTACTACAACTTTGCAGAATTTAGTCAAATTCGTTTGCTTCAATTTGTGCACTTAGAAGATAAAAATTAAAAATAAAGTTATTATTTCTACATCCATTAAATAGATCTTAATATAATTTCTGCGGATTAGTGTATTTTGCTAAGACGTCAAGAAAATGGTAGCCTCCAATTTCTTCGAAAGTGTTGGTTCCTCTACAGTGAGCCCGAAAACCGAAAAAAAAACTTGAAAATACTTCAATTATGCTTCGACACTTCATCATCAGGTTCTGTTCTGAAGGATGTCAAAAAGAGTTATCAAATGAGGAAAGAGTTACAATATAAGCAACGATTGATGATTACAATTTCAAACTTCTTCGGAATTATTGAAGTAAAATCGAAAAAAATAACCCTGCCTTCAGATGAATCTTGGTTGGTTGGTTGGTTGCTTGAAAAGGCTGCAAGAATCTTAAGGTACGTTCTCCAAGGATGTATGTACTCTCATAGATAGTAGAAGTTACATTTCACACCAATTTTTAATGTTTATGCTTTATGTCTAGTTTTATTATGGTGTCGCTGACTATACGATACGTAAGAATGAAATGTGATTTTGAAGGGTGACTCAGTAGGATTGCACTTTTTAAATTTAGAGTATTTTTTTGGTGCACGTATCATCCGAAAAAAAGCGTTATAATTATGAAAACTTATTACAAAAATTTGGAAAATTATTCAGAGACCGCTGGCAAGCTTCGAAAAATATTCAGTCGAGAAGTGTACATTATGTATCAACCATTCGAAGACTGGTCAAAAACTTTAAGAAACAGGGTCGGCTATGGACAGTAGGACTCATGTGCGTCAACATACGGCTCGGTGTCTTAAAAACATTGCTACTGTAAATGATAGTATCGCCGAAAACCCGACAATATCAATTCGGCATCGTTCTCAACAACTTCGAATTTCACAAAGTCTACACAGCAAATTTTGACAAAAAACCATGAAGGCGTACAAAGTTCAGCTTACTTAGGAAGTCAAACCAGCATATTCGCCGGCAATTCGTTTAATGGGTAATTGATCAAAGTGAAGTCAATGCCAAATTAAAAAAAAAATCATCTTCTTCGATTAAACGCATTTAACTAACTAGATGTGTTCCGAATATCACAACTCTCAGTCCTGCCTGAGCAGGGCAATCCAAGAGAAGGTGTTTCGTCATTTCCTCGTCCTCTTCCATGCAGCATCTACAAAGAGTGGAGTTTCTATGTCCCAATCTTAGGGCGTGTTTTCCTACAAGACAATATTCAGTAAGTGTTCCTATCATTGTGAGTAACCTGCTTCTCGGCAAGTTAATTAGTTGCCTAGTCCTCTTCCTGTCCACCTGTAGCCAGAGGACCCTGGCTTGTTTGCAAGTTGAAGTAAGTCTCTACTTGTCCTTGAACAAATTATCGGCCCACTGCCTGATGTGCAAACGGCAGGTAGATATTGGCATACTAACACCTTCTTTTGCCGGAAGAAACTGTGCCGCAGTGCCCTGTCTAGCTAACGCATCCGCTACGCAATTGCCTGGAATGTCGCAGTGTCCCGGTAACCAGATGAGCCTGATGCCAAAATACTCTGCCATCACCCTAAGTGATGAGTCGCATTCTTTTACAGTCATGGACATAGCAAACATGGCTTCCAGGGTTTTTATGGCAGCCTGGCTGCCTGTGTAGATACATGTTCTCCGGAGGGTTGTGACACTACTTTTCAGTAGTTCAGCAACCTCCAGTATGGGGGGTGATTTCCGCCTGAAATACACTACAGTGATCAGGCAGCTTGAAGGAGATATTTATATTTATGTCCGTTGAATGGACCCCATGGCATACTTGCTCGTCCAACTTTGATCCATCCGTGAAAAATCTGATTCTACTGGTATCCCCTTCCAGTGACTTTTCCCAGGTATTCCTGTTCGGAATAGAAGTCCTTAGATTTGGCGCTGATAGAAGGTAGGGGATACAGTAGTCCGTTTTCGGGGGAATAGACTTGATCCGGTGTAGTAATTCAGCGTGTCCGGTAAGCGCCGATATGAGAACGCCACAATCTCTGATTCTCACCAGGGATATAGAATCTGCCGATTCGGCCATGATATCAGGAGTACAGATGTTCAGGATAGCGCTAAGTGCAGCACCTGACGTCGTGCCTATTGCCCCACTAACGCTAATCAGTGCTGATCTTTGAATTTTCATCAATGAATTCAGAATATATTTCTCTTGGAGGGACCTCCACCAAACTACGATGCCATAGAGAAGTATTGGTCTGACTATTGCCGTATAAATCCACATGGTTATCTTGGGAGACAGTCCCCAGCGCTTTGCTATCGCTCCTTTGCAGCAGTAACTCCTTCACTCCTCCAATCTCTCCTCCACATTCGGTTTCCAAGACAGTTTTCTTTCGAGAATTATTCCCAGATACTTGACCTTTTCTGTCAATTGTAATTGCACCCCATTAACTGACGGCAGTTCAAATGCGGGTATTTTATATTTCCGAGAGAACAAGGTAAGCTCGGTTTTAGGAGGGTTAAGTGATAGTTTGTTCTTAGCAGTCCAGTTCGAAATCAGATTAAGTAGGCTGGTTGTACGAATGCTAATTAAGTTGAGGTTTCTACCCGTACAGATGATAGCAATATCATCGGCATAGGCAAAGACCTGGCATTCGGCCCTGTCCAATTCAAGAAGCAGTTCATTGACAGAAGTTAACCATAGGGCATAAACATCTTTGTTTGTGTATGATTTCTAAAAGACCATTGGAGAATTTGGATTACTTTTTGCAGCATGTGGAGCTTTATATCGATAACAACGCAACTAATGTTGCAATTCCACGCTTTTTGACTAGCGATTACACTGGAGACAGAACTCCCCCCTTGCGGTGTCCCCCTGTTAACGTTCCTAGCAATTGTATCTTAAGGCCCTAAACGAAAGCCTTCAATTTGTCGCATAATGTGTTGTTGTATTACTACAAACAGAATACTTAATATTAACAGAGCTTGGACTTGTGTCCAAACACATTGTGTTTTCTATTCCTTACAGCGTCTTTGGGACACAATGATTAATAGGTTATAATATATGTATTTGTGATCCAAATGTGGATTTGTACGTTGACAAGTGCTGAAAACAAAAACGTGACAGACAATAAATAATCAAAAACAGCAGATCTCTAATTCTCGAAAACAGTGCTTGCAAATGTCTACTTGCTTCCTGCAATATTTTGCTGGGACCGTTAATTTTCAGCGTGTAGAGTAACGATTTGACCCAGTGAATTTACGAAGTTTGTTGTGGTGGCATATGAACATTGCATGTTGGAAAGAATTGACTTAATAACACCAGATACTAATAATAATAATAACACCGACCATCATTAAAACAAGCCCGACATATCGGTTGGTTCATTAACATTTCTGTGTAAATACACCACAACTATATGGTTTCCTGTTACATCCCATGAATGGATAATGAGAGCTTCTCCAGTGAGCTATGCGCGTTCTCATTTTACACTCACTGATTGTGACCTACAGTTTTACACCGGTTCCGAACGGTATTTTGAGAACCCATTTTTCATGGCTAAATAGTCGATAGTATCGCCGTCACTAAACGAGGTCGAAAGAAATTTAAGGTGGTCAGAGCAGCGATCGAAACCCCGTTCTCATTGGATATGTTTACATTTCACAGTCCTAAACCAAAAAGTCATGACAAATTTTTGTAATTCTACCTGGTGTAAGTTAATTTACATAAAATAATTCTCGTTGCACTAACCGCTCCCCGTAGACTGTGAAATTAAACTTTAGATGAGCATAATGGCAGCTCTTGTTGGTATTACTCTATGTAAAAAACAAATGTCAAGGTATTGGTCCTTCAAATTTTAGAAACAAAAGACAGAAAAAATCAGCCTTTAGTAACCGATTTTGAAGTCTGTTTATTTTGGCATTATATAATTCAAAGGTGCGGGGAGACGTAGAGAGGCGATCGTGAAAAATGTAGTAATAAAAATGTTGCTAAAATAAATCGCTGTAGCCCTTATTTCTGAGCTGATTTCTAAATATTTTTTGCGCTATATTCTGAAAGAAGTTTTCTATGGATCGATTTAATTCATTTCAGGAAACCAAATTTTATAAAATTCAAATTTATTTGGATTACTATTTATATATTCTTACCGAAAGAAAAATGTTGACCAAGAATCTCTAATAAATTTATTTCAGTTTAGTTGTTATATGTATTTTAGATTAGTTGTTTAAGTTCGGTCTATCCGAATAATAGAAAATTGTAATATTGCCCAACCAAATATCTACATAATAATACCGGCATGAAATTCCACGTGTCCACTTTTGTCTAATTCATTTAAATACATCCTATACAATCATCATCATATGCAACTCTTTAACACAATATCCTTTCTGTCATTCCTTTGTTATATCACAATACCCTTTCCTTTGTAGTCTTTTCCTACAATTTCTTTAATACAATTTCCATTTGTTGCTGGATGTTTAATTTCTTTGTTTTGTTTTTCAATTTTCTTCTGGGCATCTAGGTTTTGATATTAGGATAACAAGTTTATTTGTTTATTGTTTCGTAAATATGTTTGCGTTTTCATTTTATATTTTCTTTTATTACATTTCTTGTTTATTAGCCTTCCAATGTTGAATGGATTGTTTGACTTCCGGTGGCGTTTTAAGAAACTGTGTCAATGTGTCTTGTGCCAGGGTGGTAGCTGCATCACAGTGTAAAATAGAGAATGGATATTAAAGCAACATGTTTAGCATTTGTTTAACTTTTTTTCTAGGGCATAAACTTAAGGCAGCATATGTTTGTGATTCGATAAACTAAGTGGTGAACGTGATACGATGGTGTCAACGAAGTGGAACATGTAATGCTTATGGGATAGTAGAACATACAAACGTCATCACGTATGATTTATGTTAGGCATAAATCATACGTCCTCATGATCAATTCAAGAAAATGTTGGGTACTTTAGGGATATAGAAATTTATAAATATATAAAACACAGAGAAATTGTATTAATTGCAGTGATATTCGCGCTAATTTATATGCAATGTTTGGGCATCTTTCTTTGTGTATGATTTCTAAAAGACCATTGGAGAATTTGGATTACTTTTTGCAACATGTGGAGCTTTATATCGATAACCACGCAACTAATGTTGCAATTCCACTCTTTTTGACTAGCGATTACACTGCGCAACACCAATTTTGATCAAACTAGGTGAGTATAGTCAAACCCCACAAATTTAGACCGCTGCCTAGCTACACCTTTTTTATGGGCATGGCAAATTTGAAATTTGTTTTCGATACTGTCTGATATAAATTGAAAAATCAAGTATAAGTATTGAATTGAGGGAATTCCTGTGATAGCATATCTTCAGTGAAATTTGACAAGGAATTCAAATTAAACCATTTCAGATTTAAATTGAAAGATTTCAAGATTTAAGTTTTTTAAAAAAAAGGCTAAAATTACATATGCAATTTCTTGATGAAGGACACTCGTCTGAGAAATCCTGTAGTACAGTATATTCCACAACAATTGTTTCAAAAAATGTCAAAAAGGACGTCTAGAAATAAAGCTAGAAAATTATTTTCTATGACGACCCATAATGAAATTTAATGAGGAATAAATTCGTGAAATTTTCTGGATTCGTAGCTGTTTATTTTAGTGTAAATTTTGTAAAATGACGAAAAGGACCCTTTAAACTTTTAAACTTTGAAATAGAGAATTTGAATATTCTTCGAAAATAATCCCTGTCAAATTTCACTGAAGGCATGTTGTCACAAAAATTCGCTCAATACAATTTTTATACTTGATTTTTACTATCGTATCGGATAAAAAAATTCGACTTGCCTCGCCCATAAAAAAGTATACGTTCACAGCGGTCTAAATTTCTGGGGTTTGACTATACTCACCTAGTTTGACCATTCGACATAGGAATCCTCCATCCACAGAGCAAAAACTTACAGTTTGTTGCATAGTGTTATAAATTCCATCACAGAATATAAATCAATGGTATTAAATCGCACGATCTCAGATGCAAACACCGAAATTATGTGCACACCAAACGTTTTCTTCAATTAGTCGATTGTACCCGACGATAAGGTACATGTTTCGCCATATTGTTAAAGCCACAGCTCTCCCACATCAAGGCAAGTCAACTCAGAAACGACGAGTAATTCGTCATTGCCATATTTAGGTCACTACAAACTGTAATATTCCGGCCATCATAGTTTCTGAAGAAGTAAAGATCAATGACTCCACTACCCCATAAAGCATAACAAATAGTGACTTTATAGTAATAACAATAGTAACATTTATTCCAAATGTGACAGTCTTGACTACAGGCGTAAACATTCAATCAAATTGAGCTTCATCACTGAACCGAATTTTTTGTGACAATCCATATAAATCTTTTTTCTGGTCTATTCACCGATGTACAAGCGCTGCTTCAGATGTTTCACAAGTTGAGTTTGGAAAGCCAGTAAATCAAGATCTTCCCGCAACATCTTTTATAATGAAGTTCGATACAGACCAAATTGTTGTGCAAGATGACGGAAGGATTTATTCCACGTCATATATTATTTTACATATGGATTTGCTATCCATTTCATTTGACGTTTTTCATTGCGGTTCTTCAATGACGTAACGAACTTCTGTCGGCACCATCATTCAAACTTGTAGCTTCCACAAATTTGTTTCCCTTCAATCATTAAACAAATGATCGAGTTAACAAAGCTATGTATAAATTAATCTATTTTCCTTGTCACATTATATTCTGTGTGTTAGCATTTAGAATAGTCATGATAAGAAAATGGTTCATCATTCAATGAATTATTTGCTCTTACGTGCTGAAAAAACGGCTTCAGCAACATATTGCAGGACACATGTATATGTTTGCAAGCACTTTTTTCATGAACTGAAGATCTGGTGCTGATTGGTTTCAATGTTTTCTATCTCGATTTGGGTTTCAGCAGTTTTCAACAAATTCAGCCACACTTGAGTTACAAAACCACATATTATAACCTATTAATCATTGTGCCTCAAACATGTAATATTAAATAGCAAACACAATTTGTTCGCACACAAGTAACCTATATATTCGATAAGCTACAAACACAATATATTTGTATTCAAATAACAACAAAAATAGGTCTTTTAGCGTGTATGGACGGTTTTATCGACCATAAAATTGACGTATTGTGTGATCCTTTTCACGAATAGATCCAAGTTTTAAAACTACAGCTGCACAAATGTCAAGCATTGTTCAAGCATCAGGCAAGTTATATTGAACTGGAAAGCCAACCAAAGCATAAACCACGCGACAACCATCAAAATGATCGATACTGAAATACTATTACCAACTTAAATTTGTATATCTTTAAAAAAAAATACATTCACTAGGAAATATTATTCTAAAAAAAGCTACTCGAAATCAAATTATCATACAAAATATCTACAGAAACTTTCTCTGAGAACACATTTTCACTAGAATTTTCTTAGGACAGTCTTAGTAGTTGGTGACTATTGACATAAGACATCTTCTTGACATGCCACAAGTTTTGATTTAGATGAAAAATTCTACAGGACTGACAATAAATATAAGACCTTCCTATTTAATTGCCAGTACCATGTCATGACTGACTCTTGCTAAATCCAATGATGAATGGCGGTAGAAGAAGTCTTTATCATTTGTCATCTGCGAGTCAAACTGAAATATTTATATTAAAACATTATGTCATAAAATTTTAAAGTTTATTTTCAGTGAATTATCATAGCGTAAATATAGATCTCCATACAGAAAGTTTCTCACATCTGACGTTTCATATCACACTCTTCGTGGTGAAGTCAGTGTGACATAGAGATGTTCGAGGCAAATGTTCTTACACCAGTTATAATTACTCCTGACTTGAACTCTTCATGTCGTTTTAGTGATAAACTGTGAAATTTAAATTTCTTAACCCTAATCCTGTATTTTGGGCAAATTTTGCCCAAACGTATTTTTAACTCATCCTATCAGGCGTGTATTTAGTAACATCGGAATGAAATTTCTTGGCAATTATTTGTTTACGTATATTCAGCAATGTTATGAAAATTGATATCGTGGCTACACCAGAGGCTCCACCACAACAAAAGTAACGAATCTTGTATTTTTGGGCAAATTCTGCACAACACAGTTTTACAACATTTACACTGTATCTTCAAACATTTTTTTGTATTGATGTAGCTACATTTGCGTCGATAACGGCTGCACTATATGCGTTGTTTTTATGAATTATGGGGAATTGTTTTAGAGCCCCAGAAACATTAGAAGCAGGAAAACATTCGACATTCGTGAGTGCACTTTCGTTTATGTGAGTTGCTTCAATTGTGTACCTCAAAATAAATATTTTTTTTTCAGTACAAAAAAGAAAAGAAATTTAGAACTTTCACGATCAGAAGGATCAGTGACATATATTACAATACCCGAGCTAATCAAATTGCTCCGATGCGCAAAAATTTTCTGTCCCAGCGCAATAGGAAGACCCAACTTCCGGGTTCCTTTCTAAGGACAAAAAAAATTACAGCAGACAGTTGTCCGAGGCCTTCGGCCACGGACTGTCCCTGCAGGCTGTGTCAGAGACACGGCCATTAAGTTTAACGTAGAATACGCCATCCGATAAGACAGAAAACATATATAACAATAAATTCATTTGCTTATATTATTTATCATTTATTGTTATATATGTTTTCTGTCTTATCGGATGGCGTATTCTACGTTAAACTTAATGGCCGTGTCTCTGACACAGCCTGCAGGGACAGTCCGTGGCCGAAGGCCTCGGACAACTGTCTGCTGTAATTTTTATATTTACCAACGGCATTTGATTCAAGTCCGTTTAAAAAAAAAATATTATGTTCAATTTTTTTAAACTTAATTTAATTTATGTGTTTTAATTATTATTTTTATTGAAATAAGTTCTGCGAATATTGAGAGGGCCGCCCTAATATTAAAAAAGGTTTACCTTATCGAGTCTTCGCATTAGCATTCGAGCGTTGTGTGAAAGCTTTACGCTTTACAATTCAAAATTAATGTTACAACAGCTTTATTGAAGCTTTCGCAAAAAAGCTTTATTACGTTAGCTTACTGTTTGTTTCACTTTTTACTAGATACATGTTGCCAAGCAACATTAGCTTGCTGTTCGTTTCACTTTTTACTAGATACATGTTCCTAAGCAATGTTGAGCAACCAAAAACACTCAACCAAACACCACACATATGTTTGAGTGTATGTGTTTAAACAATTTCCATTTGAGAAATTAAAATACTAGAAATGTATCAACTAATATGAAATGTATATCAAACGAAAGATAACATCTTCATTTACCTACAAAAAAAAAATTTTAAAAAAATTCATCTAGCCGTTTCCTCAAATTCAATGAAATAAAGAGTACAACAATAAAAACCTGACATGACTCCTCATACCGTAAGGTAAGACGTATTCTACGTCAAAAACAATTTGGTACAACAAATGAAAACGTTATTACTACTACTCCAGGACTCATTGTTCCATTGCACGAGTTAGGAATATCAAATCTACATTTGAGTTGTTTATGACAAAGGACATGCAAACTGTTATTATAACGACGACAAATATTGAAGTTAATTTTCATCGTATTTTCGAACATAGGTATCAAAGTATTTGGACAAGGTTGCAAGGAAATTAACGAGGCATCCTTGGAGGCATATTTAGGATTGATGTGAATAATTGGCGTTTATCGTTCTTGTGGTGAACCAATGGAATGTTTATGGGAGGATGTGAAAGGAAGGCCCATATTCACAGCAACAATGTCCCTGCTTAGATTCAAAAATATAAGCAGAGTTCTTCGATTCGACGATAAAGCAGAGAGAACGGATCGGCGAGCTCGCGATAAGCTGGCACCTATAAGAGTTATGTAGGACAAATGGGCTAATAATTTGAAGATTATATATAATCTAAACGAGTGCGTGACAGTCGATGAACATCTGGTGGCATATCGTGGCAAATGCCCATTTAGGTACTGTATTCCTTCGAAGCCAGCGAAATACGGAACTAAAATTTGGGCACTGTGCGACTCTAATACCAACCATGCCTGGTCTATGCAAGTGTATATCGGACTAAATCGTAATTGCGTTCCTGAAAAGAATCAGAGACTGGTACTCGAAATTGAACAAGGACTCAAAGGCCGAAATACATCTTGCGATGAACTTCTGAAAATGAAAATGACTATAGTCGGGACTGTCCGAAAGAATAAAGTGTTTCTACCCTCCAATATTTTGGACATGAAAAAAAACCTGCCTTTTACTCTGAGTTCCTTTTTGAACATACAAATAACGTTACAGTAGTAGCTTATGTTCCAAAGAAAAAAGGGGCGTATATCTTATAATAACAGTGCACAAAGACTCACAAATGCACGATATTCATTCGAAAAAACTAGAAATATTAGAGGTTTATAGCCATACAAAGGCAGGTTTGGATATACTCGACCAGCTGGTTGCCACATATACTTGTAAGCGGAAGACCAATAGGTGGTTTCTAGCCCTATTCGCAAATATGCTTGATGTATCCGTAGGCAATGTTTTCGCGATTTGGACAGCAACAAATCTCGATTCGAACAAATCAAAGCATTTTCTTCGCAGACATTTTTTGGAAGAACTGGGATGAGAGCTTTTGGAAGATGAAAAGCAGCAACGGAAGACACAGCCATCCGCAAGAAAGAAAACTATAAACAGAGGCCGTTGTCACTTCTGTACAAATAAGTCGAAAAGTACTAAATACAATACAAAATGTATGAATCGTAACTTATTTGTGTGCAAAAATCATTTCCATGCAGATATTATATGTAATACTTGCAACAAAAAATAGCAAAACAAGTAAAATTTTATTGGGCAAAATTTGCCCAAAATTGAAGATTCGTTACTTTTTTCGTTACAGGATGAGGGTTAAATCTAGGTGCATTTTTACTCTATGGGAGTTATGCGTCTATATGTATAAACATTATTTCATTGAGATTTTTCCGGTTCACTTATTTAAAGGCACTAAAAATTTGCTATTCAGCAGCCTGCATCATTTGCAATTTGTAACGGATTGCAAAATTTTAAAATGGAAATGGAAGCTAGACATCTCGAGATATAAAAAAAATTATGACAATAGTGGTTTCTTAACTAAAGAATTTTTTTTTGACCAATTTATAAACAAAAAGCCCAAAATTGTGAGAGTTTTTTTGGGTTCAATTGAATAAAGGCACTTTAACTAATTTTAATGAAAAACAGATTTTCTTTTAATTTATTTATTTTACTTTATTTAAGAACTATTAGTAATGGGTACAACCCCCTTTGTTTTTAATAACTTCAAATATACGGGTTTTCATTGAGAGATAAAGTGAAATTATGTAATCCAAATTATTCCAAACAGCCTTGTCATCAAATTGTCTACCTCCTTCATAATAGACCTTGCGAGATAACCAACCCCAGACATTTTCCATAATGTTTAGGTCTGCCGAATAGGGTGGCCAGTCAAGAATATTAACATTTTGGCTTGCTTTACTATTCTGGTGTTGTGTATAGGGGTATTATCCTGTTGCAATATCCAAGATATGGGACCATGTAGTTCACTGAACTTCGGAAAAGCTGATTCCAACAACGTTTTATAGCTTGCACCAGTTATTTTTGCACTTTGAAATTCAAGATCGATGGTGCCCTAGTACGTAATAGCACTCCATACCATAACGCCGCCCTCTCGGCTGTGACGTCGGTTCAAAAACGTTTTTCTTTGCGCAGATCATGGAAATAGTAGTTGCAGTCATCAGGTTCATCCAAATTAAACTTCTTCTCATCCGTAAATACAACGGTTCTCCAGTCATTTACATGACCTCTTGGCTGCACATCCTGGGGTCTCTTGCGAATTGAAGCCGTTTTTCCGTACGAGCATCATTAAGTGGCGGTTTTTTTTTGTAATTTCAGGTATTTAAGATACTCGCAGCTTTTAATTACTCTGCGTACTGATGACTTGCTCGTTTCCACTCCAACTTGAGCTCTTACTTTTGACAAGGATAAAGCAGAATTAGAAGCAATTCTGATGATTTTTCTTTCCTCATACGTAGATAAAGACAATGACACCCTTCCATTAACATTTTTGCCATACCCCTCGGGGTCCTTGATGTAATTGTCGACAACTGTTGGGCTCCGTCCAATTTTTTTAACTATTGCGCGGTTAGAATATCCTTCAGAACGGTAAATATTGATTTTAGTTTTTTCCGATAGATTTAAAATTTTTTGTTTTGCCATTTTGACTGGTAAGATGATTAAGATGTAATAAATTTTAATAAAAAAACGCTCCGTACAAAAAATCATCGCTTACTTTAAAAATTATAAAAAAATAATAAAGTGCCTTTATTCAAGCGAACCAAAAAAATAGCATATTTTTTGACTGTTTTTTAAAAAGTGCCCAAAAAATGTTCTTTAGTTAAGAAATATTCTAGCTTCCATTTCCATTTTAAAATTCTGCAATCGGTTATAAATAGCAAAAGATCCAGGCTGCTGAATACGGAATTGTTAGTGCCTTTAAATAAGTGAACCAGAGTGTATATATTATTTATAAATCACTTATATAATTACTGACTAATGCATGGGCGCAGTTGCACTCTTAGAAGATAGACTGTGTGTAATCTCTTTCTGTCCTTTTTTATTCTCTTGCTTTCGAGAGAGCATAAACAGTGCAAAAACACAGCTGTATTTGTATCACAAACAGAGTTAAATTTGGATGATAACACACGTATATTATGACATTTTAATCGTTGTGTCTCCAGAATGTAATATTGAATAGCAAGCACTATGTGTTTGAGCAAACGTATACTGTATTTTCGCCAAGATCCAAACACACGTTATATTTGCATCCAAATAACGAAAAGGTGTGACACATACTTTGAGTCAAGTCCGTTAAATTTATGGAGTCTACAAAGGTTTTATAAGTACATTTTTGTAAAAACGATTTCGATTTTATGGATATATCTCATATTTTGTATACCTACATTCTAGTTGTTCTTCCTTGTTCGACATTTAGCCGAAACAGTTTTTTCCCAATAAGAACACAAGCTCTGCCATTTACATTAACATGTCGCTGAAAAATAAAATGTTCAATTAATTGTAATTGATTGTTTTATAACATTTTTTTTTTTTTTTGTTTTGCGGATGTCCCCTATAAATGCAGTGCATTGCATTGGACTTAGGATAATGGGATAGGAGTAGGGGGAAGAGAGAGAAGTACTTGTTAATATTTGACTTAAACTTGCTGATGTTGTAAGAAGTGGGGAATACACTTGCCGGAAGCTTTTTCCACATACGGATTGTTCGGCTGAAGAACGAATTGTTTCTGTATTGCGCAGTTCGATCCAACGGCCAGAAAACAGAAAAGGGATGAGTTCCACTTGAAAACCGCGTCGTATGGTTAAATACCCTAACTTCTGGAATGAGGTCATGTAACTCGGCGGAACACTTTCCATGGAAATACCTATAAAATACCGAGACACAGCTAACATTTCGTCGATGCTCCAAGGAGGCAACAGTGCTGGATACACTGCTGTCACCTATTAGCTTCAACGCTCTCTTTTGCACGCGGTCTAGAAGCTCCAAGGTGGACACTGGAGCCCCAGCCCAAATTTGAGAGTTGAATTCCATTTTCGCCGAATATACGTGGTGTAGATATTGAGGAGATCGGGTGGGGTGAAAAATCTTTTACACCGCTTTAAAAAGCCCAGGCACTTGAATGCTTCTTTCGACACGTTGAAAATGAGCTTATTCCAACGAATGTCACATTGTTTCTTCATGCCCAGAACATCGAGAGCTTCCGATTCACCAACATCTAAACCACCCATTGAAATCATTGGCAGGTTCGAGTCACCAGTGTGCTTGTGCGATAATCTGCAACATTGTGTTTTGCGTTAAATTCGACCTGGTTTTCCCTGCCCCACTCATTAATCAGATGCAAGTCATGATTAAGCATGTCATTCATTATTCGTCTCTTTCCTTGCACTACGGAAAGATTGGGTCGACGATCGAACGAATATGAGTGACATAAATTACTATCATCAGCGAAGGAATACATATATGGGATTGCTAGTCCGATCCAGAAGGTCGTTGATGAAAATAAGAAAATGAGAGGGAGAAAGCACAGAGCCTTGAGGTAGTCCCGCATTAATTGTATACTCATCGGAAGAGACACCGTCTATCACAACTCGTATGGAAAGGTCTCTGAGACAACTCGAAATAAATCGAGAGAAGTTTCTACCTAAACCAAAAGCATTAACTTTTGATATGAGTGCCTGGTGCCAAACTCTATCAAGTGCTTTAGAAATATCTAAGGCCACTATTTTAGTCTCACCCAGTCTAAGCACGGACCGATTCCACTGTTCCGTGAGGAACGCCATCAGATCGCCAGTTGAACAGTTTCTGCGAAACCTATACTGACGATCACTGAGTAGACCGTTAACTTCCAGGTAACTCACCAAATGGTAATTTACCATGGTCTCCATCACCTTTGAGAGCGTAGAACATATCGCAATTGGCCGGTAGTTTTCGGGATTAGTAGCCTCTCCTTTTTTGGGGATCGGCTGGACATTTGCAACCTTCCAGCGAGTAGGGAAAATACCTGTACGGTATGACAGGCTGAGAAGGTTGCGCAGTGGACGAGCAAGCGTCGAAGAACATTTGCTCAAAACTAGTGCCGGAATTCCATCCGGACCCGGAGACTTTCCTACGTTGAGCTCCTTAAGGACCTTTTTAACTCCTCGCGTAGGAAAAATTATCTCAGGGATGGCGCTAGATATATTTGCGATGATGGGGAGTGGTTGAGAGCTAATCGGCAGGGAGGAGTTTTCTGCAAATATTTTGGCAAAAGGGTTAGCTTTATCAACCGGGTTAGTATAAATTATGTCGTTTTTAATTAAGGTTGGGATAGATGAATTTTCCACAAAGGAATTTTCCACAAAGTAAATTTCCCAGTTTATGTCAACGTTCGCTGAACTGGCTATTTAGGGTTTACAATATGTAAATAATATTTTATTGATGTAGTTTTGTTAAAAAATGTGCATGCAACGGAACTATAAAATATTATATTATTTGGCAGTTTCAATGAAACTAAAATTTACAAAAAAAATTAGTGTTTGTGTTTACCGTTTTTCACAAATTTTTTATTAAATTTTTCAGTTTCTTCTTGTGTGAGGAGGCTATTTTCAAAACTTGTTTATTTGTTATTTATTTTTTTGGTTTGTGATATTGAAATGAAAACTCAGCGATAATAATACTGGACAAAAATTCTTTAATTGCACCGGAAAAAAGAACAAAAACCATGATTTCGTCAAAATGACATTACCCATTTCAAATATACATTTTTGGAACAAAATGTGATCATATTGTGATTATTTTTTTTTAGTTTTATTTATTTAAAGATGAACCTCAGGTTATTTTAATTCCACGTAAGTATAAAAATGTATGTATGTAAGTGTGTATGTTACGTGTATTTATGTTTCATCAAACGGCTAGACCGATTCTGATGAAATTTTCAGACAATATCCTGAATGATCTAGCGTGTGACCTAGGCTCTACAGCCAGGGTGAAAGTGGGCGGTGCCTCGCCGCCTTTTCAAAACTCGCTCTGACGGCGTTTCAAATAGACCAATAGACCCATTGTTATCAAAATATCACAATGTGGTACTGACGACCTGATGATACTCCTTGGCTATACTTGGTTGTGATTGGATAAAGAGGCGTGGCACCGCTCATAAAAAAAAAAAATAAATGGTTTCCCATTACATCCCATGAAGGGACTGGGGAGAACTTCTCACAATCACTGAGCTGTGCGCTTTCCAGTTTTCACTCACTGATTGGGACCTACAGTTTTACACCGATTCCGAACGGTAATTTGAGAAGCTTTTTCATGGCTATATACTCGATAGTGTCGCCGTCACTATGCAACTATACAACTTGAAATTTAAAATGGTTATATCTCATGAACTGTCAGAGATATGAAGATTAGATTTGGTATATATGTTGTTGGAACAGTATGAATTTCAGCCAGGGTGCAAGAGGGCGGTGCCACGCTCCCTTTGAAAGAAACCGATATAACAGCCACAACTATAGTTTGAAACGTAATGGAACAACAAATTTGGTTCACCCTTTGGCATTACAAAAACTTTGAAGGCAAAACGTAATTTGTCGGGTCCAGCTAGTTCAAAATAATATTTCTGATACCTAATTAGCTTCAGCAAAACTAGGTCAATCTATAGTGGTTTGAATCAAAACATGATTATAACAAATATATAACAAAACTATTCTATTACAATCAGCCGCGTCAAAACTAGATTATTCCATTTTAAATTTTTGGATTTATTCACAATATACTATTGCTAAATTTTTGAATCTTGTACAAACCAATGACTAATTTTGCCATCTATAATGATGCAACAAAGTTTCGGGTTAAATACATAGGTGCATTCCTTAAAAATGATTGTCTCAAATTGTGCAAAAACACAAAAGTGGAATAGTCAAGTTTTGAAAAGAAACTCCGCATATTATATCAGAATATTATATATATATCAGAATATTAAAGTGTGAAAATTTTCCAAACTTTTTTAATTTTCTGAAAGTTTTCATATATATGAGGGATATTGGTTTTCTTCGATTTTAATGACCTAGTCTGTTTCAATGTCCTTGACATTTTTTATGAAATTTCCGCTTCGAATTTGCAACAACATACGTGAATATTAAGTGTGAAAATTTTCCAATTTTTTTTTTTTAATTTTCCGAGAAGGTTTCATATACATATTTCGCGGCAATTCGTTTTCACCGATTTTAAGGATCTTGTCTTGTTTCATAGTCCTTGAGTTTTTATTTCTAAATTTTCTAGTAATAGTAAAACCATATAAAGACATTAAATTTTTTTTATCTTTTTTAACCTTTGCGAACTCTTCATCCTTTTTAAGGATCTCTTCACATATCAATGTCCTGAATTTTAGATTACACATAACATCCTAAATTAGGTAACTAGAATTGACTTTAGAACTATTCCAATCGATTTGGGCTATTTTAATGTTGTACAGAAAAGTGGGCCGGCCATGGTGGGCCAACTTCACTTCGGTCTAAAATACTTATAATTGAGAAGTAATGGGTTTCATATCTGGAAAGAAAATTCAATTAAATGACTACTCCCAGCAGTACATTGAATGCATGTAGTACGACAAGGATGGAGGAAAACAAAGTTTTTACCAAAAAAATAGCTTCAGCAAATGAAAACATTTGCAAACATCTTAGATATTTTTGAGGGATCAGTGAACAAATTCATAAACCCATTCGAAAGCCAAACTAAACAAAAAAAATATGTTATTTCTTTTCAGTTATCAGCACTTGGATAACTGCGTTCAATAATGTACTCAAAGGATACTCAAAACGATAACACTGTCGATAGTTAGAACTCGATATTGTGCCAACAAATGTAAATGGGTAAGTTTAATACAATCAATAAACATGATCTAGATTACTGCCTTTGGCAAAACTACACTGTTAAAGATTTTAATCACACTTAGTACAATATCATGTTAATGATGATCCAACGTAAACCAAAGCAATTGGTGTCAAAACAAAATTATTATTTATTATCAAAATGTTAAGTATATTCAGGCTCGCTCGTTGTTTAAGGTAAGCTCTATATTGCAGTCTGAACTGTTTCCGGTTACTTGTAATTCCCTCAAAGAACTTAAATCGTGAAGTGCTTAATCAAAAATATAATTGATTTGTCTTGCTAGTAAAGTATAACGGGTAAGGATTACTAATCGACAAAGCCATAATTTTGAGTTATCAGCTAAGTCTACTGTCAAAAAAGGTCAGTTTAAATCTCGTCTGAGTGCTCAAAAGTCTTGTTGATATAATAAGATTCGTTAATGACATACTTACATAGGCAAAACATACTTAAATCAGTTGGGCATTAATACTTCTTCTCAAGTAATCAACAACGAAAGGAAATTACTGTATTAATTATAAGTTGTACAAAAAACCAGCAATGCCTTGGTTACTGAATAGACTAAGTCCAATGAAAGTTTGTATTTAATTAAAAAATAACTTCGAACAATGACTCCAGCAACATTAGCGAGATGCCAACCTTATATCCAATGGCAAACAAGTTGAAAATAGAATCTGTTCTTCTTAAAACGGATAAAAAAATTACAAATAAAATGTCAGTTCTGCTATTAAATTACCTAACCTCTTTTAAGGTGTTGCACTAAGGCGAAGACATAGGAAGTGGAATTAAAAGGGTTGTCTAACTGGGACGGATAGTTGTTAAAATTGGGGATCACCTACTTACTTACTTATCCGGTCTCGGACAACCTCGGGGGGTCAGGGACCTTACAAAACGAAGATAACATATTTCGCCAACCAGTTTGATCTTTTGCTTTATTTCTCCAGTTGGCAATACCAAGTGTACGCAGGGATTCGTCAACCTGATCCCTCCAGCGGAGTCTTGGTCTTCCTATTTTTCGTCTTCCTTCGAGTTCGGTTTCGAAAACCCTTCGTGCTGGTTCGTCTGCATCCATTCTACTGACATGGCCTAGCTATCACAATCTCGTTATCTTGATCCGACTAACCATGTCAATGTCAGGATAAAGCTCATACAGCGCATGATTCATGCGTCGCCGATACTCGGCGTTGCGCTCTATAGGGCCATAAATTTTTCGGAGTTCCGTATAAAAATCAGTTCCGTATAAAATATCAACAAAATTTGTGATTATTTTCACAGACTTTCAACGATATTACTTATTTATTTCATTACTCAGGTAAAGCCCAACTGATGGATGATTTTTCAGAAAAACAACTTAGTTTAAATTAACTACCAAATTGAACTATAAATTACAAATTCACAAAATATAAATTCACAAAAAACAAAAATAAAAACTTCAAAATAATAATTAATATAAAATAATTTTATATAAAAATTAAAGGAAGATATATTAATAATTGAGAAAAAGTCAGTAAAAGTGGGTCTGACGATAAATGAGGACAAGACAAAATTAATGGTTTCAACGAACAGGGGCTTCACTCAATTAGACAAAATGTATTAAAATGTTGATAACCATTATAATTTCGAGGTGGTGGACAAATGTATATACCTCAGATCTACAGAAAACAAAAACCTTGATATCAAGCGGAGAATTGTGCTTGCGAATAGATGTTATTTTGAGCTAAGCTATCACTTTCGAGATAAAGTCCTCTCTCGATTAACAAAAGTCCAGCTGTACCAGACTCTAATTCAACCTGTCTTGCTTTATGGTGCAGAATCCTGAGACCTATCCCCAGCAGACGAAATATCTGTAGGAGTCTTCGAGAGAAAAATACTCCGAAAAATGTATGGCCCTATAGTGCACAACGGCCAGTGTCCATGTCAGTAGAATGGATGAAGTGCGAATAGGAACATTAAGGTATAGTTTCGATATCAAAAGCGGTGAATTCTTCATTTATTAGTTTTACCGTAAAGCAGATTCCTAAGACAATTCTCCTGCGTTAAGAGTTGGCAGATCAATCACAGCAAGGCGATCAACATAGCGGGGAAAAACAGTGTCAGAATCCCTGCTAAGGTTTCTCAAAGCTCAGAGCAAAATCTGTTTCTGTACTGACTCAATTCAATCAATATGGAACCTATAGTTGGGAAACCAGACTATCGACCCATATTCGAGTAAGAGCCTTACAAGATTAGTGTATAAACTAAGAAGTTGGTACACATTTTCTCCTGCTAAAATATATTTTATTAATTTTCGAAAGTTCAACAACATATTATTGCACCGATATCAACCAGCTAACCCCTCCAAATCCTCCTGAAGTTAGTGACTTTCATCAATCGTCATTAAAGATAGACATAACGTTACATTATCCGCATACATTAATATTTTCGCATTTCTAACAACTGCTAGGTCATTTAAAAACAAATTGAAAAGAACAGAGCCCAAATGACTTCCTTGAGGAACACCAGAAGTGACAAATATTCTACGAGATACACAAAATTAAAACAATACTACCTGAGTTCCATTCAACAAATAAGAAGACGGCCAATGCAGTAGACGACATGGACATGGACGACACGACGAAATATGATATAGTTCAAATGGCAGCCACGTCTCTGAAGGATGACGCGCCTTCGAGAGATCCAATATACTTTTACTCTGTCGCATAGATCAAGTTGAGTTTGAGCGATGTCGCGAGCTATGTTGCTCTTGAGGGCACTGGTCGTTTAAGGTTAATTGGAATGGAACAACCACTTTAAAAGCCCACAAGATAAAGTTTAACGGGGTGAAACCTCAAACTCAGTTCACGACGCTTCTGAGTGCGATAATCGCTGCCGCAGAATGCAGATTATGACAAAGCTGTGTGGCTCATATCACCGTCCGTCCAACTCTGGACAAAAGAGATTAGACATCATTAAGCTGTAGCTCTCTCCGCGGAACATGATGCCAATGCCATCGTCGTTTTTGAAGAATCCGAGGCTGAGGGCCACAATCCACACCAAACACTGTCTTTCTTCGGAAGCATTGCCACTTGGGAAATGTCGTGCGAATTAGTTTCATCCCAAATCCGGCAATTCGCTAGCTGACGTACAATTTCATCCAAAAATTACCCTCGTCCGAAAATGAGTGCAACACGCGTAACATTGCCACAATAACCCAACCATTGTGATAATTAAGTTGTATTATTCCCATATAATACACGACACTGTAACAAGCAACAATAATAATTCGGTACTATACATTATTGACAAAATTTTTGAAAAAATTCTACATGTTCAACTTTTTAAATATTTTCAGGAAAATAATATTCTGAATAATTTTCAATATGGTTTTCGAAAGGGTTGTGGCACTGAGGAGGCTATGTAAATGTTCAAAATTATATATGCAAGGGGTTAGATGAAGGGCACAAGTCTGTCGCAGAAGTTTTTTATGATTTCTCTAAAGCATTTGATCTCATTGATCATACAAGTTTAGATAAAAAGCTTTAGTATTACGGTATTAGGGGAAATGAACTTTCGCTACTAAGGAGGTACCTTCATAATCGAATACAACTTGTTCAGATTAATCAACAACAAAGTAGTTTAGAAGATGTTGTACATGGAGTCCCTCAAGGTAGTATTTTAGGGCCCTTGTTGTTCTCTATTTATATAAATGACTTGAAAAATCATGGTTTAACTGCAAAGATGTTTATATATGCTGACGAGATAAGCATTTTTTATCCGTATATGCATGAAACCGCCGTGAGACCATATATGGAACGGGATGCTGCATTGCTTTTGGAGTATGCTCGCGTCAATAAGCTTTACCTTAATTCAACTAAGACAAAACTAATGAGATTTGAACCACATTTCTGTTTTAATAATGAGTTTAGCATATTTGTTGATGGAAGAGAAATTGGAGAAGTCTTATCATTGAAGTATTTAGGAATACTGTTGCAGGGAAATCTTTCTTGGGATCAACATGTACAATATCTGAAGTCTAAAATATCACCTGTATAAGTTTAAGAACAAGTTTGACAAACATACAAAATTTTTAATTTTTCAAGCCTTAGTTCAAAGTCATTGTAATTATTTGTCTATTGTGTATGGCTATAAAAAAAAAAACACGGAATTAAGATCACTTCAGCGACTGCAAAATAAGGCATTGAAAGCAATAGCTAGTTTACCCATGTCATTTCTACGATTTCTTTGTACAGGGATGTTTTCCCAAGTGTTTTACCAATCCATAGGTCTTACAAATTACAATTGTTAGTTTATGTTTTCAAATGTCTGCATGATATAGGACACCATACGGTACATTTACTACGAAACCAACATATAATTAACACTCGAAATAATGATCATCTGAGAGTTGCCTTTTTGAAACAACTAAACAACGAATTGAGTATTCTGGAAGTAGAGAATTTAACATCTTGCCTCAACATATAAGGATAATTGAAAGATTTGCACTTTTCACATCATCGTTAAGAAATCATTTGTTGCAACATGTTGATGAGCTTCTGGTATAACTTTTGATGTATGAGTATATACGATATAAAATATGAATTACTTATATTATTTTTAATTCATTAAATAATTATACAAGAATAGTTGGGATATTTTAATTTTTTTTTGCCAACTTGCCTCTATAATGCCAATTGGCGCTGAGGCGTAACTATATTATTAATTTCTGTATAATAAGGAATAAAATAAATTTAAAAAAAAATAAAAAAAAAAAACTTCAAATTTCACGAAGCACTACGCAGCGAATTTTGACAAAAGCCCTCTACCTTCATGCACTTCAGCTTACTCAGGAGCTCAAACCAGCAGACCATGAAAAGCGCAGGCAATTCGTTCCACGGGTAATGGAGCAAAGTGAACTCAATGCCAATTTTTCCAAAAAAGGACACCTTCTCCGATGAAGCGCATTTCCATCTGAATGGCTTCTTGAATACACAAAATTGTCGAATTTGGGGCTCAGAAAATCCGCATCCAATCTACGAGAAACAAATGTACCCACAACGAGCAACTGTCTGGCGCGGATTTTGGTCAGGCGGCGTGATTGGGTCTAACTTTTTTGTGAAGATGAGGCCGAAATTGTAGTGACTGTGAACGGCATTCGTTACAGTAACATGATAACAGAGTTTTTGTGGCCTCAACCTGACGGCATGGATCTGAACGACATGTGGTTTCACCAAGACGGCGCCACCTGCCACACCGCGCATGAAAAAATCGATTTATTGCAGCAACGATTTCCAGAACAAATTATCATAAAAAATTTTGAAGTCAACTGGCCACCAAGATCATGCGATTTAAGGCTGCGCGATTTCATTCCTTGGTGTTTTGTGAAATCTCGGGTTTATTGCGAATAAACCAAACCCAACTCCTTATCTGTGAAAAAGTCATGTAAAATTTCACGAAAAGAGTAATGGGCCTGTCATCAGAAGTGTGGGGGCCATTTGGCGGGTATTTAATTTCATACGTAATCGGAACATGTCGTCATCACAACTATCAAATCAATCACAACTATGTCAAAAATAACTGTCTTGATTTAAAAATTAAAAAGTGAAATTTGCATTTTAAGATACAGAGTGGTTTTAACGTGCTATTTATGGTGACTCGACACGTTTCGATTGTATTAATATGTTCACAAGAGTTCTTCAGCTTTATCATGGCTACAATTTGGCCGAATATTGTGAGTGAAAAATTTGGAGGCCCTTGAAGTTATGCTGGAGAAAGCAAAAAAAAAATTTTGTCTTAAAAAAAATTGCAGGCAAATCTGACAATTGGCAAAAATCGAGTTTTCGAAAATTTTACGTGTTACAGACATTCCATGACGTGTTACATCCATTCCATACAATTTACTAGAACTTTGATAGATTTGTCGACTACAGGAGTGTAATCAGTCTGCCTATAGCTGCTGGAGAAATAAGCCGTATTGCAAACCGCGATTATCTTTTAAAAAATAAACAAAGCTAGTTTATACTTAGGATACGATTTAGGAATCGCTAAAGGACTGGAAAAATACCGGATATGAAAGAATATATATCGGAATGCATTGGTGAAGTAGCTACTGAAAGGCATGAATTCATAGATTAAAATATGTTAAAAGGATCCAGGCCGTCGTCGGTGGTGCAATGGTTAGTGTGCGCGGCTCTTGTACATGAGACCCTGGGTTCGAACCCTGCTCTGACCACCTTCAAAAAAAAATTTTCTTTGGGCGGCGGTTACCTCGCATAGTGACGGCGACACTATCGAGTCTATAGCCATGAAACAGCTTCTCAAAATACCGTTCGGAATCGGTGTAAAACTGTAGGTCCCAATCAGTGAGTGAAAACTGAAAAGCGCACAGCGCAGTGATTGTGAGAAGTTCTCCCCGGTCCCTTCATGGGATGAAATGGGAAACCATGTATGTATGTAAAAAAAGATCCGTTAGGGAAAGCTCTAAATTCTCTGCTAAACATCTGCTATGAATTATGATTCTGTTTTGATAAAACAAATACAAACGAAAATACAAAATCATGCCATCAGTAAAGGAAATGCTAAGCGGTGATTTCTGATATCTCCCTTAAAAAATTGTTACTACAGAGGCTCTCATTTTTACTGGGTAGTTACAGATTCTTTACCTATTAAATATTCAAGTCAACATAATTTCCAAATTGCATTTTTATCTTTTTATGTTGAAACCAAGCGTTATCATAAACACCTTAAGTTAAGGGGCTGTAGATTATGCAAGAGACTATGAAATACAGTTAAATAAGATTATGAAATAAGAGTAGAAAACCGATTCCCTGCTTTACTCGTGTTCCGAGTTCAGTAGGTGATGACAATTAAAACTTACATTTTCTGCTTCACGCTGTTTACAATGCTACCAATTACCTAATGTCGCCTGGAAAATTCAACATAGATTATAATTTAAGTCGCATTGTCAGTGAAATAAAAAATACTCTAATTACGCGTTTGATTCCGTGATTTGATTGCGACCGCATGTGAGAACTTCGTACTACTCTGAGCCATACAAATTCAAATCGAATCAAAATTTGATTACTGACAACATGGTGACAGTGTCAAATACATTTCAAATGTGGTTTAAAGTATGTAACACATTTACATTTACACCAACACTCATTCTCATTTAACCCCGAAATTCTAATTTACACCCAGTCAGTTATACTATTTTGTGTCTGTAGTAAAGGGCTCTCGTGCAAACGGATACAGGCGCACAACGTTACAGTGAATGATTCAATAAATTTTCAGCGATTTATTGCGTTGCAATAAATAAACGCAAGCACTTTGTGGCTTATACATTTCACACACACACACACGCTTGCATAGTGTTGTGCCCTTTAGAGCTGTTAACCCAAGAGCATTAGTTGAGTTCAGCAAAAAGAAGGTCCGATAAACACTAATACTAACCAAATGCTAGCAGAGATTTTCTAGTTCAACAATAATGGATTTGGTTTCTTTTTCCATGGTGGTTTCCATGTTGCTCCTAGATTCCACATCTTTGGTTTGCAAAATTAAACATTTTAAATGAATAAAAGTTTAACGTTTGGATTCATATTCTAATTAATTACAAAGTGAATGTAAATTATGTTTATACCCAATCGCAATTATACAATGATGCTTAATAAAAAATTTAATAAATCACAGTTAAAATATAAATAGGAATGAATTTAATTGGAAGCATTTAATCACTAACTATATAGAGATCGCATTAGTTCCTAAATGGGAGAAAGGTTTAGATTCGTTCGATTAGGATAGATAAGTACGAGTCTCTGGCAAACAAATGATGTCCACCGTTAAGACTAGTCCAAATTTATAAAATATGTCATGTGTTTATACACACAGGGAAAAGATTAATTGGAAATCAATTCAGGCATTGGAAATTCCATGATAACGTCTATCACCCATGTGCTGCATTCCGATTCGTATTTATTTCACAAAGAATTTTAAATTTACAAGCATTCGAGTTTGGTCTTCTGAGATTTCACTTTTCGAACTTACTCTTGAAGTGGCCGTTTTTACTAGGGTATCAATGAATCGAATAATCTGAAAAATCGATGTTTTTAAAAAGTAATCGATGTTTTTCCTAACCGATGTGATTTATGTTCGATTAATCGAATAATATTTAAATATAAATATATCGAAATTTTTAGGAAAGTTAGTTTCTTATACTACATTTATACGCACTTCTTATTTGCAAATAAAACTATTTGCAAGTACTTAGCTCACTGTTTATATGCACATATGCCGTCAATTGTCGTGATGCCATTCAACAAAAATATAGACATATGGTAACACTAATGGGGAAAAAGTTATACAAGTGGGCATCGTTGTGTCAGCTGACTCTTGTGAATCACATACATATGTATAAGAAGTGCGCATAAACGTGGTATTAGTAAGTTGTCATTTGTCAAAAAAATTGTAGTTGTTCAGTTTATAGTTCACAGTCGATCTTACAAATAAATTATTATTTTTAAAAGACGTTCCCGTTAAGTTTTGGTAAACCATATATTATTATAAAAACTAAAATAACATCCATTTATATTTTATCAAAATTTTTTTGTTTTTTTAATTATAATTATACAATATACATTTAATTTTTATTGTGTTTTGCATTTTATTCATTACCTACAATATGGGAGAAAATTATTTATAGCGAGAAAAAATCATCCTGTTTCTAAAAAGGTTTCTTTTATTATTGAGCAATTTTATTTTGCTGTTAAATGACAAGATTTAGTAGCATTGAATTATTTTCCATTAATTTTCTTATTTTCATTGCGATAGTTTCATCGGCCACTAATCTGAGAATCGATTATTGCCTGGAAAATAATAATCGACTACATTAGTCGCCGTCTTACAGTTCGATATCCATCGCTAGTATTTACACATCTAAATTTCAAAACATATGTTTTGCTGCCAAAAATGAAAGAAGACATAAACAAACATAACGGTTATTCAATCTCTTCTTGACTACTTGTCTTGTGGAAACAAAAACAAAATATAAATTATTATTCGTAAATATAAATTTTATTAAAATACACACATTTCTTCATGCAACTTGCTTGTTTATTACTTCCAAATCATTACTTGCATATGTGCATATTTGCCAAAAAGAACAAAACAAAATGACATATGAAAGAGTTGCCACAGTTACTCACTTACAGCCTTATTCATAAAAATTTCTGAGAAGGTAGAGGGACGATTTATCATATACAAACTTCTCTCATACCGCTCACAACTTTTTACGAATAAGGCCGTCAGACTTTAAGTGAAAAATTATAATTTTTACTCATTTCAAAGCATAGAACTTAGGAAAGAATAGGTTTTTCATTCTTGTCTTACATACACTCCGGTTCACTTATTTAAAAGGCACTAAAAATTCCATATTCAGCAGCCTGTATCTTTTGCAATTTGTAACCGATTGTGGAATTTTGAAATTGAAATGGAAGCTAGACATCTTGAGATATTAAAAAATTCATGAATTCGTGACTGCTTGTCATCAAATTCTCTTCCTCCTTCAGAGACCTTACGAGAAATCCAACCCCAGACATTTTCGATAATATTTAGATCTGGCGAATAGGGTGGCCAGTCAAGATTATTAACATTTTGGCTTGCAATGAACTCCTTCACTACTCTGACGTTATGAATAGGGGCATTATCCTGTTGTAATACCCAAGATATGGGACTAAATAGTTCACGGAACTTCGGAAAAGCCGATTCCAATAACGTTTTATAGTTTGCAGCAGTGGTTTTTGCACTTTGAAATTCAACATCGATGGTGCCATAGTACGTAATAGCACGCTTATCTTTCCTGCGCAGATCATGGAAATAAAAGTTATAGCCATCAGGCCCATCCAAATTAAACTTCTTCTCATCCGTAACTACAACGGTTCTCTAGTCATTTACATGACCTCTTGCCTCCACATCCCATACCATGTAGTCTCTTGCAAATTCAAGCCGTTTTTCCTAACGAGGAGCATTAAGTGGCGGCTTTTGTGTAATTTCAGGTATTTAAGATACTTATTTAAGCTCTTATACAGGTTAATTACTCTGCGTACTGATGACTTGCTTGCTTCCACTCCAGCTTGAGCTCTTATTTTGGACAAGGCTAAAGCAGAATTAGAAGCAATTCTGATCATTTTTCTTTTCTCATACGTAGATAAAGATAATGAAATCCTTCCTTTAAAATTGTTTGCATAACCCTCGGGGTCCTTGATGTAATTGTCGACAACAATAGCAATTTTTTTAGCTATTGCGCGGTTAGAATATCCCTAAGAACGGTAAACATCGATTTTAGTTTTTTCCGATAGATTTAAAATTTGTTGTTTTGCCATTTTGACTCGTAAAATGATTAAGATGTAAAAAAAACACCGCTTACTTTAAAAATAATACAAAAATAAAAAAGTGCCTTTATTCAAGTCAACCAAAAAAATAGCACATTTTTGGTCTTTTCTATAAATTGCTCAAAAAAAGTTCCTTAGTTAAGAAGCCACTATTGTCATGATGTTTTTATATCTCAAGATGTCTAGCTTCCATTTTCATTTTAAAATTCTGCAAGCGTTAACAAATTGCAAAAGATACCGGCTGCTGAATATGGAATTGTTAGTGGCCTTAAATAGGTGAACCGGAGTGTATCTATAAATCTAAATAAACTGATTGTTGACTTTCTTGAAACTATGACTCTGGCAGCAATTTATTTTTGAAACACCCAAATTGGTATAACTGTGTAATGAAAACAGAATGGAAAATTTTACATTTTTAGACAATTTTGTTTAATAACTTTTTGGGAATATATGCTTGAAAAACTTTTTCTTTTGAACATCCAATTTAAGAAAAATCATACTCGGCTTTCATTGTGTAACGTTATTTTTTACGTAGTTTGCATTTTTGATACAGAAAATGTTATTTACTTCCACTTTCACAGTAATATTTGATTGTGAAACATTTTCTTGTGAAAATAACGTCATGACCATCTTGTTTGTGAACAATTTTCAATTTCCCAAAAATTCGGCCGTCGGTGGTGCATTGGTTAGTGTGCGCGCTTCTTGTACAGGAGATCCTGATTTCGATACCTGCTCTGACCTCCTGAAATTTCTTTGGGCGGCGGTCATTTCGCATAGTGACGGAGACACTATCGAGTTTTTAGCAATGAAAAAGCTCCTCAAAATGCCGTTCAGAAATGGTGTAAAAACTGTAGGCCCCAATCAGTGAGTATAGAACTAGAAAGCTCACAGCTCACGGGTTGTGAGAAGCTCGCACCAATTCCTTCATGGGATTTACTAAGAAACCATTTATTTATTTTAATATTTACCGGAGCAGTTTTCTCTCGAAGACTCCCAGTGATGTTTCATCAGCATGTGACATGACCCATGATTCTGCGCCATAGAACAAAACAGGTTGTATGAGAGCGTAATATATTTGAAGCCCTTGGTGGAAGAAGGTGCTAACTCACTTTTTTCAAAAACAATATTTTCCTTCTTCTAATGTTTCCATGGTATCCGATTTAAGAAAAAAAATAAAAAACAAAATTTTTTAAATTAAATTTTAATAATTTAAATATGAGATGTTGGTTGACTTTTTTCTTATCTAAAATAAAATCAGATACCATGGAAACGTAAAAATAAGAAGGAATATTGTTTTTGAAAAAAAGTGAGTTAACACCTTCTTCCACCAGGGGCTTCATTTGTGTCTTTGTGTCACGAGAGAGGGTGATTGCTTAGGCCGAAATAACACCTGTTTGCAAGCTCAATTCCTCGTTTGATTTTTATACTGACGCTGTTGCTTCTGGTCACGACAGATCCTGACTTACATAAATTCATTCACTACTTTAAATTCAATTCAACTCAATTTTATTATTTTGATAGTATAAACAGATTTCTTTATAATTCCAAAATTTATATGTGAAGAGTTTAAGGTGTTTCCCTTTTTCTTCTTAAAAATAACATGTGGTTTCCATAATATTATGATATGATTTTAGTATTATAAATGGAGGTAAAAATTTCCAAATTATCTTTATGAATTTTTATATGATAAAACCCCATAAACCCCATAAACTACTTAAAACTAATTAATGTATCATGAGGCCAGCTCAATGATATGGTTATATTCAGAATATGAACATTTGACTTTAAAATTTTCGGACAATTTGCCGATATAGACGGCCACCAATTGAATATCAGCAAGTTGGTGAAGTCTGGCCGTAGTGGAAGATTGTAGATTATCTTTAAAAGTTTATTTTGAAGGATCTGGAGCCTTTTCAAGTGACAATTTCCACTTCTGACCCAAACTGGAGCTGCATAGCACATAACGGCATGGAAAGTTTCACTACATTAAAGTTATAACGGGTTTCAAAGTATCAACCCAATCGGGTGGATATTATGTTTGTCGAAACCATTAATTTTGTCTATACTGCCAAGCCCACTTTCGCTGATTCCTTCCCAATTCTCGAAAATTCTGCAGCAACTTCTTGCAGATTTGACCCAATGATGTCAAAATCGTTAGGTGGTCATTCTAAAATTACTACCAATATTTGATATGCATGCCATTAACTGAATACGAAAAGAAAGTTCCGTTTCTTTTCTTCCTTAGACTGTGAAAATAGGCTAAAAATTACTGGGTTATTCATTCATAAGTACTCGAATCACTGCGAAATTTGTTTTGTTTTAGAACCACTCAAAACTTTTACCAAATTATAAGACTGTTTTTTGATGAACTCAACAAAGCCTATAAACTACACTAGCACCGACATTCTGTAACTTTTTAGCGATACAAACCGGTAGTTAAATTGTCAAAATTCATAAAATTCCAATACATAAATTCCGAAGTTGGTCATTTTAGCTACCGACTTGTTTCGTTAAAACGTTACAGAATTCCGGAGTAGTTCACTTTTCAGGCTATTTTGTGCTGTAGTACAATGACATTAGTAACCAGATATTTCATTTGTTTCACAACCGTTTAATAAATATTGATAGATCGTTAAAAACTTAATACACCTACAAAATAGTAAAACCTACAAATAATATTTATGGAAAAAAAAACCGTTTAAAACTATGACACAATTACTGCAGGCTCGATTTCTTTCTCCTCTCTACTTTCAACACGGAAACGCATTGTTCACTTATGACTGCGTCTGCTACGTTAAGAGATATTACGGGCTCGTATTAGACTATCTTCCATGGCATAAACAACAACAGACTTTGCTGACAAAATCGTTTTCTTTATTGCTCTCTAGTCGCAATTTTTCATACAAAAGACCAAGTTTTTAACGTTTTTGTGTCATTGCCTTAATTGGATTTCTGCCTTGTAATATTGTATGCAACAATGTTGCTCATGAATGGCACAAGACTCATAGAGTTTGACACACACCCGCATTCGTAAGTTGCACTGCTTTGAAATATGCAACTCTTTGATCCTTTTGGCTGCTTTGTTTTTGTTCTAAAACGTCATGCGTTCTAATTAAGTATTATTTTCCATTATACTTATGCGCCGCTTTGTATAAAGCGTCAGTGAAAAGATTAGCATATTTGATTAATCGACATTAAGTTTATAAGGTTGTAGAATATTTGAGTCTAGTTCGACATTACTACCGCTATAAACAGTTTATGATATTAAGTGCGTGCAAAAGAATAGGATGTACCTTAAATCATTTTTAACCTAAGTTCACAAAAAATGGTAGACGAAAGACAACAGTTCATAAACGACGAATACATTCATAGAAGTTGAAATTTAGTTAAATATTTAAAACAAAGTTTGCAAAAAATTTAACAAAATTTGAGTTAAAATCAATCCCCAGGCAAATTTCAGTAACATTATTCGCGAACAATAAACACAAATAAATCTTTATTATGATATTGAGTGAATATATAAGCAACCAAATGGCCATTATTTCCATGTAAACAATTGTTTATTTTAGCGAAAATTTATGATTTTTTATTCGCTTATATTTTTATTTGCTCGGTGTAAATTGCATATCCAGTTTCGCACTTTGGTTGCCCGAACAGGTATTAAAAAAGTTTCGCTTTTTCAACATCAGCAATTTAGCATTTATTGAGTTGCATATTAATTCTGTAGACTTTTTGCTTTCTCTGAATAAAATCGTAATTGAAAATGGGCAGGCTAACTAAAAAACATATACAATGCTTTAAATTTGTATATATATTTTGATCAATTGCTTACACTTTACTTGCTATAATCAAACACCTACTGATTACTTCGATAATGTATACATATTGCAAATCAGAATTGATCGGAGTTGGATTTAACTATGGTATCAAGTGTTAGGTTCTAGTAATTAAGATTTGTAATTTTTATAGATAATAATACATCGTTCATATTCCTATGGTCTCAGATGCCTTCAATCATAACACCGATAATGAAGAGAAACAACATAATTTGGCGGCATAACTAAGTGTTGAAATCCATTATTATATTTTTTTAAGAAAAACTTGTTACTATGGTCAATAAAAATTGTTTCTTCTGGTGGTTAAAAAGTATCTCAGTGATACAGGTTAATCCGAACGTGTTTCATACAATCGTACCATAATGGGGATACCTATAAAATATAAATTTAGGCTAAGTAGACGTGGCTGCCGCACATTTATTCAAAATATTTCCTTTGGGATATTCGGACTTCAGACATTTTGCTTGCAGCACTTGGAAATTTGTTGATTCTAAATTTGAGTAATAGGAAAACTAGGTAAAATTGAGCAACTTTTCTTTATAAGAATATTATAGCAAATAGTTACTCGATAATCAACTATTTGTTATAATATTGCTATAAAGAAAAGTTTCTCAATTGTTTCCAATTTTTTAACGACAGCACTTTTTAAATTCTTTATGTTAACGTCACCTGTCTGTATGCATGCATGCCGAAAAAATTTTTTTTTAACCCTTTTCCCGTGAACAGATCGAGCAGAAACTTTCCAGGCAAACTAAAGGCGATGACGAAAATGAACTGTCTATCTGGGCGGGATTGGAAAAAGGGACGTGGTACCTCCCATACAAATCACAAATTAAAACCCAGAGGAGTCAAGGGTCTTACAAAATGAAGATAATATATTTCTCCAACCGTCTCGATCTTTAGATTTTCTCCTCGATTTGGAAACACCAAGATCTCGCTGGCAATATTCCGCTTGGTCTTGCCACCGAAGTCTTGGTCGTCCTATTTTTCGATATCCGTGAGTACGTTTACGAATACTTTTCGCACCGGTTTAGTCGGATCCATTCTACTGACATTCTACATACGCAAAACTATGTCGATATCGAGATACAGGGTATACAGCTCGTTGGTCATCCATTGTCGATACACGCTGTTTTCCATTAGTCGACCATATATTCTTTGGTGAATTTTTCTCTCGAAGACTCCCAGTTGTGTTTTATCAGCATGTGATATGACTAGAGTGTCCAACAAATCGCATTTTTTAGAAACCATCTTTCGGTTTTTTCAAAAAATTTGTTTTTCGAGAAACCGGACGTCGGTTTGTTCGAAAAATCATTTTTCCAGGAAACCGGTTTCCGGTTTTTAATTTTGCCAAATACCGGTGGAACCGGTTTAATCGTTTTTTCTGCTTTAAATTAAATTACACATGTAGAACTTAAATTACATTAGTTTAGCGACCATTTAACATTTCACAATTGTGTTTAGTTAATTAAGTTTTAATTTTAAATAAAAACTATATATTTAAAATTAAAATGTTCGTGCATTAGGTCTATTTTATTCTTCAATATTTCTCTACCCATTGGGTAGCATCGTTGGGAAGATAAACACAATTATTTATTAAAAATTAAATGAAATGATATTTCTAATTAATAATTCAGATTATGTTCCTGACGATGCTACCCAATGGGTAGAGAAATATGGAAGAATTAAATAATTTAAAATAGACCTAACGCTCGAACATTTTAATTTCAAATATAATACGAAAGGTCGAATAAATCATCACATTTTAAAAAAATTTGTATATACATATATTCCATATATATATCCTATGTTTAATATAAAAAGTTTTATTCCAATTGGCATTAAACTGATTTAAAATCGAAAATAATATCGACACGTTCCCGGCAGAATGTATTAAGCGACAAAATGGAAATTGTTCAGGATACAAAAAAAAACTTCCTGTCAAGTAGCTGATTTGTTTATTTTGTCGGTTATTACCATTTCATTTGCTTAATAACTCATGACGTGGTTATGCAAGGGACAGTCTCTGTATATCGAAATGTGGAGCTGAGCATACATTTTGAGAATATGGGAAAAAGTCATTGTGGCCAAATATTCGCTTAATACATTCGGCCGGGAACGTGTCGATATTCAAATTTGAAAAAGATGTTGGTGTATGAAAATTTGTAAGTTTAAAACATTTAATTATCAAATAATTTTAATTTTGGAAAACTAGTTTGGATTCATCATTTAGAACTTATACTAAGAGCATAATACATATTTCAAAATAGGAATCATGTTTCTGAATTCAAAAATTTCATTAAAATTCGAAAATCACATTTTTTAAGGATTTTAACACAAATTACGAAAAATCCGTTTTACCGGTTACCCGACGACAAATAATTTGTATTGTTCAAAAATTACTTTTTTCAAAATTCGGCACACGGTTAAAAGCAAAAAACCCGGTTAACCGGTTTTCCCGGTTTTTCGGTTTCGGATATGGACACTCTAGATATGACCAGGATTGTGCTACATTAATCCAAGCAGGTAGAATGAGAGTCTGATAAGTTAAATCTTCATTTCTCGAGGCAGGGTCTTATACCTGAAGTGCTTGCTTATCTCTAAATAACAACGTAATTGAACTGAGAAAATAATTTTCTTAGTAGAAATAATTTCTCCCTCTTCTACAGGAAAATGTTGGGAACTTATAAAAAAAAATAAATGGTTTCCCATTACATCCCATGAAGGGACCGGGGAGAACTTCTCACAATCACTGAGCTGTGCGCTTTCCAGTTCTCACTCTACAGGACCTACAGTTTTACACCGACTCCGAACGGAATTTTTGAGAAGATTTTTCATGGCTATATACTCGATAGTGTCGCCGTCACTATGCGAGGTGACCGCCGACCGCCGACCGCCGCCGAAAGAAATTTGAAGGTGGTCAGAGCAGGGTTCGAACCCAGGATCTCATGTACAAGAGTCGCGCACACTAACCATTGCACCACCGACGGCAATTGCTAGTGTTGGGAACTTATACTTCTATATATATTATATATCTATACATATACTTCTATATATAAAAAAAAGTCGTTCCAATGATCAAGTACAACACACACACAAAATTTCAGAGAAAACAATTAAACATTTACAAAATGTTAACATTTAACATTTTGAAAAATTTAAATATAATTTGGTCACATTTTCAAAATTCCAAGGATAACATTTGTCATGTTGGTGTACGTGCATCAAGATATTCTTAGGGTAACAAATGAAGTACGCAACTCCTACCCCCTTACCAAATCACTTCATGGTTGTAATGGGTAGGTGAGTCTTTTTATAATCAGTGAGAGGTGAGGTTTATCGTTGTAGACTCCCTGATTGGGACCTACAGTTTTACATCGGTTCCGAATGGTATTTTCAGCAGCTTTTGCAAGGCTAAGTACTCGAAAGTGCCGCCGTCACCAAGCGAGGTGGCTGGCGTCGAAAGAAACGTAAGTTGATCTGAGCAGGGATCGAACTCACGTCATTATGGAGAAGAGTCGCGCACACTAACCATTTCACCACCACTGACTACATACAAGGATTAGTCTATGTGTAACGAATTTAGTGCTTCATTCACAGAAAACTTTTCTCATTCGAAGTCCATTCGTGCTTAAGTTAAGTAACAACAGAAATATATTCCTCTGTTGAAAGACATGTAGCACTTTTGAATTAAAACCTCCATTTCAGGAAACATGCACTTATAAGAAGGTACAATTATTCCAAATTTAAGAAAATTCTACAGTATTTAATAACATGTAACCTCGGTCTAAGAGCACGCGGTCTCCTAAATATAAGCGAAAAAGTAACTTCACATGAGTCCAGAAGTCTATGAATGCGAAATAAGTTAAGTTTTCCTTAGTTTAAATTCATTTTGTTCATCATATTAGTTTTTTGTTCATAATAGTAGTTTAAATTCTCTACATTTCTCGTCATTAATAATAGAGTTGTATTACTTTTTTTGCATTCATACAAAACAGGTACACCAGTGCACAAAACTATATTTGTATTGTGTCTATACTTATATATTATACATATGTACAAACTAACTTGACTTAAAGAAAAATACTTAAATATGTGAATGCAATTGTCAAACAAAACTTAGTTCAACAATAGGACAAGGCATCTCATGTGGAAACCCAATGAATCTTTTCCTTTTTTGGGTTTTTTAAGTGCAACCTTGGACTGGCCTCGTCAGCTCAGGGCACAATGGAAAACAAAGTGGAGAAGACTATCCTCTTTGTCATCGTCTCTGTAGCTTCGTTAAAAGTAATTTTTTATACGTGTGATTTGTTCGTGTGCACAATAAAATTTCTGCAGGAGACAGAACCCTTTCACATTTTATAAATATTTACCGCATTATTTTCTGATTACATCTCCTGAAGAAGAGATCTTTTTACAGTCAGTGAGCAATCGCTTTCTATTTGTAGGCCAACAGATTGTGACCCACAGTTCCTCAACGTTTTCCAACGGTATTTGACAGGCTTCTCTGTGGCTTTTTTCTTGCGATGTGCGATTATTTGATTAATCTTAAATCTGATGAATTTACAATCCGATTACATTCCCATACATTTTGTTATATCATATGTGCTGTTAGTAAATTCTTCCTCATTTTGGTTAAAAAGGGTACATGATTAAGAAAAAAAATTGATTAATCAAAATTTTGAGTAATTGAGGAAGTCCTGTATTTAGAATTTTGCAGATTATATTTTTTAAATGTATTAGTAAAGGGTTTTTCAATAACCGGTTTTAGATACCAATGAAATTCTTTATTCCTGTGAAAGTACGTTCGATACCATTATGTATGGAACTCGATTTCATTTGCATGGCCACCACGGGCATGCTTGCAGAAGTCCAGACGCTGAACCCAATTTTCGACGGTTTTCAAGCATAAATCGGCCAATACTGCTGCAATTTCACGTTCGATATTCGTACGAAGTTCATCAATCGTCGCCGGCTTGTTGGCATAGTCCATAGACTTGACGTAGCCCCACAGCAAATAATATAACGGCGTCAAATCGGACGACCGAGGCGGCCAATCGACTGGGCCATTTCGTGAGATAACACGTTCACCAAACTTGGTTTCCATTCGCTGTGTGGCTTGTGGCGCCTCCTGTTGGAACCACATGTCCTCCAAGTCCATATTATCCAATTTTGTGCCAAAACTATTCGGTTATTATTGAACGGTAGCGATTCGCATTCACAGTAATGTGCCGGTCTTGATCATCACGGAAGAAGTACGGTCCAATGACACCGCCGGTCCATAAACCGCACCAAACCGAAATTTTTTCGGGATTCAATGATGACTCATGGATTACGTGTGGATTTCTGTCTGACCCAAAATGCATATGTTGCTAATTGACGAAGCCATTCAGATAGAAATGAGCCTCATCATAAATTGGAAGTAGCGCCCTTAAAGTTGAGGCCACTGACTCAAAATTTCGGTAGTAAACTTTAATAATTTCGACTCGTTGTTGGGTCGTATATTTTTCCATGATGAAATGGAAACCTTACTGAAGAGAAAGCGTTTGTAGCGTCTCTGTTGAAAAACCCTTTATATTCCATTTTGATGGTGTAGTATATATATATATGTCGTTTTATGTGAATGGTGAACAAACCATCGGTGGTGCACTGGTAGTGTGCGCGGCTATAGTGCATGAGAACGTGGGTTCGACTCCTGTTCTGACCACCTTAAATTTCTCTCGACGGCGGTCACCTCGCTTAGTGACGGCGACACTCTCGAGTACTTAGCCATGATAAAGAGTAGAGAAAAGAATTTTAATTTATGGTAATCATTTTCTTTACTTGAAATAATAAGTTATTATGACGAACTTTGTCAAATGCTTGACAGATATCGCGAAATGCTGCAGTGGCGTACTGCCAATTCTCAAAAGACTGATTTGTCGTTTCTACGAGCATTTGAGCTTGTTGTATGCTACCATGTTCTTTCCTAAACCCGAACTGATGTGGAGGAAGCAGTTTTTACGTCTCCATAACGTACATAAGTCTGTTCAGAAAGAGAGACTCCAGCACTTTACCGAGAATTGGTAGTAATCTGGTTAGGCGTTGTGCGGATACCTATTTGGGATATTTCCCCATTAAAAAACCATAGTGATTTCTGAAACTTTCTATTAAGGTGAAACGAGAGAGACATGAGGTATAGACATACACTGCGGTTCACTGATTTAAAGGCACTAAAAAATCAATATTCAGCAGGCTGCATATTTTGCAATTTGTAACCCATTGCACAATTTTAAAATAGAAAAAAATAAAAAAAAATCTGGACAATAGTGGTTTCTTGAGCCATGAACCAATGAAAATAACACATTTTTGGACTTTTTTTATAAATTGCTCAAAAAAACTTATTTAGTTAAGGAACCACTATTGTCATGATTTTTTTATATCTCAAGATGTCTAGCTTCCATTTCCATTTTAAAATTATGCAATCGCTTACAAATTGCAAAAGATACAGGCTGCTGAGTATGGAAGTGTTAGTGCCTTTCAATAAGTGAACCGGAGTGTATGTTAAGAGAGAGATACCTTCTTTAGGAAGTTGTGTTAGAGTTTTGGGAGTAACAAGTTCATAACTTGTAGCTTGTTTGGGTTTGAGCTTACGTATGACTTCTCTCACTTCGAAGTTGATGCGTTGCATTCAGGAAAACAGAACACCCAAATTCATTTGGAGCAAATTCCGCTTCAAATTGACCTACAAACCTAGATTTTCCAGCATTCTCCTGAGTTTTAAAATATGTGTTTGTTTTGCGTTTAAAAAAATATGTGTTTTCTATATGTTGTCTATGCATGGAAGCAAAATTTAGAACATTTTCAATTATTGCCAATATTCATCCTCGTTGAAGTTGACGCTTGTGGTTCTGATGATCCTGTTTCCTTCGCAGGTTGTCCGTATTCATGTTCTGAGTCTGCATCAGCATCCGAGTTAGACATAATATTCAAGGGCATGTTAATAATAGTGACCGCTAAATCATTGTACAACCAAAAGCAATGTGCACCCTGAAAACTTAATATATAAATACATTAAATTATATTACTGAATTCAAATTAAGGCTGGTTAATTATAATTTTACACCCGAACTTATTTGTAATGGCAATCAAATTGTCTGCATTGAATCAGTTGGGTTCAAAATCGAATGTTACCTTTACATGAATCCATTTTGTGCTTATATTATTTACATATAATAGCATTTATACATCACAACATTTATATATGTGTAACATGTGCGTCGTATATGTCATATGAACAATTAAAATTCTTATAATTCTTTTATGCTTACGTATGAGATGCCCATACTACAGTAGCGGACTGCTCAAAAACTAAGAGAAACATATTTTATTTGGTTAAGTCTGGAATGATAGACAATTCTGGAAAGTTCAACCGCTACACGCAAAGAAAAAAAAACGATTATTGCTCTGTTGCCCCAACAATACTTTTATTGATTTGTATTAATTTATTAATCGCAACCGGTCATTTAGTTCTCCCAAATAAACTCTTATATCGCAAATGTGAATTATGTTGTTGCAAACGAATTCTCGTTTTCATCAAACGCGTACAAAATGACATTTGCCGCAAAATTAAAAACCGTTTGCGATAACTGAAATGAGCCATTTTCTTAATGAGATCACAGATCACAAAGAACATAAATTTCTCTCATACTGTCGACTGCATACACAGTGTTATCCACTCGTTTGGGTCCAATGCTTCTACCTTGTCAATATATCTTGGATGGACAATTGACGTGTTGTAGTTTGCTACGCTTTTAGTTGTTATTTGAATGCAAGGCGAGACAGACTTGTAAATAGACAGTGAAAAATTGACCAAAATTCCAACTTTTTTTAAAACAAACTTTACGGGTAAAACCAAAATCATAAAAGTTGGCCATAAAGCCAAAAACACAAGTTTTATTTAGAATTCTGTTGCTGTAACCGAAAGCACAGTTGGTGGAGCCGTTTTTAGTTTCTCGCAAACGTTTATTCAGCTTTAATTTTTCATAACTCGTTTACTGCAAACGTTTTGCAGTTATCACAAACCTTTTTTTAGTTTGGAGCAGCTACGACTCGGTTACTGTAACCGAGGGAACAGTTGGCGGAACCGGTTTTCGTTTCTGGCAAACGTTTTTTTCAGCTTATATTTTTCATAACTCGTTTATGCAAAAATTTGTTGGTTCTCTCAAACGAAAGGACATGTATGGCTTAACAGAAGTTCGTTTCTCCCAACAGAGATTTCGATTGGGAGGAACGAATTTTTCTTTGCGTGTAGCATGGTTGCGTTCCAACTGCGTGACATGTTATTTTTGAAAACTGACCCGTTAGGTGGCTTGTGTGGTTTGATTTACTGTTCTATAGTCGATACAAAAAGTCTGCAATAAATATAATTTATATGGGAAAAAAGAGTAAAACTACATATAATTAGAAAATTGGTAAAAGCGGGACAAATATTTTAAATTTTCTAAATTGTTTGGAATAATTAGGAATGTGACAAAAATAGTCAGTATGGGGAAAAACCAGTACAGAAATTTCAGTTAGTCATCCATTGCGACAGAGTTCGATTAAAAAAGCACATATATTCATCCTTACGTTGTGCCAATATTCGCAAATATGCCAATATTCAATTGCAGAGTGGCGTTGCGCTAAATATTATTCAATATCCAACTTAATTACTACTCTAAGTTATTGTGTTGAGTTATTAAGATCGGAAGTGTTTCACGCGACTTATCGCAGTAACAACCCGGACAACCACCAAGCTTTTGTATGGGAGGTACCAGAATGGACGTTGAAGCTAATCATCTACCAGCAAAGTTCTAAAAGAAATATGATTTTGTACTAACTGTGTCGATTTGTATGGGAGGTACCAGAAGGGGCGTGGCCAAACACCCATTTTAACAAAATTCCATAGTGATCGGCAATAGTTACTAACAAAATATCATTGTGATCGACAAAGATTTACGGGGGTTATCTTGACGAACAACCAGCTTGTCGAATAACTTTAATATGGGAGATACCAAAATGGGCGTGGCAGAATCACCCTTATCTTAATCGATAATTGCTGTTTGATGATATGAAGCCTTATGCCCAATTTAATTGAGATCTGATGTTTTTCTCGCGAATTATCGCATTGAATGGGAGGCATTTTGTATGGGAGTTATCAGAATGGGCGTCGGGATCTCGCCCATTTTCTCAAGTTAAGTAGATATTTAGAGATTATTAACCAATGTTTGAGGTGAAGCTAATCCCGTGTACAAGAAAACGGCTTTAGAAGGAACATGATTTCGTACTAAATGTGTTTGTATGGGAGGTACCAGAATGGGCGTGGTTAAAATGTCCATTTCAATCTCAAACTAACCTTGGACAAATAACAATAAATTTTAGCTTCAGAATGTTTTCAATACGGCCATACCATTTTCAAAGATTTCTGAATTCATAGCCCATACAACTTTATACAAAAATCAAAACAATACCGCTTTTAATTGTTCTCTATTTGTTTTGAAATGGCTAATGACCTCGGATAGACATAGTAGATTGATCTTCAACCTCCACCAAATTTACACACTTAATCTGCCTATAGTTAGATATAATTTTATGCAAAAAACACAAGGGTACTCAACCGCTAAAATGTTCTTTCCATATTTCAAAAAAATGGCTAAGGGTGATGCCTCCGAGATATTTAGGGCATTTGCGGCATGCCATGGAATTATCCAATCGGGGATTAATGTTACACACTCCATTGTTTATAGGAAATGATCAAAACTGGGTGTGGGAGCTTAACTTTTCCAAAGCTGAAATATAAGGGCCACACTAATATAAGCATACACGTACTAACATGAAATTAAAAAAAGGGTACAAAATTTTAAAACTCCGGAAATAAATTAATTTTTCAAATATTATTATGAAAATCACTACCAACATTTGATATGCATACCATTAAAAGTATTTGGTTGGAATGCTCCATTCTTCTTCTTACCTACGCTATGAAACAAAACCCAAAATCAACAAGAAAACAACTGAGTTTCATGTTGATAAATTCTCAAACCATCCCATCCCATTTTTTTTAGAATAACTTCAAATATTAAGACAACTACCACCAAGAGTGATTTGTCAGTAAGGCTTATAACCTATGTTAGATCGTTTTCATGACAATTTTCACTGAAGCATAGTGTTATCGATTAGGGTTGACTTGGAATTGTTATCTCTTACATGGATGTTTTGTAGCTTTGTGGTTTTTCGATAATATTAGTACTTTAATATTGTTTATTTTGCGAAATTTATTAAATTTATTTCATAAAAATCTGAACAGTGTTTAAAAAGTTAAATGATTTTTTTAAGACTCATTTCATATTCATAAAGATCTGATTGAGAGTTGCACGAATTCTGTTAAAATTTAAATAAACAAATTTTTTCTTAACACTTACACTACATACATGACGCTATAAATCCATATCAGTGAAATAGACAACAGCACCATTTTTGAAAAACCCAACCGACAAAATGTACAACAATAGTAATTCTGTTATGCAATTTAATGACTGTATAAAGTTTAGTTTTAACTGTTTTTCATTATGCTGCAGTTTCCGCAAACGAATCATAAATTCTGAATATTTATATCGATTTTCAAGCAAACAAAATACCACAAAATCGTTTTTGTTTCCGATCATTTTTATATGTTTGCTCTTGCTATTAAATAAATGTTATCTTTTGTTAAATAACACAAAGACCATAAATATTATGCAAAATATTTTTGACCAGCTAAAGGAAATGAAATTTGATTTTGTCATCCATTATGAAATGCAAAATGAGATGGAGTACAAATCTGCCTGGAAGGGGAATAGTAGTTAAAGGCCGAAATAATGATAACTCAGTGACAATTATGAACTACCATTGTCACTAGTTTAATTTCACAGATATTAAGATTTTTTAACACAAATTAGGGAAACATTAGTGGGTGAAAATACATAAATTTATAATATTTATAATTTAAAAAATACCCTTCTACTTCTCTGCTCCAGGTGGTAACACCAAGCTCTGGCGTGCAATATTCACAGATGTCGATGTCCATCGAGTACGTCTTACTGTACCTTCAGACGTGTTCATTGTAATCCATTCTACTGACATGGCCCAGCCAGTTTCAGCACGCTATTTGGATACGCATAAATACGTCGATGTCGGGATTCAGATTATAAAAGGTTTTTCAACAGAGACGCTACAAAAGTAAATGGCTAGGAACAGCAAACGACGCCATATTTTTTCCCGCTCTTTTGACATTTCTCTTCAGTAAGGTTTGCCATTTCATCATGGAAAGATATACGAGCCAACAACGAGTCGAAATTAGTAAAATTTACTACCGAAATTTTGAGTCAGTGCGCTACGTCCAATTTATGGTCGTTATAATCGTCCTACCAGATCAACAATTGAGCGTCTAGCGGAAAAATGTTAATCCACAGGCAGAGTACAAAATGTTCCCGTGCCAGTGAGACAAAGAAGTGCCCGTAGTGTCGAGAATATTGCTGCCGCTGAGGCTTCAGTTCAAGAAAGCCCAAACGTGTCTCTCACACGTCGTTCTCAAGAGATGGACATCTCTGTGACGTCGTTGTGGCGAATTTTGCGAAAAGATCTTGGCCTACATCCTTACAAGATCAAATTGACGCAAGAACTGAAGCCGCTTGACCACCATAAGCGTCGTATGTTCGTGAATTGGGCTGAGCAACAACTTGAAAATGATTCGGATTCTCATGGGAAAATCATCTTCAGCGATGAGGCTCATTTCTGGCTGAATGGCTTCGTCAATAAGCAAAATATGCGGTCTTGGTCAGACAGCAATCCACACGTAATCCATGAGTCATCATTGCATCCCGAAAAAATTACGGTTTGGTGCGGTTTATGGGCCGGCGGCGTCATTGGGCCGTACTTCTTCCGCGATGATCAAGACCGACACATTACTGTGAATGCGAATCGCCACCGTTCAATGAAAACCGAATATTTTTGGCCCCAATTGGGTAATATGGACTTGGAGGACATGTGGTTCCAACAGGACGGCGCCACAAGCTACACAGCGAATGCCACAATCAATTTATTGGAAACCAAGTTTGGTGAACGTGTTGTCTCACGAAGTGGTCCAGTCGATTGGCCGCCTCGGTCGTGCGATTTGACGCCGTTAGATTATTTCGTGTGGGGCTACGTCAAGTCTATAGTCTATGCCAACAAGCCGGCGACGATTGATGAACTTCGTACGAATATCGAACGTGAAATTGCAGCAGTATAGGCCGATTTATGCTTGAAAACCGTCGAAAATTGGGTTTAGCGTCTCGACTTCTGGAAGCGAGCCCGTGGTGGCCATGCAAAAGAAATCAAGTTCCATACATAATGGCATCGTACGTATAATAATAGGAATAAAGGAATAAAGAATTTCATTGGTATCTAAAACCGGTTTTGTTTTATTTAAAAAAAAACTTTTGTAGCGCTCTTATTGAAAAACCCGTTACAGCTTGTGGCTCATCCGCCGTCGAAACTCGCCGTTTTCTATAATAGCACCATATATTTTTCGGAGCATATTTCTCTCGAAGACTCCAAGTGATGTTTCATCAGCATGCGATATGGCCCAGGATTCAGCACCACAAAGCAAAACAGGTTGTGTGAGAGTCTGATAAAGTCAAATCTTCACTTCTTGAGAGATGGTCTTATTTCTGAAGTGCTTGGTTAAACCGAATAACAGCTTTTTGTAAAGCAAAATTCTCCGTTTGATTTCTAGGCTGAAGCTATTGCTTCTGTTCACGGCAGAACCGAGGTAAATAAATTTGCCCACTACCTCGGAACTATAACGGCTCATCTTTTCATCCAATCGGGTGGATGTTCTACTTGTCGAACCCAATTATTTTCTCTTGTCCCCAATTTTGCTGGTCCCTTCCCAATACCCACAAATACTGCCGCCACTTCTAGCAAATTTCGAACAATGGTGTATAACTCATCAGCATACGCCTGCAGCATGTGACTTTTCTGCTGATAGTTTTACTCGTGTCAACCGAAGCTTTTCTTACGATGATCTCAATTAATATGTTGAAGAGATCATATAATAGGGTGTCACCCTGCCTGACTCATCAGCATACGCCTGCAGCATGTAACTTTTTCTGCTAATAATTTTACTCGTGTTAACTGTAGCTTTTCTTACGATGATCTCAATTAATATGTTGAAGAGATCGTATAATAGGGTGTCACCTTGCCTGAAGCCTCGCCTCCTACTAAATGGATCGGTGAGATATCAGCCAATCATTACTGAGGATTTTGTGTCGATCAGTGTCATTCTACAAAGGCATGTTATCTTAGCAGGAATACCAAGGTCCGAGATAGTTTGGTACAGTTTTCCACATATCGGGCTATGGTAGGCAACTTTATAATCTAGAAATACGTGGTAGGGATCTGTTTTGGTTTTCGTGGGTTTTTTCCAGGTTTCGTAATGTGAATATGTGGTCGATAGCTGAGTGGTCCCAATCAGTGATTGAAAAATTAGAAAGCGCACAGCTCACTGGTTGTGAAAATTTCTTCCCAATCCCTTTATGGCATGTATTGGGAAACTGTTTTTGTTTTTTTTTAGTTGACTTTCCAGGCCTAGTGATACAATGATAAGGTCTGATCAGGCCTGCAACAAACGGATTTAGTATTTGGCACACTACGCTCGGGAGGACCTTGGACTTTGGACCTTTCCAACTCATAGCTACCTGTATTGAACAGCTCAGCCGGTAGGCCATTAGCACCAGCGGCATTGTTGTTCTAAAAATAAAAAATATATGATTTCCCATTACATCCCATGAATAAATTGGGGAGTGCTTCTCACAACCAGGCAACTGTGCGCTCTATTCTTTTTAAACTCACTGATTGGGTCCTACAGTTTTTACACCTATTCCAACCGGTATTTTGCGACGTTTTTCATGAGTAAATACTCGATAGTGTCGCCATCACTATGCGAGGTGACCGCCGACGAAACACATTTTAAGCTGGCCAGAGCAGGGATCGAAACCTGGATCGCATGTACGAGATGCGCGCACACTATCCATTGCGCCAACGATGGCCACAACGGCTTTGTAGGGATGCAGGCGAGAAACCGCAGTTCTAACTTTGCTTTGGCTTGGACGGGGCCGTGTGGACGCCATCGTTCTGTAGGTGATCCATACCCTCATCTATTTTGAGGTCTCAGGGGACAACTAACATAGATATATTCCCAAAACACTTTGCATACCTGCGACAAGAATCCCATCCTTATCTAAATAAAAGGCGCCCTTATCTATTTCCTTTGGTTTTACTTTGTACTTTTCGGTAGAATTTGCAGGCCTCATTCTTCCATCTGTAAGATTACATTGTCTTACGTTGGAACGATGTTCCTTATCGCACGTTGCGGGATGGGGGCTAAATGAAAAAATGCTCAACACCTTTTTTTTAAACTACTTTATTACAACCAATTACTAACAACTATATTGGGTACTTTTGGTTTTGTTTGGTTTAAAGGGAAGTTTTCTAGGTGGAGCCTGTTTATTACATATTGTAGTTTTGAACCCAATAAAAAGTATATTTAGAAAGTAAAGGGTGTTTTTCAAGCCCGATAGAACTTCAAATTGTAAAAAAATAACACAAAAAATTAAATTTTAATAAAGTTTTTTTTTTATTCGAAAGATCAATACGTGGCATTGACATTTGAAAATGATGTCGGGCATATGGGCACCGGGCTGTTCTTGAGGAAGCGCATTCTGGACGTCCAATTTTTGGCCACTTTTTCGAGCACTGCTGGCCGTATGTCACGAAGAACACGAACAATATTGGGCTCCAAGGCGTCAATTGTTGCTGGTTTATCAGCATAAACCAGTACCGTCACGTAGCCCCTCAGGAAATAATCGAGAGGTGTCAAATCGCACGACCTTGGAGGCCAATTGACAGGTCCATTTCTCGAAATCAACTTATCGCCAAATTTTGATGTCAATAAGTCGATGGTTGCGATCGCCGTATGGCACGTAGCGCCATCCTGTTGAAACCACTTCTCGTTTTGCTCAATGTCATCCATATTTTCAAACAGAAAATCATTGATCATGGTGCGGTAATTTTTAAAGAAATAAGGTCCGATGATGCCACCATCGTGTAAGCCGCACCAAATGGTGCATTTTTCTGGATGTAATGGAGTCTGGAAGGTCTCTTGTGGATTGGCCTCACTCCATATACGGCAATTGTGCTTATTAACAAACCCGTTAAGCCAAAAATGAGCCTCATCGCTGAACACAATTTAGCGATAAAAAAACGGGTCAGTTTCCAACTGAGATTCAAAGTAAATTTGGATAATTTGGCAGCGTTGTTCAAGCGTGAGTCTATTCATGATGCTTTGCCAGAGTATACTGAAACAAATAATAGAAATTTTTGTATTAAAATTAAATTTTTTGTGTTATTTTTTACAATTTGAAGTTCTATTGGGCTTGAAAAAACACCCTTTACAACCCTGACCATGGAATTACATTTGGCAGCACACTTACTCTCTCACTCGTTCTTTTGGCTTGGTTTGTGTCTAGACTAACATAAGGGGGAATATTTCTTGTTTAAATGTAAATTTTTTAGATGGAGCCTGTTTATTACATATTGTCGTTTGAACCGAATAAAAAATTTAGAAAAGCCAAACGGAAAGAAGTTTAAAAATATAAAATTTTCTTAAGTAAGTGCGTTTTCTTAAAAAAAGTAAATTTAAAAAAAAAATACCTATTGATAGAAGACTTAAACAAACTACCTTTCCTTAAAAAAACACCTCATCTTAAAGAAGTACCTCAAAAAAGTTTATTTTCTTACAAAAAGTACCTTTTCTAAAAAAAAGTAATTTTTCTAGGTAAGTACCTTTTCTTAAAAAAGTACATTATCTTACAACATATTGCCTTTATTAAAAAAACTACGTTTTCTTAAAGTTTTTTTTTTGTTACACAAAATAACTTTTCTTGAGATAACTACCTACTGTTAAAACTGTACATGTTCTTTCGTAAAAAAACGCTTTTCGTCAAAAACTTATATACCTTCTGTTCAAAAAATACCTTTTCTTACAAAAATTCCTTTTCTTAAAAGTACTCTTTCTTAAAAATTAAATAATTCCCTTTCTGTTCTTTCTTGAGATAAGTAGCCTTCTTGAAAATAAGTAAATTTTCTTAAAAAATACCCTTATCCTAGAAAGAGTACCACTTCTTTAAAAAGCACCTGTTCTTAAAAAGAGTATTTCTTTTTTTTTAAATTCATATTCTTAGGCTTTTTCTTGCATAAAAACATTAGGTTTTAATAAAAGAAGTACCTCACATCAAAAAAGGCCTTTTCGGGAAAATATAATACATATTCTGACGAAAGGGACCAAAAAATATATACTTTTTTTTAAAAAAATACATTCAATAAATAAAAAATTTCTTAAAAAAAGTTTATCATTTTACAAAAAGTATCTTTTCTTAAAGATCCATTTAAATTACAGTATTTTTCAACAGGCGCCTTAGGCGTGTTGGAACTAACTAGTCCATAATATATAGCGAAAGAAACTTCATTCAAACCGGGTGTCCCCTGACACCTCATGTAAAAAAACCAGTTTCCTCTCTCCTCTTCTCCTTATACCGCTCTATCGTAGCTCTCTTTGCAACTAACTGAAGCGTTCATCACTTCCCGTGCGATACTCTTCATCGTACCATCATGGTCTTATGCCATTTTTCATAACCAAGTACGGTCTCTGCAGCAGTTTTCATTGAGTGGGAAATGCACTTCCACTGCGCTTCAGGATCATGAGGCGGGTATTTGAATGAGTTTCTCTGCATAACCCGTGGCTATCTCTGGTATTTGCAGCTTTCCGATGTCCAGCTTTCTATATGTCTGGTTTTGTACGACTATAGCTCTGCTTATCCTTGTGCGAACTTTTGCTCCCACCAGGTAGTGATCTGAATCGGCATTAACTCCTCGAATCATACGTACGTCTATTACACTAGACGAGTGTCTTCCATCAATCACCAGCTGATCAATCTGGTTCTTCGTCTGTTGATCAGGGAATATCCAAGTAGCCTTTTGTCTTTATGTTTGAATCTCGTACTACTGATAACCATGTTCACAGAGGATAACCAAAATCACAGAGGATATCAGAAGCTATTGGTCGGATAAATAAGAATGCGGTGAAAAATTTTATATTAGTAGAAAATATTTGTGATTAGTCAAAAATTGAAAAAACAGTGTCTCGGATATATAAATGGTTTGTGATGTTGCTTTGGTCAAGCGGAGAATTGTGCTTGCGAATAGATGTTATTTTGGGTTAAGAAAGCACTTTAGAGCTAGAGCCCTCTCTCGAGTAACAAAAGTCCAGCTGTACCAGACTCTCATTCAACCTGTCTTGCTTTATGGCGCAGAATCCTGGGTCCTATCGCAAGCAGACGAGAGAAAAATACTCCGAAAAATTGATGGCCCTATAGTGCACAACGGCGAGTGTCGGCGACGCATGAATCATGAGCTGTATGAGTTTTATCCTGACATTGACATAGTTAAGCGGATCAAGACAACGCGATTGCGCTGGCTAGGCCATGTCAGTAGAATGGATGAAGACGAAACAGCACGAAGGGTTTTCGAAACCGAACTCGAAGGAAGACGAAAAATAGGAAGACCAAGACTTCGCTGGAGGGGTCAGGTTGACGAATCCCTGCGTACACTTGGTATAGTCAACTGCAGAAATAAAGCAAAAGATCGAACTGCGAAATATGTTATCTTCGTTTTGTAAGGTCCCTGACCCTCCGGGGTTGTCCGAGACCGGATAAGTAAGTAAGTGAGATGTTGCTTTGGTTTTTGTGTATGTGTTTCGTATATGCGTATATGTGCTGTACCAAAGTGATAAAGGATTTTGAGAAAAGAAATTGAAAAAAGCAACAATGTGAAGCCCGAGCCGAGTCTGCCCGAGCCTTTACTATTTAAACCGAGCTTGGCTTTGTCACTAAGTATCTTGTTTGTGTATAAACATATAGGTACACTCGTGGTTTAAACTGTGGTAGCGTTTGCCGAAGCAACAATTTTTATACCCTCCACTGTAAGTGATAGAGGGTATATATCAGATTGTCATTCTGATTGTAACATATAGAAATAAGGCTTTGCGACCCCATAAAGTAAATATATTCTTGATCCTTATAACAACCGGAGTCGATATAGCTATGTCCGTCTGTCAGTCTGTTTAAAACATTCTCACGACTTCAATCGGCGATAACGTGGTTTGGTTTTTGGCCAGAATGTTCCACGTATTCCTGAGCAGTTTGGTATTGAAAATCAGCAAAATTGGTCCATTGGAAAAAAATTTATGATTGGAAACGTAAAAAAACTCATAAAATTTTCATATTAATTTTTGTAGTTTTATACTAAACTACTCCTTTTGCCGTGTGGTGAATTTCCATGTTGAAAATCTTTGTTGTTCTTTATAATAGGTAAGTACTTTAGAATGTTTAGATGTGCTTCCATGTGTTCATATATTTATTTGAATTTTGTCACACTTCACTTAAGGTCGCTCTGGCCTGATGGGTAAAGGGCTGCGCTTTGGAGTCTGAGGGTTGTTGGTTCGACTCTCGTCCCAGCTTGCTTTTTTTTTTAACAGTTCTTCAAAAAATGCTTTTTTATTTTTAAGAAATGCTTTTTTACTTTACTTACTACTCCTTTTGCCGCGTGGTGAATTTCCATGTTGAAAATCTTTGTTGTTCTTTATAATAGGTAAGTACTTTAGAATGTTTACATGTATTTCATACATTTATATGAATTTTCTCACAGTTCATCGAAGGTCGCTTTGGCCTGATGGGTAAAGGGTTGCGCTTTGGACTCTGAGGGTTGTTGGTTCAACTCTCGTCCCAGCTTGTTTTTTTTTTTTTTAACAGTTCTTCAAAAAATGATTTTTTATTTTTAAAAAATGCTTTGCAGCTTGTTTTTGTTTTTTTATCAGTTCTTTAAAAAATGCTTTATAATTTTTAAAAAATGCTTTTTTATTTTACTTGTGAACAAGTAACTTATTTTTATTGTTTTTAAAAAAGTACATTTTCTTAAAAAAAGTACATTTCTTAAGTACCTTTCAAAGTACATTTCAAAGTACACTCAGTACATTAAGTACATTTCTTAAGTACATTTCATTAAGTACATTTCTTAAGTACATTTCTTAAGTATATTTCTTAAGTACATTTCTTTCTTAAGTATATTTCTTAAGTACATTTATTTTTAAGTACATTTCTTAAGTACATTTCTTCTTAAGTACATTTCTTCTTAAGTACTTAATGTACTTTGAAATGTACTTAAGAAATGTACTTAAGAAATGTACATTTCTTAAGTACATTTGAAAGTACATTTCAAAGTACATTTTCTTAAGTACATTTTCAATGTGAGCATTGTGAGCAATGCATTTGTGAGCATTGTGAGCATTTGCGAGCATTTGTGAACAAGTAACTTATTTTTATTTTTTTTTTTAAACACATTTTCTTAAAAAAGGTCCTTTTTAAAATTTAATATTTTGCTGGTTAACACTAAGGTGGAGGGTATCAAAGATTCGGCACAGCCGAATTTAACACTTTTACTTGTTTTTATTAATTTTTTAAAAATGTAAATTTATATTACTAAAATTATTTATAATAAATAATATATACACTCACTTATTTAAAGGCACTAAAAATTCCGTATTCAGCAGCCTGTATCTTTTGCAATTTGTAACCGATTGCAGAATTTTAAGATGAAAATGGAAGCTAGACATCTTAAGATATAAAAAAAGTCATGACAATGGCGGTTTATTATCTAAAGAACTTTTTTTGAGCAAGTTATAAAAAAAGTCCAAAAATGTGCTATTTTTTTGGGTTCACTTGAATAAAGGCACTTTAACTAATTTTAATGGAACCCAGTTTTTCTTATTTTTTAATTTATTTTGCTTTATTTAAAAACTAGTAGTAATGGGTACAACCCCCTTTGTTTTTAATAACTTCAAATATACGGGTTTTCATTGAGAGATAAAGAGAATTTATGTAATCCAACGAAATTTCATTCCAAGCATCCTTAATGGCCTGAATTATTGACTGTTTGTCATCAAATTGTCTACCTCCTTCATAGACCTTACGAGATAACCAACCCCAGACATTTTCGATAATGTTTAGTTCTAACGAATAGGGTGGCCAGTCAAGAATATGAACATTTTGGCAATGAACTCTTTTACTACTCTGGCGTTGTGTATAGGGGCATTATCCGGTTGCAATATCCAAGATATGGGACCAACTAGTTTACTGAACTTCGGAAAAGCCGATTCCAATAACTTTTTATAGCTTGCACCAGTCATTCTTGCACTTTGAAATGTTAGATCGATGGTGCCATAGTACGTAATAGCACCCCACACCATAACGCCGCCCTCTCGGCTGTGATGAAGGTTCAAAAAACGCTTTTCTTTGCGCAGATCATGGAAATAATAGGTGTAGCCATCAGGCCCATCCAAATTAAACTTCTTCTCATCCGTAAATTTAACGGTTCTCCAGTCATTTACATGACCTCTTGGCTGCACATTCCTTACCATATAGCATTAAGTGGCGGCTCCTTTTTTGAAATTTCAGGTATTTAAGATACTCACAGCTCTGAATTACTCTACGTATTGATGACTTGCTTGCTTCCACTCCAGCTTGAGCTCTTTTCTTGACAAAGTTAAGGCAGAATTAAAAGCAACTCTGATGATTTTTCTTTTCTCATACGTAGATAAAGACAACCTTCCTTTACAAGTTTTTACATACCCCTCGGGGTCCTTGATGTAATTGTCGAGAACTGTTGGGATCCGTCCAATGTTTTAGCTATTGCGCGGTTATCGTTCAGAACGGTAAAAGTCGATTTTAGTTATTTCCGATAGATTTAAAATTTTTTGTTTTGCCATTTTGACTCGTAAAATGATTAAGATGTAATAAATTGTAATAAACAACGCTCCCTACAAAAAATCATCGCTTACTTTAAAAATAATGAAAAAAATAATAAAGTGCTCTTTTCCTAGTAAACCAAAAAAAAAATATAGCACATTTTTTTACTTTTTTATAAATTGCTCAAAAAAAGTTCTTTAGTTAATGGTGACTAAAGTTAATGACTACTGTCATGATTTTTTTTATATCCCAAGATGTCTAGCTTTTTACAAATTACAAAAGATACAGGCTGCTGAAAATGAAATTTTTAGTGCTTTTAAATAAGTGAACCGGAGTGTATATATAGTTCCTAATTATTATTATGTTTGGGAGGAAATACGCAAATGTTTCCAGCTAAGTATATGAAGGTTTGTGGGGAAACTCGCGAATGCTCCCACGTAGATAGGAGGATGTTTGGAATTAAGAATGCGTACGTTTCCACGTAAAACAAAACAAGTTTGTCAGTAAACGTGTTAATGTTTGCATTTAAATACAAGTGAGTTTCACAATTGCAAACATATGCATCTTTGGAGTGTGTTCCAAACATATACATGGTTCCTGCAAAATATGTTCGGGTGAACAGATTACAGAGCCCGTTAGTTTTCAGCGTGCAGTGCTTTTGATGGTGCTTTATCACCAAAAGTCGATACAATTTGGTTGGGACACTGTAAATACAACAAATAGCACTCGTAAGTGCCAACGTTCTATATACATATGTTTATGCTAAAAAATTTCAAACTTTCCAACGGAAGTTAAAGTTTTCATCTGCAAATACTAGTACTGCCAGGACCCGAAACATAAAAAGCAACCCTCGTATAATGATAGATATAAATTGTCTTTCGGAAAATTAATTGTGTAAAGTGATATGGAATAAATGAATTCATAAGCTAAATAAAAACAATTGTACCATTCAAAATAACTGCTGACGAAAACTTGTGCCAGATTTATGACATATTTTCAAAATATGCTTATGATCTACAATTTTGACTCAAGAGTAGGGCAACAAATTATACAAATTGCATACTATATATGTATGTATACTTTCTACGATAAAATTGTGAATTCAGTAGTCCTTAATATCAGCTTATGTTTTTAGTATCATATTCTAATAAATGCGTTCTACATAAATAGTCATTTCGCATAATTCCAACAAATTCCAAATTGGGTCATATTTAACAAATTTTGCATACTTATCTTGATTCATTGCACACAGTGGCAATGCCAATTCGGATTCGATTACAATTTTGCATTGTGTCGATAGCTTTTTAATTACAATTTATAATTGTTCATGAAGGCAGCAACTATGTATTTATGTGAATGTTGTAAGCCTTAATAAGTGTTGGCCATCATTGTGCAATATGGCAAACGATGACATCAATGATAACGCCAACAATAACAACAATAAGGACAACGACAACAATATTTACTGTAATTAACTTTTAACACTATACATAATTAAAGACACTATCACAAAGTGCATAATTTGTTGGGCATACAAATATTTTTCGATTTTAAATTAAATAAGTATCAACAAGCCAAAAGGATGTTGTTGAACCAAAACTGTAACTTTAACCTTAAGGGAAAATTATATGTGCTATTTGCTTGGATATTAGGGTGACTCCGTTTATTTCCCAAATACCTACATAAATCGATTAAAGGGCTTTTGTGTTGGTATGAGTTTTGAGTTTACTTGGGATGCAATAAAACGACATTAATATTTCACATACTTTTAAATGATAGTTGTGACAATCAACTCATACATATAGACGTATTTATCAGGCATAAAGTAAAGTGTTTGAAATATTTAAAATACATCCAAACCTTAAGGCGTCAGTTGATAATATGGATCATATTATAAATGATAATAGTATAATTTTACTTATAACATTTTAATTATCGTATGCCACTTTGTTTTGCCGAGACGAATGTTTGCAGATGCCAAATGGAAGGTTAGGATTAATGTATTCAAAACCGAAACCGGCTAACCGGTTAACCGAATTCCGGTCGGTTAACCGTATGTCGGTTTTCTGAAAATTATTAGCTTGGAAGAACCGGTTTCACCGGTTATTTCAAGTTCAGTAACCGGTTTTTACACAACTGATATAACACCGCAGAATTACACACCTAAAGCCGTTTTCATGGCTCATTATGATTACTGGCCCCATTAGACAGACACAAAAGACTTTGCCAACGAATTATTTCGCCGATAATTTGCTGAAATTAGTTGTCCAATGGCATTAGGAGTCATATCTGCCAACTCCGATATAGATCTAAGTTCTGAATCTAATGCCAACGTAGGTGGTATGTTAGCTGAAATGCATAAAACACTATTTACATTCAAAAAGGAAGTACAAAACGTCCAAAGGAATATTTGAACAACGATGATTTTGCCTAATTTCGTAAATAAAATATGTATGAGAAGGGGTGGGACATGTAAAATTTGGAACTTGAACCTCCCGGTATTTCGAAGCAGATAACCAATTTCAAATTTTTGAAGTCACAGATTATTTGTTAAAGGTTAAACATTTTCAAAATGGGTCGCTTTACGCTCTAAAATATATTGGGAAATATTAAAAACTTTCTTGCAAAGTTCTGAGTCTTCAACTCAAGCTGCCAAAAATCTACGAAATAAATTCGACTAAAATAGAGTGCCATCAACGCATCAACAAAACTACTCGTGTACGTGCTCCTCCCGTGTGTTCAGTGGAAATTATTGCCGATTTAGCTGAAAGTGTCTTTGAACAGCTGTCAACATCAACTCGCCATCGTTCGCAGAACTGAACATTGCTCGCACTTCTGTTCGCAAAATATTGAGCGTTTTTCGGAACAATCATTTTTCCGAATTAATCTCACCGTTCGCACCGTTCGCAGAACTGAACATTGCTCGCACTTCTGTTCGCAAAATGTTGAGCGTTTTTCGGAACAATCATTTTTCCGAATTAATCTCATTTTCACCTCAGGGATTAGGTTACCAACCAAAATTGTCACATTTGGGGCTCGGAATAGTCCTCAAGGAGCAACCGATGCATCCACGACTGACTGTTGGGTGCGGTTTTTGGCCAGGCGGCATCATAGGCCCAATTTCCTTCAAAAATTAGCAAGGAGCCGTCTTAACCGTCAATGACGAGCGTTATCGTGCCATGCTCAACGATTTTATGTTCCCAAAAGTTGAAACTGTGTACGCACTGTGATCGCAAAGCCGAAACCTGGAAGTCCATTGGCGATTTGAACCCGTTAGATTATTATCTCTGGAGCGCCGTAAAATATAAGTGTTACGCAACCAATCCCGATTCCTGTGAGGTCTTAAAACACGAAACAAATTGAATAGATAACCAATAAGATCTTAATTTTGAAAAAAATTTCTATTAGTATTTTTTAAAGCGAAACTAAATTGCAAATTTAGTTTCCCACTACATCCCATGAAGGAATAGGCTCACACACTTTGATTGAGACCTGCAGTTTTACTGCCGTTCTGAACGGCATCTTGTCAAGCCATTTCATGGCTATGTACTCGATAGTCGATATCAAAATTCAAAGAGACGAATTAAAACTAAACGATGTTTATAAAACGCTTAGTTGTCCATTTTGTCATAAAAACCGATATCGGTTTTTAACCGGTTTCTACACCTCGGTTTAACAGAAAACCGGTTTCGCCAAAGTCGAAATATTCGAAGAAACCGAAAACCGACATTTTTGAAAAACCGGTTTTTTGAATACACTAGAATACACTAGTAAACAAATCATGTGTAAGCTGCTTCTACTCTCTCTCTGATAAGTGTGGTGCTATGTACTATTTTATATGGAAACAGTGTTGACAACTGAGCTCTTCTTGGGCTAGATATAGCACTTTTCGACCTTGTAAAACGCGAAAAAAATTTCACTAACGCTTTTTTTTTTTAAAAAACGCGTACTGTGCACATGTTTTGAGTTTTTATTTAGCCCCTTAGCCCGCCTTGCATACAACACAGATTTTGCTAAAGAATTTAAGTTTTTTGTGTAAAGTATTTTGGGCTTAACAGTTCAGTTAACAGAATACTGAAGAGTTAACAGAATACTGAACTGTTAATCTATATTGATGCATTACTGTCACGGGCGTAATATTTTCAAAAATATATTCATATTCATTAACCACACATGCTAAGTTTGTTTATATTTTGGTATTGCTTATCGCCAAAATATGGCCGTCGGTGGTGGAATGCTTAGAGTGTGCGACTCTTGTACATGAGAACGTGGGTTCGATCCTTGCTGTGTTCATCTTACATTTCTTTCGACGACGTATAGCGGTTCGCAATCAATTTCCATCGATCAAAAGTCTGTATCTTTTGATCTAGAAAACATTTTTGAGTTCTGTGAAAATTTGATTGAAGATAAGGAGTGAAAAATTACAATGACAGATCAACATTGCAAATCGCACAGTGGGGTATATTTTAAAAAAATTTCCAAAGTTGACTACTTTTCGTTTTTTTTCAATTTACGAGAAAACAACAATTTTAATTTTTTGTTGTTATGTTTTTTTGAGTTGGTTTGACGCATTTGTTCGTAGTGCGCACAAAAAAATTGATTTTATTTCGTGTTACAAATATTAGGTTTTTCAGACAGTGGAAAAGCGTGGCAAAAACCGTTCGGAACCGGTGTAGAATCAGTGAGAATCCTAATCAGTGAGTGTAAAAATTTAATGTCCATGAGAAGCTCTCACCAGTTCCTTCGTGGGATATAAAGGAAAGATTTTGAAGAATTTAAAAATGAGTAAAGCAAAGTGTTTTCGATACTTTTTAAGATATAGAGGAATTATGAAAACGAAGTTTTTATCGAAATAATTTATGTGCAGTTTACATCGATTGTAGGCAATCACAAATTTAACACGATTCTACAACCGAAATTGTTGTCAGTGGAATTTTTGCACCATCATCACGTTGATTATGGTATGAGTGATGACAATTCATCCAGTACTCAGGATTTTTCATTGGATGAAGTTGCACTAACCTTGAAAAGGGTATTTTTAATTAAATGGCTGCATTCCATATACATATTGTTACCACAAAGTGTTATTTAGTTGAAATTTCTTTGTATCTAGAAGAGGATTTGAATTGACTTCATTATAATGGATATTTCATAGACGTAACTGTTGTACTCACATCCTTACCTACTGGAATCTACAATTATCAGTGACTTCCAATAGCTCCTTCCTTGTTTCGCCGTTCGTACTAAGTCCATATTTAACTTGTATTTTCGGGAAAGCTATAAACGGAGTCACTATGCAATTTATTTAAACTATACAATTTATTCAAAATTATTTTAAAAAAATTAAATTAATTTAAAAAAATACTGGTCGTCATGAATTTAAAATTCCGCCGATACCGCAAGTTTAAACGTTACAATATTTTAGCACCAGTAGACCAATTAAAAGAGCTCTTTAAAAAATATTATTTCAAAATTTAACTTAAAATTCCCAACAATGTCAAAATTGATGTTGTTTCAAAATTGTTTCAATATTAACCACAACAAGTGTAAATTTTGCCGAAACCATAATGCCGTACACCTAATGTATCATGTTTTATATATCTCCATAATAATATACAGAATTTTAAAATTTTTTAATTGAACCCGCTTGAACTACTTCAGTCAATATCGTACAAACCAGAGAATTTATAACCAAAAAATCGCTCAGAATCGCACTTCCATAATTTAAATATATTTGTAACTTACTGAAATTTTATAGTACATTAAAACTTTAGTGTATATATGTAGCAGTCGTATACTATATATTGGTCATATACATCCATATGTATACATTATGTGAAAGAATATTGTGGGACATGCAACGACATAGTTAAAATATTTATATAGTTGAGGCACGCAATATTGCGTTGCATTAAAATGCATTAACTATCATTTTTACTAGGACAAGAGTAAGAATGCAATATATTTCAACTGCAAATGTTGTAGATTATAGCGAATGGCCTTGATTTCGGAGTTGAAAAGATAGGAAACCAAAAAGGAATTACAAAAATATCCGGACTGAAAAATGTATTTTACACAAGTAAAAGCTTTTATTGTGGCGATAAGTGCTCATAATATCCCAAGTAATGGAGACTATATCCAGAGTCAAAGCAGTCATAATCCCCATTTTGGAGATTATCTTCAGGACGATCTCGGTCATAAACCCCATCGTTACCACAGTAACATCTAACAATTAAAAAGTCTAGTATTTAGAGGAAACTAATGTAGTTAAATAAAGTGACGCAAACCACATTTATTCAAAAATATATAAAAAAAATCCAATGAGTGTTCGAATTCACGGACGATGTGTTAACACCTTTTTGTTACCTGTTCGATTTCTATGAAAACATTAGTAAATGTTACATTGGAAAATAAAAAACAGCGTTCAATCATATGATGACGTTATATTCAAATAATATTAACACTTAAAATTATTTAAAGACCAGTGCAAGCACATGTGTCATTATTTTCTTGCTTAATACTTTTGTTTTATTCCCACAAAAAACAATGCAACAGACACGTAAACATACATACATTGTTGTGTTCGTACATACGCTACACAAGTTCACACAATTTTCGTTGGTCTCTTGCTATCTCATGTAACTACGTCATTACTCTATTTGCTCTGAGAGTGCTCCACATTTTATTTGACTTACCTTTCACAATAATACAAAAAGGCGTTCAATCATATGATGACCTTTCATTTAAATAATATTAATAACACTTAAAAGTACCATTGTTTTTTGCTTAATATTCTGTATTTTATACCCACAAAACACAAAGAGAATGCAAAGCAACAAACACATGTGCACATATACATATACATTTTTATGGTTGTACGTATAACCCTGGCATTATTCTCTTGGCTCTGAGAGTGCTTCGCACCCACACAAAACAAATATTCGCTGCCGCTACATCAGTGTGTGTTTTTTTCCTCAGTTTGACAACCTGTGTTTCGCAGTCGGACAAATCTGTGTTCTATATAGGAGTGGGTCATCCGAAGATAACATATTTCGCCAACCAGTTCGATCTTTTGCTTTATCTCTCCAGTTGGCAACACCAAGTGTACACATTGATTCGTCAAGCTGATCCCTCCAGCGGAGTCTTGGTCTTCCTATTTTTCGTCTTCCTTCGAGTTCGGTTCGCATCGCGTTATCTTAATCCGCTTAACTATGTCTTAACTAGGATAAAGCTCATACAGCTCATGATTCATGCGTCGCCGATACTCGCCGTTGTGCACTATAGGGCCATAAATTTTTCGGAGTATTTTTCTCTCGAAGACTCCTACAGATGTTTTGTCTGCTTGCGATAGGACCCAAGATTCTGCGCCATAAAGCACGACAGGTTGAATGAGGGTCTCGTACAGGTGGACTTGTGTTACTCGAGAGAGGGCTTTATCTCTAAAGTGCTTGCTTAGCCCAAAATAACATATATTCGCAAGCACAATTCTCCGCTTGATCTCAAGGCTGACGTTGTTGTTTTTGTTCACGGCAGATCCGAGGTATATAAATTCGTCCACTACTTCGAAGTTATAACGGTTATCAACGTTCACGCTTTGGTCTAATCGCGTGGAGACCCTGTTCGTTGAAACCATTAATTTTGTCTTGTCCTCATTTACCGTCAGACCCACTTTTGCTGACTCCTTCTCAATTCTCGAAAAATCCGCAGTAACTTCTCTAATTGTGCGCCCAATGATATCTATATCATCAGCATACGCGAGCAGCTTGTGACTTTTGCTGCTAATGGTTTTATTCATGTTGACTGCAGCTTTTCTCATAATGATCTCCATTAAGATGTTAAAGAGATCGCACGATAGGGTGTCGCCTTGCCTGAGGCCTCGCTTAGTTTCGAAAGGTTCGGTAAGATCCGTAGCAACTTTCACTGCGGATTTGGTGTTCGTCAAGGTCATCCTGCAAAGGCGTATGAGTTTTGCAGGAATACCAAGCTCAGACATTGCTTCATAGAGTTTCTCCCGTATCGGGCTATCGAAGGCCGCTTTATAATCGATAAAGCATTACCATACGTTCAGCGTTCTTTTCGTCATTTGCTATGCGACACTCTTCATCGTACCACGGTTTTCCGAAACCAAGTACGGTTGTTGCAGCAGTTTTTATAGAGTCGGAAATGGGTTTCCACTGCGCATCAGGATCGTCATCGGGAGGGGGTGGGTTCTGTGCCAAAAGTTTCGAGAGCTTCCTTGAGTAGGCTGTGGCTACCTCTGGTAATTGCAGCTTCCCGATGTCCAGCTTCCTCTGCGTCTGGTTTCGTACGATTTTCGCTCTACTTAATCTTGTGCGAACCTTTGCTGCTACCAGGTAGTGATCAGAATCGATGTTAGCTCCTCTGATCACTCGTACGTCCATTACACTACATGAGTGCCTTCCATCAATTACCACGTGATCAATTTGGTTCTTAGTTCTTTGATCAAGGGATACCCAAGTAGCCTTGTGGATGTCTGTATGCTGGAATCTTGTACCACTAATGACCATGTTTTTTGCCGCGGTAAAGTCAATCAGTCTTATACCGTTGTCGGAACTATCAGCATGAAGACTGAAATTGCCAATAGTTGAATTAAACACATTCTCCCTTCCTACTTTGGCATTAAAGTCTCCTAGTACAATCTTAATGTCATGGCCAGGGCAGCGGTCATACGTTTCCTCTAGGAGCTCATAGAATATGTCTTTGGCATCTTCATCTTTCTCTTCTGTCGGGGCATGCACACAAATTAGGGAAATATAAAAATATTTCGCTTTTATGCGGGTTGTGGCTATTCGTTCACTCACAGGATTGAACCTAGAGACTAGATGTCGCAGTCTTTTGCCACCTACAAATCCGCAACCAAATTCATGTTTTTTTTCATGGCAACTGTAGTATATATCGCAGTTTCTTTATCTTGTGCAGCCATGTCCTGTCCATCGCATTTCCTGGATAGCGGTAATGTCAGTGTTATAACTTTCGAGGACATCTGCCAGTTGGATACTTGCACCGGATCTATATAGAGTTCTTACATTCCAAGTGCACATCCGTAAAGCGTGGTCCTTATAACGTTTGCGGGGGTCGTCAACAAATAGGGGTTGTTTATGTTTTCTGTTTCGTTTTTGTATTTTCGCTGCCATTATGAACGGTGGCGGGAGGCAAACCCAGTCCACCGGGTTTTTGCATTTTACTTACTGCCAGGATATTTGATTGCAGCCGCCCATTATGGATCAGACGCTGACCAGGATGCGATATGTTGAACCTGGATTTTCTTCTTTTAGTTTCTGTCCGCCGTTGGCCCGTATATTTGGCTCATCCGCCTTCTAAGGACAAAAGAATATGCCCGATTGTTTGATGAGCTTCAGTGACATCAGTCACCTACTAAACCTGATTTGATGCTCATTTGTTTCGCCTTCTCACTCTAGCTAGCTAACGGAGGTTTCCGAAAAGCCATTGCCCAGGACTTACTGCGTGGAAGTAGTGAGCTGCTTGGACTGCCCAATGAAGGAATCATTTTTGGCCACTCCCAAGTGAATGGCAATCAGAAACTTTCCACTACATCCCATGAAGGAATAGGCTCACACACTTTGATTGAGACCTGCAGTTTTACTGCCGTTCTGAACGGCATCTTGTCAAGCCATTTCATGGCTATGTACTCGATAGTCGATATCAAAATTCAAAGAGACGAATTAAAACTAAACGATGTTTATAAAACGCTTAGTTGTCCATTTTGTCATAAAAACCGATATCGGTTTTTAACCGGTTTCTACACCTCGGTTTAACAGAAAACCGGTTTCGCCAAAGTCGAAATATTCGAAGAAACCGAAAACCGACATTTTTGAAAAACCGGTTTTTTGAATACACTAGAATACACTAGTAAACAAATCATGTGTAAGCTGCTTCTACTCTCTCTCTGATAAGTGTGGTGCTATGTACTATTTTATATGGAAACAGTGTTGACAACTGAGCTCTTCTTGGGCTAGATATAGCACTTTTCGACCTTGTAAAACGCGAAAAAAATTTCACTAACGCTTTTTTTTTTTTAAAAACGCGTACTGTGCACATGTTTTGAGTTTTTATTTAGCCCCTTAGCCCGCCTTGCATACAACACAGATTTTGCTAAAGAATTTAAGTTTTTTGTGTAAAGTATTTTGGGCTTAACAGTTCAGTTAACAGAATACTGAAGAGTTAACAGAATACTGAACTGTTAATCTATATTGATGCATTACTGTCACGGGCGTAATATTTTCAAAAATATATTCATATTCATTAACCACACATGCTAAGTTTGTTTATATTTTGGTATTGCTTATCGCCAAAATATGGCCGTCGGTGGTGGAATGCTTAGAGTGTGCGACTCTTGTACATGAGAACGTGGGTTCGATCCTTGCTGTGTTCATCTTACATTTCTTTCGACGACGTATAGCGGTTCGCAATCAATTTCCATCGATCAAAAGTCTGTATCTTTTGATCTAGAAAACATTTTTGAGTTCTGTGAAAATTTGATTGAAGATAAGGAGTGAAAAATTACAATGACAGATCAACATTGCAAATCGCACAGTGGGGTATATTTTAAAAAAATTTCCAAAGTTGACTACTTTTCGTTTTTTTTCAATTTACGAGAAAACAACAATTTTAATTTTTTGTTGTTATGTTTTTTTGAGTTGGTTTGACGCATTTGTTCGTAGTGCGCACAAAAAAATTGATTTTATTTCGTGTTACAAATATTAGGTTTTTCAGACAGTGGAAAAGCGTGGCAAAAACCGTTCGGAACCGGTGTAGAATCAGTGAGAATCCTAATCAGTGAGTGTAAAAATTTAATGTCCATGAGAAGCTCTCACCAGTTCCTTCGTGGGATATAAAGGAAAGATTTTGAAGAATTTAAAAATGAGTAAAGCAAAGTGTTTTCGATACTTTTTAAGATATAGAGGAATTATGAAAACGAAGTTTTTATCGAAATAATTTATGTGCAGTTTACATCGATTGTAGGCAATCACAAATTTAACACGATTCTACAACCGAAATTGTTGTCAGTGGAATTTTTGCACCATCATCACGTTGATTATGGTATGAGTGATGACAATTCATCCAGTACTCAGGATTTTTCATTGGATGAAGTTGCACTAACCTTGAAAAGGGTATTTTTAATTAAATGGCTGCATTCCATATACATATTGTTACCACAAAGTGTTATTTAGTTGAAATTTCTTTGTACCTAGAAGAGGATTTGAATTGACTTCATTATAATGGATATTTCATAGACGTAACTGTTGTACTCACATCCTTACCTACTGGAATCTACAATTATCAGTGACTTCCAATAGCTCCTTCCTTGTTTCGCCGTTCGTACTAAGTCCATATTTAACTTGTATTTTCGGGAAAGCTATAAACGGAGTCACTATGCAATTTATTTAAACTATACAATTTATTCAAAATTATTTAAAAAAAATGAAATTAATTTAAAAAAATACTGGTCGTCATGAATTTAAAATTCCGCCGATACCGCAAGTTTAAACGTTACAATATTTTAGCACCAGTAGACCAATTAAAAGAGCTCTTTAAAAAATATTATTTCAAAATTTAACTTAAAATTCCCAACAATGTCAAAATTGATGTTGTTTCAAAATTGTTTCAATATTAACCACAACAAGTGTAAATTTTGCCGAAACCATAATGCCGTACACCTAATGTATCATGTTTTATATATCTCCATAATAATATACAGAATTTTAAAATTTTTTAATTGAACCCGCTTGAACTACTTCAGTCAATATCGTACAAACCAGAGAATTTATAACCAAAAAATCGCTCAGAATCGCACTTCCATAATTTAAATATATTTGTAACTTACTGAAATTTTATAGTACATTAAAACTTTAGTGTATATATGTAGCAGTCGTATACTATATATTGGTCATATACATCCATATGTATACATTATGTGAAAGAATATTGTGGGACATGCAACGACATAGTTAAAATATTTATATAGTTGAGGCACGCAATATTGCGTTGCATTAAAATGCATTAACTATCATTTTTACTAGGACAAGAGTAAGAATGCAATATATTTCAACTGCAAATGTTGTAGATTATAGCGAATGGCCTTGATTTCGGAGTTGAAAAGATAGGAAACCAAAAAGGAATTACAAAAATATCCGGACTGAAAAATGTATTTTACACAAGTAAAAGCTTTTATTGTGGCGATAAGTGCTCATAATATCCCAAGTAATGGAGACTATATCCAGAGTCAAAGCAGTCATAATCCCCATTTTGGAGATTATCTTCAGGACGATCTCGGTCATAAACCCCATCGTTACCACAGTAACATCTAACAATTAAAAAGTCTAGTATTTAGAGGAAACTAATGTAGTTAAATAAAGTGACGCAAACCACATTTATTCAAAAATATATAAAAAAAATCCAATGAGTGTTCGAATTCACGGACGATGTGTTAACACCTTTTTGTTACCTGTTCGATTTCTATGAAAACATTAGTAAATGTTACATTGGAAAATAAAAAACAGCGTTCAATCATATGATGACGTTATATTCAAATAATATTAACACTTAAAATTATTTAAAGACCAGTGCAAGCACATGTGTCATTATTTTCTTGCTTAATACTTTTGTTTTATTCCCACAAAAAACAATGCAACAGACACGTAAACATACATACATTGTTGTGTTCGTACATACGCTACACAAGTTCACACAATTTTCGTTGGTCTCTTGCTATCTCATGTAACTACGTCATTACTCTATTTGCTCTGAGAGTGCTCCACATTTTATTTGACTTACCTTTCACAATAATACAAAAAGGCGTTCAATCATATGATGACCTTTCATTTAAATAATATTAATAACACTTAAAAGTACCATTGTTTTTTGCTTAATATTCTGTATTTTATACCCACAAAACACAAAGAGAATGCAAAGCAACAAACACATGTGCACATATACATATACATTTTTATGGTTGTACGTATAACCCTGGCATTATTCTCTTGGCTCTGAGAGTGCTTCGCACCCACACAAAACAAATATTCGCTGCCGCTACATCAGTGTGTGTTTTTTTCCTCAGTTTGACAACCTGTGTTTCGCAGTCGGACAAATCTGTGTTCTATATAGGAGTGGGTCATCCGAAGATAACATATTTCGCCAACCAGTTCGATCTTTTGCTTTATCTCTCCAGTTGGCAACACCAAGTGTACACATTGATTCGTCAAGCTGATCCCTCCAGCGGAGTCTTGGTCTTCCTATTTTTCGTCTTCCTTCGAGTTCGGTTCGCATCGCGTTATCTTAATCCGCTTAACTATGTCTTAACTAGGATAAAGCTCATACAGCTCATGATTCATGCGTCGCCGATACTCGCCGTTGTGCACTATAGGGCCATAAATTTTTCGGAGTATTTTTCTCTCGAAGACTCCTACAGATGTTTTGTCTGCTTGCGATAGGACCCAAGATTCTGCGCCATAAAGCACGACAGGTTGAATGAGGGTCTCGTACAGGTGGACTTGTGTTACTCGAGAGAGGGCTTTATCTCTAAAGTGCTTGCTTAGCCCAAAATAACATATATTCGCAAGCACAATTCTCCGCTTGATCTCAAGGCTGACGTTGTTGTTTTTGTTCACGGCAGATCCGAGGTATATAAATTCGTCCACTACTTCGAAGTTATAACGGTTATCAACGTTCACGCTTTGGTCTAATCGCGTGGAGACCCTGTTCGTTGAAACCATTAATTTTGTCTTGTCCTCATTTACCGTCAGACCCACTTTTGCTGACTCCTTCTCAATTCTCGAAAAATCCGCAGTAACTTCTCTAATTGTGCGCCCAATGATATCTATATCATCAGCATACGCGAGCAGCTTGTGACTTTTGCTGCTAATGGTTTTATTCATGTTGACTGCAGCTTTTCTCATAATGATCTCCATTAAGATGTTAAAGAGATCGCACGATAGGGTGTCGCCTTGCCTGAGGCCTCGCTTAGTTTCGAAAGGTTCGGTAAGATCCGTAGCAACTTTCACTGCGGATTTGGTGTTCGTCAAGGTCATCCTGCAAAGGCGTATGAGTTTTGCAGGAATACCAAGCTCAGACATTGCTTCATAGAGTTTCTCCCGTATCGGGCTATCGAAGGCCGCTTTATAATCGATAAAGCATTACCATACGTTCAGCGTTCTTTTCGTCATTTGCTATGCGACACTCTTCATCGTACCACGGTTTTCCGAAACCAAGTACGGTTGTTGCAGCAGTTTTTATAGAGTCGGAAATGGGTTTCCACTGCGCATCAGGATCGTCATCGGGAGGGGGTGGGTTCTGTGCCAAAAGTTTCGAGAGCTTCCTTGAGTAGGCTGTGGCTACCTCTGGTAATTGCAGCTTCCCGATGTCCAGCTTCCTCTGCGTCTGGTTTCGTACGATTTTCGCTCTACTTAATCTTGTGCGAACCTTTGCTGCTACCAGGTAGTGATCAGAATCGATGTTAGCTCCTCTGATCACTCGTACGTCCATTACACTACATGAGTGCCTTCCATCAATTACCACGTGATCAATTTGGTTCTTAGTTCTTTGATCAAGGGATACCCAAGTAGCCTTGTGGATGTCTGTATGCTGGAATCTTGTACCACTAATGACCATGTTTTTTGCCGCGGTAAAGTCAATCAGTCTTATACCGTTGTCGGAACTATCAGCATGAAGACTGAAATTGCCAATAGTTGAATTAAACACATTCTCCCTTCCTACTTTGGCATTAAAGTCTCCTAGTACAATCTTAATGTCATGGCCAGGGCAGCGGTCATACGTTTCCTCTAGGAGCTCATAGAATATGTCTTTGGCATCTTCATCTTTCTCTTCTGTCGGGGCATGCACACAAATTAGGGAAATATAAAAATATTTCGCTTTTATGCGGGTTGTGGCTATTCGTTCACTCACAGGATTGAACCTAGAGACTAGATGTCGCAGTCTTTTGCCACCTACAAATCCGCAACCAAATTCATGTTTTTTTTCATGGCAACTGTAGTATATATCGCAGTTTCTTTATCTTGTGCAGCCATGTCCTGTCCATCGCATTTCCTGGATAGCGGTAATGTCAGTGTTATAACTTTCGAGGACATCTGCCAGTTGGATACTTGCACCGGATCTATATAGAGTTCTTACATTCCAAGTGCACATCCGTAAAGCGTGGTCCTTATAACGTTTGCGGGGGTCGTCAACAAATAGGGGTTGTTTATGTTTTCTGTTTCGTTTTTGTATTTTCGCTGCCATTATGAACGGTGGCGGGAGGCAAACCCAGTCCACCGGGTTTTTGCATTTTACTTACTGCCAGGATATTTGATTGCAGCCGCCCATTATGGATCAGACGCTGACCAGGATGCGATATGTTGAACCTGGATTTTCTTCTTTTAGTTTCTGTCCGCCGTTGGCCCGTATATTTGGCTCATCCGCCTTCTAAGGACAAAAGAATATGCCCGATTGTTTGATGAGCTTCAGTGACATCAGTCACCTACTAAACCTGATTTGATGCTCATTTGTTTCGCCTTCTCACTCTAGCTAGCTAACGGAGGTTTCCGAAAAGCCATTGCCCAGGACTTACTGCGTGGAAGTAGTGAGCTGCTTGGACTGCCCAATGAAGGAATCATTTTTGGCCACTCCCAAGTGAATGGCAATCAGAAACTTTCCACCTACACGGACAGTCCCATGTCCTTATCATTTAGGGGTTAGAATAATAGTTGTTGGCCGATTTTGAGACCTGCCCGATATGCACACCAAATTTCGTACAAATCGGTCCAGCCGTTTCGGAGGAGTTTAACGGCAAGCAACCTGTGATCGCAGTCGGACAAATTGTGTTTGGATGTGTTCACTTTATGAGTTTAGTCCCTACCCGGGCCTATAGATGTTAATACATCAAAAAGTAAGGAAATGATTTGTACCATACGTTTAGACAACTACTTACTACATCGTTTTATAAAATCGTCTTGTGCATGGTTTCCAAAAAGCACTTAGTTGTAACTGTTATCCAAAATTGATGGAGCTTCCAAAAATATATCAGTTGCTTACAAGTCTTGAATGTATATAAATAAAAACAAATTGTCTACCACTACATCCCATGCAGGGATCAGGGCGTGCTTCTCCCAACCAGTGAGAGGTGTGCTTCCCAGTTTCACACCCTCTAATTTGGACTTATAGTTATACCCCGGCTCCGAAAAGTATTTCGACAAGCTTTTTCATGGCTAAAAACTCGATAGTGTCACCTTTTTTAAGCTGGGTGATCGCCGTCGAAAGAAATGTTAGGTAGTCAGAGCAATTTCGAACATGATTTTGTTTTAAATGTGTCGACTTGTACCAGAGAGAGCGCGGTCAAAACGCCCATTTTCAATCCCAAACTAACCTTCGGCAAATAATAGTCACTAACAAAATTTCGCTGTGATCGATAAAGATTTAAACCAGTTATCGTGTTGACCAGCCATATAGACAGACAGACATGGCTCAATCGTCTTAAAAATCCCAAAACGAATTTCGTCCAAAGATATTTAAGGTATAATATGGCTCCTTCTATGCGTTACATTTTTTCCATATTAAATGATATATATACCCCCATCTGGGTGAGGGTAAAATATTAGTTGATTTTATCAATAATTAATATTAGTTAATTTTATCAATAATTAATATAATTACTAGCCAATACATACTTTTTGAAGAATACACAACATTTTAATGCTATCGCAACAAAAATTCTATTTTTTCAAAATTATTGCACAAATTTAAACAAGTCAACTCTATTATTAACTAAAATTTAATCATATGGCAGGGCCAAACCAAAAAACAGATCAAAATCTATAATTAGAATATTTTTTGTTTTTATTTTTTAATTTGAATTCTATGGCGGATTTTGATAGTTTTGGGTAATTCCAAAAAAAATCGACACAATTGGATTATTGGTACATTTTTCAAATTTTCAGATTGGTATAAAATTTGGACAGTAGTTTCTCCTCGTCCATACGAATTCTATGACACCAGAATTGATTCAAAATTCAAAGCAGTTTTTGGTTAATGGTTTCACTTTCACTTTCAGAAAACATTACCTGACTTAAAAATGGCATAATTTTAAAATGCGTTAATGGATTGCAAAATGTTGAATATCTATTTAAAGCTTGCAAAATCCGCTTGTGGCCGTCGGCGGTGCAATGGTGGTGCGCGGCTCTTGTACATGAGATCCTGGGTTCGAACCCTGCTCTGACCATGTTCAAATTTCTTTCGGCGGCGGTCACCTCGCATAGTGACGGCAACAGTATCGAGTATATAGCCATTAAAAAGCTTCTCAATATACCGTTCGGAATCGGTGTAAAACTGTAGGTCCCAATCAGTGAGTGAAAACTGGAAAGCGCACAGCTCAGTGATTGTGAGAAGTTCTGCCCGGTCCCTTCATGGGATGTAATGGGAAACCATTTATTTAATTTTTAAAACCCGCTTTAATAATAACCCATACAACAGTCATGTCGTTGTGGTTCAATGATATTCAAAACTCCAAAGTATCCTTGAATATCCTGACATAACGTATGTTTAATTCTTAATTTCCCACACCAAAGAGAAAGACCATATTTTTCTCTACATCATAGCCAAATTTCCAAATGGGATCTCCATCGGATCAATAGAGGCATAAGGTTTGGTAAACACTGCTCGAGTTTTTCTGTTTTAGAGTTTCGATTTTTCAAGTAGTAACACGCATAACACAGTTACAAAAAAAACTGAAGTAGAAATACCTGGGAATTGATAGTATTTTTCTTGTTGGTACTGTCGAGTGAAACAAGGGTCTGCTTATGAAATTTCCCAAACCCCCCCAAAATCTTGAAAACCTGTTAAAACCCGCTTTTGCGTACGTTTGCCCACATATAAGCCTTTAAGTTAGTTGATTACCAGCGGATTTTCACTTTCTCACCGGATTTTAAAAAGAAGAAACTTAGAAACTTTGGCCTTCTACGTTATTTAAGAAAATGTGAGAAGTCTGTGTGTATTTGTCCAGCAACTAGATACTTTTTAATTATTTTCGTCATTTTTTCAACTTCGGCGACCATTTCATACAGTATTTTATAAAGAAACCATAATAATCTTGATTTTATTCAAAAGCGACGTTTCCGAATGAGTAAAACGTGACTTTGTTTTTAAAAATCTGGTATTAGTTAACTAAGTTATTGAAGTTTTTATTAAAACTAAAGCTTTTCTTCACTTTACTAAAACTTCATGATGCTGGTAAAATTTTATAAAGATAAAGCATAATTAATTTTTGCTTTAATAAAAACTTCAATAACTCAGTCAACTAAAACCGGAATTTTAAAAACAAAGTTGCGTTTTACTCGATGGGAAATGTCCCTTCTACGTAAGTTCAAGAGTATTATGGTTTCTTTATAAAATAATGTGTGAAAACATCGCCAAAGTTGAAAAATGGCGAAAAAAATTTAAAAATATATTTTTGCTTCTCAGATTTTCTTAAACAACGTATATATCGTTTGAAAGGCCTAAGTTTAATTTTTTAAAATCCGGTGAGGGAGTGCAAATCCGTTGGTAATCAACTAACTTACGGGCTTATAAGTGCGCAAACGTACGCAAAACCGGGTTTTTAACCGGTTTTCCAGATTTGGGGGTTAGTTGGGAAATATCACAAGCAGATTCTTGTTTCAGTCGACAATACCTACAAGAAAAGTACTATCACTTCCCAGGTATTTCTACTTTGGTATTAGTTGTAACTGTGTTATACGTAGTCACTACGTGAAAAATCGAAACTAAAACAGCAAAACTCGAGCAGTCTTTATACCTAACCTTATGTATCTATTGATCCCATGGAAATTCCATTTGGAAATTTGGCTATGATATAGAGAAAAAGATGGACTTTCTTTTTGGTGGGGGAAATCAAAAATTAAAGATACGTTATGCTAGGACATTCAAGGATAATGGATACTTTGCAGTTTTCAATATCATTGAACCACAACGTCATGACTGTTGTATGAGATATTATTAAAGCGGTGTTTGCAAGCTTTAAAATGCTATTCAACATTTTGAAATCCATTAACGCATTCCAAATTTCTGCCATTTTTAAATCAGATCTTTTTTTCAGAAAGTGCCATACAATACCTACTTCAACGAACCATAAAACAAAAACTACTTTGAATTTTGACTCAATTCTGGAGTCATAGAATTCGTGTGGACGAGGATTCAATAGGGGTTGAGTCCTGGACTGTGTCGAAATATTTTTTAATTACCCTTTTATTTAATGTATGAGACATTCATACTACAAGGTATGCTCTCTATGTAAGTTATAAATTCTAAATGTTTGCTCCGAAAAAAAAGTATATTGATTAAAAATTAGTGTTATTATATTTGTATAGATCGCTTGTGGAATGAGGTAGTGACATGGTTATTTTGGTCGTTCATTACCTAATATGCCAAAGATATTAGCACACAATTTTTAAAAAATTTTGAACCCAATTTTGAACCCAATTTTGAACCCAATTTGTATTTATATGAAAAGGGAATTTTTTCCACAACCGTTGCGGTGTAATTCAGTAAATCCTTTAGATGAGTCAAACATTTTTGTATGTGGCGGAAGGTCGTGGTTAACACTGAGATTCTGTGTCGCGCTTTTAAAAATCAACGCTAAATCCTAATGTCTAGAATTTTTTTAAATAAAAGCAAACTCGCATGTATAAAAATCACACAATACGTGGACGAAGCAACGTCGATGTAAGTCGAAAAATAATTGCGCAATTGCTTCAACCGCGAGTTTTAAATCATGTTTACTTTGGCCCGTTTGTATTAGTCGAACTCCCAATCGTTGAACAACATGAACTACTCAATTTACCTTTGAAATCAATTGATTATGAAAGAAGTTCAGCATTCAAATTTCCCGTGAATTACAATTTTGCTGAAATTTCGGAGAATAAAAAGGACTTTAAATATTTGTAGAATATAAAAAAAGGTTAAATAAATGGGTTAATGTATTTAAGTAAGTACATTATGTTGAAGAGATTTATAATGTTTGATCTTCTGTTCTTTCTATTTAACAACACTTAGTTTATGTCCAAGCTTTTTCATGTTTGAACTACATTTCTTGCTTTTCGGTTCATTCTTTCTACTTAAGTTAATATTTTGACCCATTTTCCTAAACATTTAACGTAATTTTATAGTAGAGGGTAAACAAAATTAAAATAAATGCTAACATTTACCAACAAGAAAAAGCTAAACTATCAAAGATGTCTAGAGGAAAACTCGGGAAATTTCATAAAAACCCCAAAGAACAAAAACAAAGCGACGACAACAGCAACTACAAACCACATACTACGACGACAAAACAAACAAAAGAGAAAGCATGAGAAATGAAATAAAAGGACTCTAACATAGACAGAAATATTATAAAACGTTACAATGCCAAAAGCGTACTAGGAACAATAAAGACGACCAACACACAGCCGCTCACTGACTGACTATCTTACAACTACAGAAATCTAAAGCCAAAAGAGATATCAGACAATCGAAAGGCCTCATCGTTCTCGTCGTCCACGGACCGTTATAGCTAAGAGATGTTATGTTCGTTCGTATGTGCAAGCTCAAGTAGGAAGAAAAGAGATTATGTTGCTCGTACATTTAAACGTACCATTGAATTGCTGTTGTAGCTGCTGCTGCTACTACTGAAGCTTAAAACATTGTATATTCTCTGAGGCGAAGAGATGGCATTGTTGCTACCGTAGACGTTTTTGCTGTTGTTGTAATGGTTGTTGTCCCGGTAAAAGTATTGACAATGTGCTTTGCAGCAAGGACAATGCAATTTTATTCAACATTGTGAGTTTTTTCTTCGTTTACTCTATCCTTCGTTTACTTCTCGTTTGCTGTACACACAAAACAACCGATGTTTCGGAACAGGATTTCTTTAACTATCCTCACACAAATGTATACACCGAATTACACATACTGCACACACAAACATGGTTGAATGTACGAAGAGTACGTAGGGCTTTGAAATGTGGATAGAAGGAAGTACTTTGTTGTTGCCTAATTTTCAGTTCTTATGATAGAGGGAAATTCAGCTACAATTTTTCCACAAAGACGCTACAAAAGCAAATCGATAGGGGCAGCAAACGACGCCATATTTTTTCACGCTCTTTCGACATTTCTCTTCAGTAAGGTTTGCCATTTCATCATGAAAAGATATACGAGCCAACAACGAGTCGAACTTAGTAAAATTTACTACCGAAATTTTGAGTCAGCCGCCTCAACTTTAAGATCGCTACGTCCAATTTATGGTCGTCATAATCGTCCTACCAGATCAACAATTGAGCGCCTAGTGGAAAAATTTGAATCCACAGGCACATTACAAAATGTTCCCCTGCCAGTGAGACAAAGAAGTGCGCGTAGTGTCGAGAATATTGCTGCCGCCGAGGCTTCAGTTCAAGAAAGCCCAAATGTGTCTCTCACACGTCGTTCTCAAGCGTTGGGTATCTCTGTGACGTCGTTGTGGCGAATTTTGCGAAAAGATCATGGCCTACATCTATCGTTCAATGATAACCGAATATTTTTGGCCCCAATTGGATAATACGGACTTGGAGGACATGTGGTTCCAAAAGGACGACGCCACAAGCCACACAGCGAATGCCACAATCAATTTATTGGAAACCAAGTTTGGTGAACGTGTTATCTCACGAAATGGCCCAGTCGATTGGCCGCCTCGGTCGTGCGATTTGACGCCGTTAGATTATTTCCTGTGGGGCTACGTCAAGTCTATGGTCTATGCCAAGAAGCCAGCGACGATTGATGAACTTGAAATGAACGTGAAATTGCAGCAGTATCGGCCGATTTATGCTTGAAAACCGTCGAAAATTGGGTTCAGCGTCTGGACTTCTGCAAGCGTGCCCGTGGTGGCCATGCAAAAGAAATCGAGTTCCATACATAATGGCATCTTTCACAGGAATAAAGAATTTCATTGGTATCTAAATCCGGTTTTGTTTTATTTAAAAAAACTTTTGTAGCGCTCTCATTGAAAAACCCGTTACGTACACGATGAAAAATAACGGCCTCTCTAACATATTTTCTCAAACATATTCTGCAGGAACCATGTCTGTATTTGGAACACATTTCAAACATTCATATGTTGGGAAGTCCCAAACTTACTTGTATTTAAATGCAAACAGTATTATGTTTACTGCAAACATGTATGCTTTTCCGTGGAAACATATGCGTTTTTCATTCCAAACATCAATATACTTACGTGGTAGCAGTCACGTATTTTCCCCAAACTTACATATACCCAAATATAATAATATAATAATATTTAGATTTTAAATATTCTTCGATTTCAATATAAATCTATTATTTAGTATAATTAATTTTAACAATATAAGTCGACATTTAAAAATAATTAATACAAAAAAGTAATATATTTAAAACGGCCCTTTTTGCATTGAATGCACTATTTGTTTTTTCATGAAATGAGAATCATCTGCTCTTTTGCTTCTCCTTCCTTTGTTGCCTCTCACGTTTTTGTGTTCAGAAGGTTTCAGCTATGCGTTGATTATCACACACAAGATATGTATATACAAATCAAGTTCATGCAAGCCACAAATGGACCGCCGTTCCGATTTTCACAGTAAAGGCTTGGACAGACAAAGGGCTTCACGTGATTGCCCTTTCCTTTCGATTCTCACATTGGTAGCATACATACATATATACGAAACACATACACAACAACCAAAGCAACATCACAACCGTCCGAGCGTTTGTTTTTTCTTTTTTCACTGATCAAGCGCTTTTAATATCCTCCGTCCGATGAACCATTGACGACTGAATACATGAAACTAAAATCAGCCAAAATAAGAAACTCTTCGTCTGCAATTTACACGTACATTCAGGAATATTTACGACTCACTGAATGAGAAAATAATGCAAAAATACCGGTACAAACTTACAAGATAGGCTCTCTCGTTGTCTCTCTTTTATTCTCCTGCTCTCGAGAGAGTATAGACAGTGCAACAAACCCAGCAGTTTTTGTATCTGAAACTTAAATATATGTGGGTCTCAAACACATATATCATAATATATTAATCATTGTGTCTCAAACATGTAATATTGGTGTCTAAACACAATGTGTTTGGACACAAGAATAATATATTTACGACAAGCTTCAAACACACTTTGTATTTGCATCCAAACAACAACAAAAGACAGCTTCTGTAGGGTCAATCCTTTCTCAGACCACCTAACGTTTCTTTCGACGGCGGTCACATCGCTTAGTGACACCGACACTGTCGATAATTTAGTAATGAAAATACTTCTCAAAAATACCGTTCGGAATCGCTGTAAAAATTGAAGGCCCTATCAATGAGTATAAAAACTAACTAAACTGGATTTGAGAAGCCCTTCATGTGGTTTAATGGGAAACCATTTCTGTATACGTTGCATTAAGGGTTACGAAACCGACAAAAATTGATCCTAATAGCGGTTGATAAGTGCCAAACAGCCCATCGCACGTTGGCACACGGTTGTGTTTATAGGTAAGTGGTAGCAAGCGTGGAATTCGCTTAGCGGACTACTTTTTCAATCTCAACGTATGATACAATATCGAATCCACGCATATGACAATGACTACAGGGTTCAAATCATGGGGACTGATTGCCACAGCTGATGGACTATGAAACTGGAAATTGATAGAAACCAGGGTAGATAGATGGAAGAGCTGTACAAAAGCAGTACCAAACTATGCAGGGTTCCTTGTATAGCACTTGTTGTTGGTGAAAAGAATAACATAAATATCCCACTAGTGAATCCATGAACATTATTTTACCGCCACTACACATCTAGTTGGGTCTGATAAAACAGTTTGTAAAACCGCTTGACAAATATTTTAAAAAAAATGTCCACAAATAAGTTATGGCAAATTAAAAGAGGTTAAGAAACAAAATATATTTTATATGATGTATATGATGATTATTAGATGTATACAATTGAGGAAAGCGAAAATATTTTACGACATATGTATGACATTTCTTGAAAAAAATTCATTGAGTGGTTTTGTTTCGGTGTGTGAAAATTTTCTTGGAAATACAAAAAGTGCAACTTATGAGGAAATAGTACACCAAATGCTATCTGCCTATCACGCAATGGGCTGCAAAATGCCTACAAATTTGCACCATCTTCATGCTCACTTTAATACACTCTGGTTCACTTATTTAAAGGCAATAAAAATTCCATATTCAGCAGCCTGTATCTTTTGCAATTTGTAACCGATTGCAGAATTTTAAAATGGAAATGGAAGCTAGACATCTTGAGATATAAAAAAAATTATGACAAGACTGGTCTCTTAACTAAAGAACTTTTTTTGAGCAATTTATGAAAAAAAGTCAAAACATGTGCTATTTTATGTGGTTCGCTTGAATAAAGGGACTTTATTATTTTTTTATTATTTTTAAAGTAAGCGATGCTTTTTTGTAGGGAGCATTTGTTTATCACAATTTATTTCATCTTAGTCATTTTACGAGTCAAAATGGCAAAACAAAAAATTTTAAAATCTATCAGAAAACACTAAAATCTATGTTTACCGTTCTGAAGGATATTCTAACCGCGCAATAGCTAAAATAATTGGATGGAGTCCAACAGTTGTCGACAATTGCATCAAGGACCCCGAAGGGTATGGAAACAATTTTAAAGGAAGGGTTTCACTGTCTTTATCTCTGTATGAGAAAAGAAAAATTATCAGAATAGCTTTTAATTCTGCCTTATCCTTGTTAAATATAAGAGCTCAAGATGGAGTCGAAGCGAGCCAGTCATCAGTACGCAGAGTAATTAAGTACTGTGAGTATCTTATATACCTGAAATTACAAAAAAAGCCGCCACTTAATGCTCCTCGTGAGGAAAAGCGGCTTCAGTTCGCAAGAGACTACATGGTATGGGATGTGCTGCCAAGAGGTCATGTAATTGACTAGTGAACCGTTGTATTTGCGGATGAGAAAATTTTAATTTGGATCGCCCTTATGTCTACAACTATTATTTCTACGATCTGCGCAAAGAAAGGCGTTTTTTGAATCGTCATCACAGCGAAAGGGCGGCATTACGGTTTGGGGTGCTATAACGTACTATGACACCATCGATTTTGAATTTCAAAGTGCAAAAATGACTGGTGCAAGCTATAAAACGTTATTGGAGCCGGCTTTTCCAAAGTTCAGTGAATTATTGGGTTCTGTATCTTGGATATTGCAACCGGATATTGCCCCTATACACAACGCCAGAGTAGTGAATTGCAAGCCAAAATTGTAATAATCTTGACTGGCCACCGTAGTCGTCAGATCAAAAAATAATGGAAAATGTCTGGGGTTGGTTATCTCGTAAGGTCTATGAAGGGGGTAGACAATTTGATCACAAGCAGTCAATAATTCAGGCAATTAAGGATGCTTGGAATCATATTTCCTTGGATTGAAAAGCCGTATATTTGAAGTTATTAAAAACAATGGGGCTTTTGCCCGTCATTAATGGTTCTTAAATAAAGCAAAATAAATTTAAAAAAAACAAGAAAAACTTTATTCAACTGAACCAAAAAAATAGCACATTTTTGGAGTTTTTTTATAAATTTCTCAAAAGAAACCACTATTGTCATGATTGTTTTTATATCCCAAGATGTCTAGCGTCCATATCCATTTTAAAATTCTGCAATCAGTTACAAATTGCAAAAGATACAGGCTGCTGAATATGGAATTTATAGTGCCTTTAAATAAGTGAACCGGAGTGTATGTTCAGAGCAAATTTAGGGCATGTGAGTGATGAGTGAGGTGAGCGATAACACAAAGAAATTTCAAGACAGGTAGTTTTACAAAAAGCAAATAATCCGCAAGCATTCCAAAGAAACACCACAAAAGTTGAAAAACATTTTGTGCCAGAATTTAGCATAACTCCTTTTAATTTTTCATTTTTTTATCGACTGTTTATTAGAGTCCCCACAAAATATATGAAAAAGAAAAGTATATTGCTTTCTTTGCTCCCCGCGACTTTTCGAAAACCTTGGGCTTAAAAAATAATATCTGCATCCCAATTTTTCAAATCTTGTTTACACCGGCCAGTCCCAATTGACCTAAAGGCTAAAAACCGGCCTTAAAAACACTTTATTGCCTTTTTGGCCTTTAACTCCTAAACAAACGATTTTATGAGGTTCGTTCACATAAGTTATTTTGACCAAAATAAAAGAGCGGACATTTCTTCAATACAAGCTTTTAACATATATATAACCGTTAATGGCGTTTTCAACTATGAAAAGCAAAATTTTCCAAATTTTTGGGGCTCTTTTTTTCTTTAAAAATTTTTCTTTTGCTGTTCAAGGGCGGTAATCGTATAGGATGTAGCTGGCGAAATAGGAAATTAAATAATGTTTATAATAAAATCAAATTTTTTGAAATAAGACAAAATTTAAAAAAAAAGAGCCCCAAAAATTTGAAAAATTTTGCTTTTCATAGTTGAGAACGCTATTAACGGTTAGATACATGTTAAAAGCTTGTATTGAAGAAATGTCCGCTTTTTTATTTTGGTCAAAATAACTTATGTGAACGAACCTCATAAAATCGTTTGTTTAGGAGTTAAAGGCCAAAAAGGCAATAAAGTGTTTTTAAGGCCGGTTTTTAGCCTTTAGGTCAATTGGGACTGGTCGGTTTAAACAAGATTTGAAAAATTGGGATGCAGATATTATTTTTTAAGCCCAAGGTTTTAGAAAAGTCGCGGGGAGCGAAAAAAAATCAACTTTTGCATTTATGGGGCCTCTACTGTTTATACACTTACATGTTTTAGAAAGTTTTAGTATAATGTTTTTCAAAAATAAAAAGTGTAATTTTCTGCCACATGATCGATCAACTTAGAGAGTGAAGAAAATTAAAATTTAACAAAATAAGGAATTTTGGTTTTACTTAAGCGAACGTAAGTCAGCCATTTTCTAGTGGATTTTCAATACTTTAACTCTATTTAAAAGACAAAACTCAGATCTTTTAAACATGTAGTTTTATGTAGTTTATGTTTTTTTGAACTGGTAATTTAATCAATATTGTCGTTTTACCTAATTTGTTGTTCAAAAGTTAGTAAACGAAGTGACCTTGAAAAACTATATATTTCCGTAATCCATTAAATCAGAATTGCTACATGAGAACATCTATATATTTCTTTCGTAGCACTGTCTTGCATGCATGAAGAAATTTTTAAATTTTTAAACTGTTAATAATTGATGAATTGATTTATAAGGAGTACAATAAAGGGTTACTTATGGCTAAGCGTATCGGGTAAATGACTTCCACGATTTCGCCATAAACGTCGATCAATTCCGGTGATACAGCGCTCATTTTTTTACTTTAGGGCGTAGGTGGTCGGGTGCTAGCCACCACAAACCTTAGACTTCAAAACAATCCAAATGAAAAAAATCAAGCAGCGTTAATCAAATGAGCTGCCAATTTTGACCACAAAATCTGAAACCGTATGTCCAGTGATTGAATTTCGGTTCGGACTGTATGTCTTGTCGTACCGTCTTCTTGAAACTAGATTTGGCTACAATCCATACCCTTCAATTTTGGCACAAACAAGTGGATTGGCATGTCTCATCATCGAGCGTTATTAACTGTTATCGCCTCATTGGCCGCATTATCGTGTAAGAATGGTCCGATTATGCCTCCAGTCCAAAATTCGCCCTAAAGAGTGACAAGGTGGGATTCATTTATTTCTCAATAACCTCTCAAAGATTTTCTAAATTCTAAATACTAAAATTTTGTTGATTAACGAAGCCATTAATATGAAAGTGGGCCTAATCACTGAAGATGGTAAATTGCAAAATTTTGTATGTTTCAAATATTTCTCAATAACACAAGGAAACAAATTGCGGGTTAATCTCTGCAAATCATGCAACACTATGATGGTTCGTTAGTGTATCCAAAATGATGGCGATGGCCTGAAAGATTTTTTCCCTGTGGTACCCGTTTCGAAATATCGCTCTTGCTATTTTCGAATTTTCAGGTGTTGAGTGGATATTTATGAGAGCCAATATTTCAGAAACGGTTTGCAAATTTCATAATACTCTTTTTGGTTGAAATGTAACTTATGAATCGTTGAAGAAGGAGTAGGGGGAGGTTAGGCAATTCTCGCTTAGTTGAGATTTGTTTATCCCTAGAATGTGTGTTTATATACCTAAATACCTGTGGAGAAGGGAGCTGATGATATGCCTTGGTGGGCATTGAAATAGCGATATTCCCAACCATCCACCATAATAATAAATAAATTTTCATAGAAAAGGTACTTTTTAATAGGTATTGATCTTGAACCGGATGAATATTGGGAACACGACACCTGGGGGATCAGATAATGTGGACGTAAATGGATATATATAATTTTCGTTAAAAATATTTAGAAGTAGGACACATTTTGCAATAAACTCAAAATTCAGAATTATTGTAAAAAAGGACGAAAAGAACTTGCAATCTGTATAAGCTTTTATTTTCCACCACCCCATGCTACAAAAAACAGGTAACCAGTTTCTAGATTATTTTAACCTTCAAACTGGAGGTTAAAGGTGGCTATCTAAACACTGCTTCAAAAAAGGACCAACAGGACCGTCAAAAGTTTTGGAACATTTGAATGCCCAAAAGTTCGGATTTAATGTACTTTTTTGCCACTTCGTTAAATAAGGACGAAAAGGAAACATAAGGAAACGAGATAGAGGATTTTAATGTCCGAACATATTGCGGTCATAATCTACATGGGAAAAGATCATACACCCATGGGGACTATTACCATTTTGTAACCGGACTTTATTCCCATTTAATAATTGGGAAGAGTTACTTAAAACAACGGAGCTACTTAGCTGTGGGCTTTCTGTTTTTGGACTCACTGATTCCGAACAATTTTGATTCCGAACAATTTTTTTATGGCTTTTTAAACGAAAGTTTCACTATCACTAACCGAGATGACCGTGACCGAATGGAACGAAATGTGGTCAGCTCGGGAATCATTCTTATGCATAAGAGTCACGTTAACCATTTCACCTCCCACGGCCATGCATTTATATTTCTGAAAGATATCTAGCGCTTAAGAATTACGCTTTTTGTAAATTTGTTGACGTCTTTTTGCTTACCAAAAATTGACATCCCTGATCAAATTAGGCGATTTGTGTGACGTACCCACTCGTGCTAAGTGTGACATCTACGAGTTGTCCTACCGACCATTCGAAAATTGGATTAGACAAATTAACTTTGTCGGTTTATTTGTCAATAATCTCTAGATTGATTTAATCGATAGTTTCTATAAAAGGTTTAGGCCTTTTATAGGTTTCGACTTGCACACAGAAATATCTAAAAACATATTTATAATAGGACCAAATATAAAGTTTGGCAATGGTTCAAGTTCATTTGATGGGCGATATCGTCGCATTGGGGCCCACTATGCGGCGCTAGTAGTGTCTGTGGACCACCAATTTAGAAATGTCAATAGCACCACACCTCAGCTATATGTATAAAAAATTAACTTTTATCGGTTATTTCACTAACCGGAGAAAACATTATCTCTTATAGCCTTAAAGGAAATTACAACTTGAAACTGCTGAAATGTTTCCATTTTTCTTGGAAATCCCCACTGTGCACTCTATTCTACTTATCCAATTACATATTTAATTATTACTATTATTTGAAATTATGGTAATAAACTGGGATAGTATTTCATCAACGGAACTTTTCGAAAGACTCCTCGCATTTGCTAAAACTGTTGTTTGATAACACAAGCACACAAACCGGATGAAAGGCAAATACTGTAGAAATCACGTTTGTTACCAATCGTGCCGTCAATAATACCCGGAAATTTAATGCTAGTCTATGTTTGGATGGAAAAACTTAAAGAAGTGGTCTTAGATGAAAAACGTAGAAACCCACAAACCAAAAAGTTGTACTACTTAAGGCACGACTTGTTATTTTTAAAAGTGCAGACGAATTCCAATGTATGTTAACCGACGAGAACCCAATAATTCTTTCACCGTCACGCGGAGTTTCAGCAAATTCCAGTTTTATATAGAAAGATTGGCAGCGAGAGGAATGTTGCTATATTTAAAATGACCAGAGATGAGTTGTCATCAATTTGATTGTGGGAATTATGTTTCGGCACTTTGGAGTAATTTTACTTAATTTTTGAACATCTTTAGAAGAGTTTGATAAATTTAGTTTAACTGTATGCAGTCGTATTAAATTAGCATTTTTTTCTCTTATATGTCAATTTATAGAGAAAAGTGTATATAAATACACTCCCAGTACGATATACCTTCTATATTTATATAACTTGGTAGAGGAATTGATGCTGAACCAAACCAATTAAAAAAAAGTTTATATTACGATGAGAGGAGTTTCTGATGAAGAGTCATAGTAATCTAGTTTAAGAACATTTGACCTTATTTTTGGAAATTGAATAGTCCAACTCCAACTCCAACTCCAACATTAATAACACTACTTTACGAAACCTAAAAATATATGTGAACTCAATTCCATTATCCTTTCCTTATGTACAGTAGACCATTAAGCTCAAGAAAAAATATTAAAAATTTTTATTTTAGTTAATGTATGAGAAGTTTAAACTACAAAATGGTTGGTTTTTCTTGGAATAATAGAGACTTCAGTTAAGCACACTCACTACCATGACCAGTTACGAATTCCGTGACAAGTTCATAATTAAATGCCTAACTATTGTGCCTGAATTAATATTATAGCTAGATCATCAATCGTATATATACCAACTCTAATATGCAATTTACGTATGCGAATTAGTATACATCGAAGATGCGTAAGTACTAACACACCCTGAAAAGTCCATAGGTCTCTAGTGAGTTGATAGGTTTTCGAGTCATAAGGATTTACAATTTCTGTTCGATTTTGTCGCAGTCACTTTCACATATTGTACCATATCTTGGGTTGTAGGCGACAGGTTGCATTGTGAATTCTACTGTGGAGTCTGGGATATTTGCCTGGAGTTGGAGCTGGAGTCGTAAAAATTTGGACTAGTCCCATTGCAAAATTGACATTTCCATCAAAAGTCAAAATTTTCGAAATAAATTATTTGTTGACCGAATTTTTCCGATTAATATATCGGCAATTCCGCAGTGTCGAAAGTGACCGTTGTACACATTCAAAGCAAAAAAAATGGTCAGAATAAAACATAGTTTAGATTAATTATTTATATAATGGTATAGATTTGGAATTGATTACAAAATAAGGACAAAAAATGGAGCGGTTCGAACGCGACAAAAACAGATGTAGTTTCTGTGAACATCTTTAAAAACAAGAGATTCAGCGAAATCAAACACAATATTTTATAGATGAAAATTTTAAAACTTTAACAAATAACAAGGTTTTCGAATCCTCTTTATTTGACAGAACTATCATGGGTAGTTTTTGATGTGTTAACATCTATACGCGCGCCTCTAGGGCAGTAAACTATAAATTTAATACATACGCAAGTGTTAGGTTTGGAAGAGTAAATCATCGTTTGTTTGTTCGTTGCTTGGCAGTCGGTATTGAAAGTGATTATTGGGCGATTTTCATATAATTTTCCCACGCGATTTTCTCCGGAAATTCATAGCCGATTTTATTAATTTTTGGATTAAAAAGCTAGTGCGGGTTTCGACGAAGAGTTTAGGCCAAAAATTAAGGCGATCCGATATCGGCGAGCCGAGATTGAAGTGTTTTAATTTGGAGTAATATTAAAAAAGTATTTTATGTTGATCTTCGGTTATATCGTACGAATATAACAATGTATGTATGTATGTACAAGTGTATGTTGCTTTGCATTCTTTGACTTTTGTCGGAATAAAACAAAAAGTATTGAGCAAGAAAATAATGACATATGTGCTTGCACTGGGTCTTTAAATAATTTTAAGTATTAATATTATTTAACTGTAACGTCATCATATGATTGAACGCTGTTTTCTATTTTCCAATGTAACATTTACGAATGTGTTCATAGAAATCGAACAGGTACCGTTTAGAAAAAATGTGTTAACACATCGCCCGTGAGTTCGAACACTCATTGGATTTTTTTTTTTAATTTGGTTCGAACGTGACCTGACGAACGTGACATTTCTTCTATCACTATCTCTCTATATATATATATATATATATATATATAGACAAATTCTTTATAACGCCATCACGCAAGAACTGCTAGACCGATTTTAAAAATGGTTCTTGGCCACAGATGGCGAGGCCAGGAATGGGCGTTTCTTTATAAGTTAACTGTTGCTTTAATCATTATTTAGCAGTTACTTTTAACACCAATGATATTTATAAATGTTCGCATGCGAAGCTGTGGATATTTGCTAATTTTAAATAAAATTGTATGTGTTTGGTTTTTAATTATATCTTTAACCCTGCTGTTAGATTAGGACCATTTGGTCCAAATTTTTTCTGTTTTCCCTTGTAACTTTGGAACGGTGATATATACTGACTAAATTTTTCTGCTAATGGGGTCTTTTAATAAAACAATGTTATGTGCGAAAATTAAATTTTCTAACTTTATTCAGGACTGAGAAAAATACAAAATGACGAATCTTAGATTAGAGGACCATTTGGTCAATAGTACATTTTTTCATTACCAAGCGAATGTAAATTCATGTCAAATATTTAGAAGATGTTTTTGATATGTCAAATACTTGCTTTAGAAATTATTGAACCAAAATAGTTACAAAGGATAAGATAAAATTATTATTTTGGATGAAAATTCCAGTATGGACCAAATGGTCCCTCAACCTAAGATTCGTAAATTTTTTCATTACCAAGCGAATGTAAATTCATGTCAAATATTTAGAAGATGTTTTTGATATGTTAGCGGATGTTTTTGATATGTCAAATACTTGCTTTAGAAATTTTTGAACCAAAATAGTTACAAAGAATAAGATAAAATTATTATTTTGGATGAAAATTGCAGTATGGACCAAATGGTCCCTCAATCTAAGATTCGTAAGTTTTTTCTAATCTAACAGCAGGGTTAAAGAAATGTCTTAAATCTAAAAGTTTTACATTAAGTTGTTTTTTTTTAAAGAATATGCATTAGCAGCTGCTTCTATTTGGCGACCATCGCAAGAAAAGGTGTGCAGTCGTTGGATACCTGGAATGCTTCTTACACTTTTCTATATTAAATTTAATATTGAGGTCTCCTTCTCCATTTTCTCTGATGATATGAAATATAGTTTTGTGCGGTGAATGTTAATTTTTGCACATCCAAAAAATTGAGGTCTCCTTCTCCATTTTCTCTGATGATATGAAATATAGTTTTGTGCGGTGAATGTTAATTTTTGCACATCCAAAAAACGATTGAGCGTCCGATAAAACCACAATTTCAGACTTTGTTATTTGGCAAATCTTTCTTTTTAAAACCGAAACCACTCCATCAACAGCACCCTTTCCGTGCGATGTTGCGAAAAAAACTCCATTGCATAATATTGCATTCTAATTTTTGCATAAAGTCAGGAAGGGTCGATAAAATGTATTTGTTTTTAAACAGAGGGCCATATCCAAAATATGAAAATTTTGGATAGGCTACCATACAGGACTTCGAACTCCGATAAAAGCTTCATAAAAAACACAAAAAAAAAACAATGTCTGGACTGTGGCATATCTTGCCACTGATGATGGCGAAAGATATTGCCTCTCCCAAAAACCAAGTCACACAGGTGAAAATAGTTACTTGCCGGTAACTAAAATGTGCACTCTGTTGCGCTATATGGAAGTAGGCACTTATCATCAACGACGCTGGTTCGAAACAGTTTTGCTGCACTCGGTGTGTGTTGCTCGTATTCAGTGGCATGTATTTTCGACAACCACCACCGAAACACTTCAAAACAAAAACGCTTGTTTTGTTTCATTTTCTATGGTGTGTGTGGTCTCATAAGATACTCGTACAATGTTATCTTGTTTTACGAAACAAAAAAATTCTTTTTGCTTTATCCGGTATGTTTTTAGCCTTACGGTGTCGAACGTGACAAACTTCAAATCGCATCAGAATTAAACCCGATTTCTTTATTAATATTGGAATTAACTTAAAATGCTATTTGTACCACTACTTTGATGAAGTTTGTTTGAATATTTCTGGTCTTTTTATATCTAATGCTTCTTTAGGGTGTCGAACGTGACAATAGAATTTGTAGCAGAGATATGCCAAAAATTACCGGTATATTTCAATCCTTCTGATTCGTCTCTTCTCCTTAATATTACTTATGCTCTTGGAAAGATTATTTATAATAAGCCTCCTTTAGATAAGCCCCTTTTCACGAACGAAATCTAAAAAATAAATGTGGAATTAAAAACTCAGTTCGCTTTAGGTCTAAATCGATTTGCCATGGGTTTATTGGTTTATCGTGCGAAGAAGGCTATGTTTATGTTAGTCATAGCTCGCAAAAAAACAATGAATTGTGAAATTTTTGGGATCAGCAAACATGTTCCAACTCACATCTAAGTAATACTTGCAAGTAAACAACCGAAGTGCCTAACATTTTTTTGCAAATATAAAAAACCAACTTTAACCTCTTCTCGTTTCGAGAATATAGACAGTTTATTTTGAAAAGTGCATTTCATGGGGATTCTATTGCCCTAACTAGTTCACATGATCTTAGGTCGATAAGATTAGCTCAATATTATTTCAACAACCCAGTTGGAAATTTTGTCTTCAAGACATTGTCAATAGTATTTCCTTCGGACTATGTCAGTAGGTGATGACAATTTTTATAAGACGTCTTCTTGACATGTCACTACTTTTAACTTAGATGACATAAATTAATGGCCAGTTTCACAGTTGAAAATTCTCCCGTTAAATGTAGTTTATATGCCCGAAGCTTGTCATTTAAATGTCATTGAATATGAAAAATATATGTGAGCTTTTAAATTGAGCTTTTAAATGACGAGTGTGAAACTCGCCCTAAATCCTACTGATTTGTCGATATAAGAAAACTTTATTATTTGTCACAACATTTTAAAAATGTTTAGTTATTTGATTGCAGTTATGAAATGTATGTCATCTAATTTTTAGAATTTGTTTCAGGAATGTTTGCAAATTACTAAAAGAATATGCACATTTTCAGGGCATAACGAAATAACTCCCACATGAAATAACTCCCACCAGAAAAATGAAATAAGTCCCAAAAAATTTCCACACAAAAGCGGGAGTTATTTCATATGAAATAACTCCCACTTTAGTAGGACTTATTTCGTTTTTTTTGGGAGTTATTTAATTTTTCCTGGTGGGAGTTATTTCATTATGTTATTTCCAATATTATGACAATGAAATAACTCCCAATAAAAAAATGACCGTTTGTACAAGGCCCATATAACAAGAGCTGTAGGAGAAGTCTTGGGACTTATTTCACTTTGCTATTGGGAGTTTTATCATTTTTTGTGGGACTTGTTTCATTTTTTCGTTATTGGAAGTTATTTCATTTTTGGTGGGAATTATTTCGTTGGGAGTTATTTCATGGGAGTTATTTCATGGGGAGCTATTTCGCTACACCATTATACGAATGTATTATCATATTATCTTGCAGATTTTATATCATGTTATCATTCAGATTTTTTTAAATTTGATTCCAGTAAATACGCATTTGGTAGATAACCACATACAACACATTTGAAAACATTTTCAGTGCTGACTTGCCGACCCGCTGCCATACAAAAAAAAATCGTGACACACCCTGATATTTTCATACATTTGATAAAATGTCAGCAGGAATTATCCGCAGTTTGTCAATACTGACGATCACCTAATGACATGTTCCCAAATCGTACTTAAGTCACTATTCATCACTGCGTCCATTGGCCAAGACTTTCAAAATGTCGTGACCTTGTGTCATTTCCTGTACAATTATTATTTTGTGACTGGGAGAACTTATTACTACAAGCAATCAAGGTCTAGTGCATTCTCCTAAGTGAAAAAGTAGCTGGTTTGCATTAGAATAATAGATAATTCAGGAAAGCACACTCACTGGCATGACTAATTTAGAACTCCGCGACAAGTTCATCATCAGATACTTACTGTCTCACTCTCTCTTTTTTTTTAATAATCGCGTAAAACTAAAACTTTTGCAAATAAAACGCCCATGTGTTAAAACAAAGATGCCGTATTAAAGACATCCAGTGGTTAAAGCCTCCTATCGAAGTAAAAAAATTGTTTTCCACTACCTCTCATGAAGGAATTGGGGAGTGCTTCTCACAACCAGTGAGCTGGGCGCTTTCTAGTTTTATAATCACTGATTGGGACCTACAGTTTTACACCGGTTCCGATCGGTATTTTGAAAAGCTTTTTCATGGCTAACTACTCGATAGTGTCGCCGTATTAAAAACATCCATTGCTTAAAGTCTTCTATAGAGACAAAACAAGCATAATTTTTGCGATTGGAAAAAATGATCTTCCATACGAATTGGACCACTTTACGAAAACCCCTTAGAAAAAATATAGATACAGACACAAGAGCAATTTAACTATTTTTTATTCGAAAAATTTTAGATTAAATTATAGTTATTGACATGATGCATTGTTTAAAATTTCCTTAAATTCATCCAGTGGTAAAAGGCTCCTATGGAGTCAAACAATTTAATATTTTTGCGATTGGACGCATCGTTTCCGAATTATAGCCATATTTTACATGTAGCCATTTTGGTATTTTCCGATTTTTCAAGAAGCTTTCATACGAATTGGACCACTTTATCACAAACCCTAAAAAACTCCCAAAAAAAACTTCGAAAAATTTTTGTTTTCAATTTAGTTATTTTAATTTAAAAAAACAGTGATGACGTATTAAAGACATCCGTTGGTTAAAGCCTCCTATCGAAATAAAAGAAATACTCTTTTTGCGATTGGACGCACCGTCTACGAGTTATAGCCATTTTTTTAATTTAAGCGGTTTGTTTAATTTGGCGATTTTTGGAAAAAAAAACAAGTTCTTCCATACAAATTGGGCTACTTTAAGAAAGACCCTTAAAACGCCCCAAAAATAAGTTATTTGTTGGATTCGACGCTTCGTTTCCGAGATATAAACATAAGGGCGTTAAAAGTAAAACCCCGTTTCCAATTACATCCCGAGAAGGCATTGGGGAGAGCTTTTCACAACCAGTGAGCTGTGCGCTGTCTACCTTCTCACTCACTCATTGGTACCCACAGTTTTACACGGGTTACAATACAAACGGTATTTTGAGAAGCTTTTTCATGGCTAAGTACTCGACAGTTTACCATACCTAAGCGAGGTGGCCATCGTCGAAGGAATTGTAAGGTGGTCTCATGCACAAGAGCCGCGCACACTAGCCATTACAACACCAACATGCGTTTTAGCGAATGTTTATTGGAACAATTTTAGTTTAAAAGAAAAAGTGGTGCCATATTAAAGACACCCATCGGTTGGTTATAGCCTCCCATGGCGCTAAACAATTAATTATTTTTGAGATTGGACGCACCGTTTCCCAGTTAGAGTAAATTCTTACTTTGCGATTTAAAAAAAATACTAAAAAATTACTCCATACTAATTAGACCAATTTATGAAAATCGCTTAGTAACCCAAAAAAAAAAAATATTGGTTCGATTCGACGCTAGGTTTCCTAGATCTAGAAATTGTTTCAAATTTTTCATATTTTCGATCAATTTGGGGATGGGTTTCCATCGTGGGTAGCTACCCTCTGGGTAATGGATAAACCCATATTCCCAACGGCGATATTTTTGGTTTACACATGGGCGGAAAGGGGTGGGGCGTAAATTCGAACTCTGAAGCTGAGGGGCTTCCGAATAACGTAACTAAAATTGACGTTAGAATTATTCCAATCGATTTGGTCTATTTTAACGTTGTACAGAAAAGTGGGTCAGCTATGGTGAGCCAACTTCACTTCGGGCAAACCGGCCTTCTTCGTCCTGTATTTAGTAAGGAGGAACAATTAAAAAATAGCCTACACATAGCACTCAGCGATAACGTAGCATTCTAAAGACATTTTTAAAATTGGATGAGTAGTTTAGAAGATTACCCCCTACATACTAGAAGATTACCCCCTACATACATACTAGAAACTCACAAACTATCAAAGTTGCAAACACTTCCTCTTTATAATATTAGTATACGTACAGATTTTACGAGTTATACAAGCAATTTATGAATTAGAATGAAACTCCATACTATTTATAAAAAAATAGGTTCACCATAATAACATCGTACCGGTACAGTAATTAGCTACAATAGTGACGCTAATTTCATTCGAAAATAGCCATCAACTAGTCGAGAAGAAGTCCCTAATACTTAACCTCCCATAACTTCCAATCAAATACTTTAAAGTGTGAGTGAGTTCCAATTCTGCATACCTACCAGATACGAATAATTGTATACCACTATAGATTGACGCAAGGCTTGTCAATCGACTGTTACAGTTTTCTCACTATTTTTTACCAAAACACCAACAGATGAATAATCTCCCGGGAAAAAGCAAAGGCGGCAATGAATACAACTAAAGTATAAATATACACACTGCCAGAAGATATACACAAACAAATATGCTGTATACTTATGTATCTACCAAGAAGTATTGAACAATAATTCTACAACAACTGAGCCAACACTCGAAGACACTCCTCAAAGGAGTCGTTATTGAAAAGCTTGTGCAAATCCTACGTAAGAAAAAACAGGAAAAGGAATAAGCCATAACCGAAAGCTATCATCTTAAACTAGGTTACCTCTTCCAAAGCGTGTTTCGTTATACGAGTACCTACTTCCGTTATCAACCCATTTTCATAATGTATTTCAGGGCTCCATGGCAGACAATGGTGCCTTCCTTACCTCGATATTGTGTTAATTTTTAATGAGCTCTTTCCTTTGTATCTTATATTATGCATACAGTACATGCAATGGCTTTATATGTATTTCGTTCAATATTGCTCGCTTTTTCCTCAGTTTATGTACTCTTATCTGTGATTGCAAAATGTACCAAGATGCAGTCGTTTTTAACGCTGATATTGCTGCTGCCGATGCGATTCTTAAGCTAACATCGAACGATGGTACTTGCGTATACAGTGATGCGCAAAAGTATAGGAACAAATTATATGCTTAATATTGTTAAATGTGCTAATAATTTGAAGGTTTGCATAATTTACAAATAATGATATAAGTTATTACTAGATTTTAATTAAATGAGAGTCGGCTTATATTAAACTAGTACAAAGACTTCAGTTCGGTGAGCCGACTTAAACATACACTCACCCTATGTCAACTATTATGTCCGAGTTCTAAATAAAATAATTTTGTATCTTTCTGCAGCTGGCCAGCCTTCAATAGACGGAATGGGAATTATCTAATTCCCAATTTTATTAGGATCTGTTCTGTTTTTGGGGATTTGTAGTGACTAACACCCAAGTGTCTGCCCAACATTTGAATGGGACGTTTCAAAACTAGCGTGGTAGAGCTGTAATTTTGTATTACTCCAATTTTTCTATGGGAGGAACAAGGTTGGGAGTGTCAAAACAACCCATTTATCAAAGCAGAGTAGTGTTTCACAAAATATTTATCGAATTCAAAATATGATACTTTATTACGGGAGTTATCTTGTCGACCAACCAACCAAATATCCGACCTAGATGAAAACCAGATTATCTTAAATACTTATATCATATTTAAAATATTATTTTTTTTAATTCTACGCTTATTTTGTTTAATTTAAAGCTTAACACAACTTATTAATGGATAAATGAGCGTTTTTTATTACTTGTTTAATTCTTTACTTAGGGTAACGTATGAAATTATAGATCAGTGTATAACCACAATCAGCGTGATAACGTTGGCGTCAATTCAAAATACGTTGTCGATAATCACAATCACTTGGCGTCAAAATTTGTCACCCTTGTTTGCTTTTTAATTTTTGGTCACAACTTAAGAGAGTGCGATTTGCAAGTCCAGGGCCATACATTATTAACATAATTCGAATATTTTTGGAACGAAGTTCCTTATCGCACGTTGCGGGATGGGGGCTAAATGAAAAAATTTTAAACAACTTTTTTTTAACTACTTTATTAAAACCCATTATTATCAACTATATTGGGTACTTTTGGTTTGGTTTGGTTTAAAGGGAACTTTTCTAGGTAGAGCCTGTGTATTACATATTGTAGTTTTGAACCCAATAAAAAGTAAACTTAGAAAAGCCAAAATGCAAGACTGGCAAATCCATGTAACACAACCCTCAGCATGGAATTATATTTGGCAGCACTTTAACACTTGTACTTTTGGTTTGTGTCCAGACTAACATATTTCTTATTTAATGGGAAATTTTCTAGGTGGAGCCTGTTTATTAAATATTGTAGTTTGAACCGAATAAAAAGTAAATTTAGAAAAGCCGAAGTGAAAGAAGTTTAAAAAAATAGCATCTTAAAGAAGGACCTTTGATAAAAAAGTAAATTTTTTTACAAAAATTACCTCTTCTTAAAAATAGTAATTTTTTAAATAAGTACCTTCTCTTAAAAAAGTACATTATCTTACAACAAATTGTCTTTTCTTAAAAAACTAAATTTTCTTTAAAGAATACCTTTTTTGTAAACCAAAATAACTTTCCGTGAGATAAATACCTACTCTTCAAATTGTATCTGTTCTTTCTTAAAACAAAGCTTTTCTTCAAAAAAAAATACTTTCTCTTACAAAAAATTGATTTTCTTACAAAAATTTCTTTTCTTAAAAGTACTTTTCTTAAAAAATAACCTTATCCTAAAAAGAGTACCACTTCTTTAAAAAGTACCTGTTCTTAAAAAAGTTTTTTTTGTAAAAAAAATCATACTCTTAAGCTTTTTCTTAGCTTAGTGACGGCGACACTATCGAGTATTCAGCCATGAAAAAGCTTCTCAAAACACTGTTCGGAACCGGTGTAAAACTGTTGGACCCAATCAGTGAGTGTAAAACTAGAACGCGCACAGCTTACTGGTTTGTGAAAAGCTCTCCCTAATCCTTTCACCGTAAAAGAAGTACCTCTCATCAAAGAAAGAAACTTTTCGGGAAAAAAATATACTTTGTTTTAAAAATAACAAATTTACAAGACTCATTTAAATTACAGTATTTTTCAACAGGCGCCTTAGGTGTGTTGGAACTAACTAGTACATAATATAGAGCGAAAGGAACTTCGTTCCAACCGGGTGTCCCCTGACACCTCATGTATTTTTTTTTTTATTATTTTTGTAATAGATAGCACAGTATCTCAATAAGAATCATTCCTAGGAAGTTTATATGTTCTGGAAAGTTGTTTATTGAGATCTTAGGTACATTTTTGTAGTTGATTGTTTCCTTGAATTTTGAAAGGTTTGCTACCTATGGACCTGAACAGGGAAAAAAAGCCAAAACAAATCGAATTTTTTAAAGTTTTTTGCGATTTTGACCTTGAAGATGAAGTAGCAAAATAAATCAATATTTTCACACTGCATATTGAAATTGTCAGTAGGCAATGTTGTGTGCGAATTATGCTGCATCACTTTCTCTATAATTTTCACCGCTGAGCTCTCGTTGACGTCGCGCTGTGAAATGCCTCGATGTCGAATCATTCCTAGGAAGTTTGTATGTTCTAGGAAGTTGTTTACTGAGATCTTAGGTACATTTTTGTAGTTGATTGTTTCCTTGAATTTTGAACGGTTTGCGACCTATAGATCTGAACAAGGGAAAAGGTAAAAAAATCTAATTAATTTTTTGCGATTTTGACGTTACAGATGAAGTTGTTTTGATTCTACATGTTGACAATTTTTGTTCTTTATGACAAGATCTAAAAATTCCGAACTGTTTGCAAGATATGAGCCTGACAAAATGATCACTTTTTTGCAAAAATGACACCGAGGCCCCAAATCTTTTGGGACCCATTAAAAAGAGCGCGTGACCTGGGAGACACGGGTCTTTTTTTTGACTTTTATCACGTAATGGTGTCCGTATATGATTATATTTTTTCGTGTTACTCTGTGCTATTTAACTCCAATGTCAAGCTTCCGTTGCAATTTAATATTAAAATAGTGCTTCACACTGAAAGATTGACGCTTCGTCCGTCGCATGGATGAAACATTTTCGTTAATGTTTTTTCGTTGCTACAATGAAAAGTCTCGTATATCCGACAATTTGGTAGTCACTGCAATGAAAAATTTCATACATGATTTGTTTAACTATTTTTGATATCGCTGCTGCAAGAACTTACTTTTCATTCCTGCAACAATTTCATTTAATTTGAATTTTGTAATAAAATGGGTCAAAAATTAAAAAAAAAATTAGTGCATGAGACTCAAACTATTAATATTTGGTTTATCTCTAACTTGTTATAGTTAATTTTTATTACTTTTTTATTTTGGATGTTTACCAACATTTATAGTTTACGAAACAATTTCGTCATTGCAACGAAACTAATTTTTTTGAAAATAAATAGAGAAAAGCACTCGAAATGCTGAACATAAGTGCTGGATCACGTACACGTCCGAAATCAGATCCTTTAAAGACGTGTCGGTACAAATCGCAAAACAAATTTGGTGTTTTTATGTTTTAAGCGCTTGTTTCGTTGCATTGGCATTTGGATTCGAAGTCAATGAAAACAAAGAAGTCAAAGATACATAGTGTTTCAAGTTAGACGAACATAAAAACTAACAATTTAACGTACAATGAAATGAATCCAATCGAAAGTTTAACAAATTTGATTAAAATAATTAGAAGAGTAGTTGAAGGCTTACTGACGGGGAGATGTGGCGCTACAATTGAAGGACAAAACCCTCAACACAACAACAATTGCATAATTTAAGAAAACAATGGTGTGGTTCTGTTTTAATGGAAGTTTTGAACATGGAACAATTGCTTTGATGAAACCCATAGGGGAGTAGAATTTATGTTCATGGTAAGTATAAGTACAGACATAAATAGATATGTAGATATCTTAAATATAAATTTTAATAATAAAATCTTCATATTCCCTCAGAACCCTCAGCACAACAACAATTGCAGGACCTGAATACAACGGCCACAATAACACTCCACCCCACAACTACCTAAATAATTCTCCAGATGAGTGGAATGGATATGAGCATTTTTGAAACAAAAATTCAAAATTTTTTATAAAATCACCTGCAGTGGAATATGAACAGTGTACCTATACACAATTAACAATAAATAATTTCAAATACACTTCAAAAGATTCATTGAAGCAATGAAAGAAAATCATTGCAGCAACGAATCACAATCATAGGGACAACGACACAAGTTTATAGCCGCAATGAAACCAATACGTAGCAGCAACGAAACAAATTATTTGCAGTTATGTAGCAACTTCAGTGTTGTAATGAAACAAATTCGTTGCAGCAGTGAAATAATTTTATTGCAAGAACGATACTTATTTTTTGCAGCAATGAAACAAATGCCTGCAGCAACAGCAACAAATTCATTGCAGCAACAACATACTTTCATCACTCTGATTAACAATTTGCAGTTGATGAACACATTTTCGTAGCAGGAATGAAACTGTACGTTAATTCACGTTCAATGAAAAAAGTTGTTAGCGTGCGTTACATTTTCATCCCTGTAAAGATACTTTTCCGTTCAGTGCTTTTGTCATTTTGGTAATTTATAAAACGTTACGGCTGTTCGATAACTACCTGCATGGAGTTACGTTATTTAAGAGGTAGTTTATAAAACGCAGCGCAACGTTTTTGATCACTTCAGCTGTCAAATTGAACACGCCTAAGTTCCTCGCGTTAGTTGAAGAAATTAAAAATTTAAAGAAAAATGTCAATCGAGGATGGGCAGATTTTGCATTTAGTTAGTTGGTTATTCTGGCTGAAATGTATTCGACGGACAGAGCTCAAAGTTTTTTTTACAAAATAATTTAAAATTATATGGTTTTGTTGTTTTTACAATAATAAAATTAGAAATGGAAGGTCCAAATAAATAATGCGTTACAAAGCTAATAAAGCGTGTCTGGTAGCAACTTAAATGAAAAACATAATAATTGACACAAAGTTTTATTAAGAGCATTGAACGATAGAATGGAAATGCGGATTTTATTTTTTAAAGAGTATGTCATCCAGATGACCGTTGACATTCGACGCCTGGCCTCGAGAAAAATTGTCCAATTGTCTCATGCGTGGATAAGGCTCACCAAACAGTTACCCTGGGGCATTGCAATGGTTTTTGATGTTTCAACCGAGGGTTGCGAGTTCCTGGAGACGAGTAACGGCAGTTTTGCTTGTTGACGTGGCCGTGTACGTAAAAATGAGACCCGACGCTCCAAAAAATGGTATTTACAGTGCGAAAACGCTCCAACATCGTCACACAAAAAATTTTACGTAAATAAAAGTTACTTTCTTTCAGTTCTTGAACGATTTGAATTATAAAAGGATAGAACTATAGATCCTTTTTTAACCCTGCTGTTAGGTTAGGAAAAAAATACGAATGTTAGGTTAAGGGACCATTTGCTCCATACTGCAATTTTCATGCAGAATATCAATTTAATCGCATTCGTTGTATATATTTTAGTGCAATATTCACTAAATATTGTTATTATTATTATCATCTTTGTTTTGAAAATAAATGTAAAGAAAATCAAAGGAAATATACTATGGACCAAATGGTCCCTTAACCTAAGATTCGTATTTTTATCGAATGTTAGCTTAAGAGACCATTTGGTCCATACTGCAATTTACAAACAAAATAACCATCTATTCGTATTCTTTGTATCTATCTTGGGTCAGTAATACTCAAATATTTTTATTATTATTGTTATTTTATATTTTGAACATAATTGTAAAGAAAATCAAAGAATATATTCTATGGACCAAATGGTCCCTTATTCTGAAATTTGTAATTTCTTATTTGACTCAGTCCTGTTTCTAGTTAGAAAATTTAATTTTTGCTCATGCCATTGGTTTATAAAAAAGATTACGTGACCTGAAAAATGAAGTCAGTATATATCACCGTTCAAAACTTACAAAGAAAACTAGCCATTATTTGGACCAAATGGGCTTAATCTAACAGCAGGGTTAAAGTTTCATGACTAATCGCTCTTGGAAGTCCCAGTGACAGTCGCGGATTTTCACATAATCTGTAATCACGTAATCGATAATTCCAACGGCGTCACCCTCCCTCCGCACCGTTTATTACTTTTTGAAATAATCGTATTTAAAAATATAAATTTACCACCAAACACCTTGTATAATTATATTTACAAAACTTATAGACATCAGTTGATGTTGACATTAACTGATAATTGTTTTTGAAAATACAACAAATTTAATAAAGATTGAAGCTTTTATTCTACATTGCAACCCAAAATGACTAAGGTTTTTTACACATTTTATGTGCATATTGTTGGTATGGCTGTAATGTAAATAATAGCAATCTTAAAATCTGTTGATCTATTGAAATAGAGCTAAATTGTGTAATCCTTTTCATACTGTGCATTTCACTCAATATAACTTTTTCTAGTCTATAATTGTTTACTTTCGTTGGGCAACTCTATAAACCACAAATGTCAGTGACAGCTTTCGGCGAGCGCAAGCGCGAAGAGCTACGAGTACCAGTTTTTGACTTTGGCGTACTCGTTGGCTTTACCGTTTACGTTCACTTTCGGGAGTTTAATAATACTACCCTTAAAGAAAATAATACAGTTTAAGAGTTCATATCTTAACCACCTTTTTTGTTTCATTTTTATAACGCTGGAACTGAAGATCACGTGTTCATCAAAAGTGGAGGTTGGGTTTCGGTCAAAATACCACTTATCACGATGTCTACTTTTTCAATTCTCTTTTTGAATCTGTCGAAAATATCAAATTCTTAATATAAAGTGGTGCCGTTAACACTATATTTGATGGATGGATTTAAAGTGTCGTTTATTCTTTTATTTTAATCAATAGTTAGGCTATAATCGAAATCAAAGCTGCTGCTTCTGCACGCTGTAAAATAACGGCCTCTCTAACATATTCTCCCAAACATATTCTGCAGGAACTATGTATATTTTTGGAACACTTTTCAAACATTCATATCTTTGCAGGTCCCAAACTCACTAGCATTTAAATGTAAACATTAGCATGTTTACTAGCAAGCTTTTACAAGGAAGCATAAGCGTTCTTCATCCCAAATATCCATAGTCTTACGTGGAAGCATTTGCATGTTTCCCCAAAACCTACATATACTTACGTGGAAACATATGAGAATTTCCTCCCAAATATAATAATATTTAGAAATTAATTATTCTTTGATTTCAATATATATGTACATATTATTCACTATAATTGATTTTTATCAATATTCGTACACATTTATAAATAATTAATACAAAAAATTTTAATATTTAAAACTCCCCTTTTTACGTTTGCTTGCATTGAATGCATTATTTGTTTTTTTTTCACGAAATGGGATTCTGCTGTTCTTTTGCTTCTCCTTTCTTTGTTATGAACTATTGATGACTGAATATATGAACCTAAAACGCAATACATAAACCAAAATAAGAAACACTGACTTCATCTGCAATTTGCACGCACATTCAGGAATATTTACGAATTACTGACTGAGAGAATAATGCAAAAATTGAGATACACGCAAGATAAACTCTCTCGTCGTCTCTCTTTTATTTTGTTGCTCTTGAGGGAGCGTACACAGTGCAGCAACCCCAGCTGGAGTTGTATCACAAACATAGACAAATTTGAGTCGCAAACACATATATTATAATATATTAATCATTGTGTCTCAAACATGTTATATTGAATAGCAAACACAATGTGTTTGGCCACAAGTATATTATACCTGTGACAAGCTCCAACACAATTTATATTTGCATCCAAACAACAACAAAATAAAGATTTTTCAGGGTATAGAAGCGATAGTCTTTTATCAAGAAATGTCCGCTTGTATAGCTCGTTAGCATAATTCAATGTTTCTGTTCTTTTCAACACCTATTTCGACTAACTTGGGGATAATTTCCATAATTTAAATAAATAAACATTTGTTCTATTCTAAAAAAAATCACTATGATCTGAGTGTTTCATGGTCTTTACCATATACATAAATAATCGAGATTTAAAATTTGAAAAGTTAAGGAAATAGTTTATCCTGTTGGATTAAATGTTCATATGTATATCCTTTTAGTTCTTTTTAGAAAAATTTTATAAACTTCATCTAATAGGGTATTTGTTGGTTTTAAATGATCAACATTATTTCACACTGAAATTTAAAACATATCAATGCAATTTTAAAAGATATCAATTAATACATTGTAAGTTTGAATTGAAATTCGAAAGGTATCAAATAATACATTAAAATTTAAAAGATATCCATTGCTTTTTAAGAGACGTCAATTGTATGTAATTTAAGAGATATTAATTGAAATTAAAGGTCAATTGATATTTGAAAGGTATTAATTGAAATTTAAAAGACATCAATTGAAATCTAAAAAACAGCAATTGGAATTTAATACATCCATTGAATTTTAAAGGACTTAGAGCTACATTTAAAACACATCAATAGGAATTTGAGATATCAATTAAAATGTAAAAGATGTGAACTAAAATTTGAAAGAAAACAAACAATTAATTGAAGGGCATCAGTTGAATTATAAATAATTCAGTTTTTATTTAAAATAATTCAATTGCAATATGCATATTTCATAAATACGAGGACGTATCAATAAGTCCGTGACTTTTTGAAGGAAACACAGCTTTTTTTGCAAAAAATAAATTATTTTTCAACAAAATATTCTTCTCTCAGCTCAATACAGTTAGTCCAACTTTTCTCCAATTTTTGTATTCCTTCCAAAATAAATAGGATTTTTCGAGTTCCATAAAATAGGCATTTGTTTGATCAATAATTTCATCGTTGGACCTAAATCTCTTTCCACCGAGCCATTTCTTTAGGTTTGGAAATAGGAAATAGTCACTGGGGCTAAATCCGGAGAGTATGGCGGGTGAGGTACCAATTTGTAGCCCAATTCATGGAATTTTGCCACTGAGACTACACACGTGTGGACCCGTGAGAGCAAACGCGGCACCCATTTTGCAGATCATTTAAAATCAAAACCACACTGCCATATGAAATGCCTATGGCAGCAGCAATCTCTTGTACTCTTTGATCGGCCAACACCATATCGTGGATTTTGTCGACATTTTCGGGTGTATTGCCTCAATTGGCCGTCCAGAACGTTCAGCGTCATTTGTACTTGTGCGACTACAACGAAAGTCAGTAAACCAATTTTTTACCATTCAAATCGATGATGCTGAGTCGCTTTAGTATTTATCAAGCTTTTCCTTGGTTTGACTGACGTTTAGTGAGCACTCGAAATTCACTTTTTTCCATTTTTCAAAAAATGCTCGAGGTTGTATATTTTGAAAAGCTGTTAAACGGCAAGTAAATTACGGAACTTGCTCAAAATTTGACAGTAGTCGACTAACATGTGGTGCTTGATGGGGGCATAGTCGCATTTCATATAACTATGAGGGAAATTCGAAAAGTCTCGGACTTATTGATCCGCCCTCGTAGTTTCATAATATAATTTTCCACTATGTTGAAGTTTGTCTTTGCTCTTAAAAGAGCCTAGTGATTTTTTGTTTTAGCAATTACTGCTTAGGTTTAGGTTATTGTTAAATTTACTCGAACTTATGATTTTATTTCTGAAAAATCCCTTTTTTAAAAAAAAAATTGTATTAAATCAAATCGTATATTGATACTAATGTTTACATAAACTTTAAACCAAATTATTTGACTTTACATTAAACGACGTTTAAAGGGACGCACTTTCAGCGACCACTGTACGCGCCCGTCTACTAAGCATTTCTCAGTCTTTGGTTTTCCTGGGTTGTTGGCCGTGATACTGCATCCTATTTTAGTTTTTATTGTTGTATTTACACTCCTCTTTGCTTTGCTTTTCGGCCGATATATATACATACAAATCTAGCATGGAAGCGATTCCTTGCTGACTTTATTTATTTTGAAAACGTTGCATTCTGCTGCGGCATTTGTTTAACGTCTTTGTTTTCTAAAATTTCCATTCGCGTCCTTTATAACTCGTGGTGCATGCCACTTCTAGCGAGAACTGGCGTTGTGCTCTACTTTCACTTCTTCTTCTTATTCAGGATAGGGTGTGATAGGGGGTGTCCTTTGTTCCTTCACTGGTCTGGTTGCTCTTTTGTTGTTCGCTTTGAAATTTCTTGTAAATATAAACTACATTTCCCCAATGAGGAAGTGTTTAAATTCTTAGCATTATTTTATTGCCCTCTAGTTATGTTGATCCTGGAAGACACAACCAACAACAGTAGAAATTAAAAGAACCCAAACAACAACACTAGCAGCAGCAACAACTACGTGGAATAATAATCAAATAAATCAAGTGTTTCCTGTAGGTTCAGCTTGCTCTGAAAATTCTTCAAATAGTTTACATTTGTTGCAGAGAAAGAACTTTGGAAAATTCTTAATGCTCTGCGGTTTGGGTTTATTACAGAAATGAGGATAAAGTTATGTCCGTGGACAGAGGGATAAGTAATGCGCATTAATGAGATTCCTAGAATTTGTTCAAATTGCAAATATGGCAGTCCGACTACAATATTTTCCAATAACACTATGTATTCCAACAATTGGGGTGGAAGGAGAGTGAGGCTAACCTAACGGTATTTTTCTGGGAATCGCATTTGGATGAGACGAACGAATAATCTAAAATTAAATTCAAAATAAAAACAATGTCGAAGATGAAGGCATTACGAAGAATTTTATAATTCGATGCTTCACATTTATAAGGCCAATCCCGCCATTTACACAAACAAATTGTTGTGGTCGCAAGTAAATTGCAAAGATTTCTGTTTTATTCCAATTATTCACTGTCTAAAGCATTTTTAACTTAACCTGTATCAGAATTGTATGTAGGTTAGTATAATTATTTTCTATGTACTGGGTGACATTTCTACATCACATTACATCTACTTTGTAAATATGTTGGTAACCTAAAGTTGGTCACCTTAGGCAAGATGAAATTTTTAGTTATGACTTATATTTTTAAATTCTTTATATTAACTTCACCTGTCTTTATGCATGTATGCATGCAGAATTAATGGCGACGACAAAAATGAACTATCGAAATATGGGCGGGATTGGACAAAGGGGCGTGGTACCTCCCATACAAATCACAAATTAAAAATCCATTATTTCTGATCCTGTTAACGGTATTTGAACAAAATAGGGTATGTTGGTTTGGTGTACATATTCTTAGATCTGCTGCAAATATGGGCGGAATTGGACAATGGGCGTGGTCACATATATAGAATTTATAGTCAAAAACTATATATTTTACGCGTTGGTTTTTTATATATTACCATATTAGAGACAGTTTCTCAAATTCAATATGATCTTAACTTTCGTTACCTAAAAATACAGAAAGGAAGTTAACTAAATTTTAACACTGATTAAACACTGGTTAGCTTATGTGTATATCAATAGATATGTATGGCCAAGTTCTGAACTAAATCGAAAGTTATACCGGATATCCGTTCCTAGATAATGCAGGTATATATCGTATTAGTACCTACCTTCACCGTACACAGTTTAATAAACAGACAAGTGTCCAGAATTTTGAATCTCAGCTCATGATTTTTGCAGAATCTTGGGGAATGAAGAGGAATGTCGAGCATCTTATGTGCTACTGCCCGGCCTATTGAATGAGTAAGATAAAATATGTATCATTTTGGGTCTAACAGACACTGAGGAATTTAAGCTGAGTGATCTGAGGACCTTTCTGCAGATTAACAATTGTTTCGCTAGAGACCAATGTATGTAATTTCTTCAGCCACACCCTGGAAAATTGGGATGTGGTATTATATGGATTGAACGTCCTTTAACCATACCGGGTCATTTTACAGGTTCAACGATGGGGACGTATGACATCACGTGGTATGACAACGGTCCTCATTGGATTAAATGTTGACAGCCACTTCTACCTAACCAAACACAGTGTTCCCTTAAATTCACAAAAATGCTGGTGTTGCAAAAAAAAAATATAGTGCATGTAAACAGGTATGAAAATAAAGACTAATTATGAAGTCAATTAAAATAAGTTCACTGAATGCTGCCAGCAATAAAGCGTGTCTTAGTAAGGTTTCACTTTTTAACTTACTGTCATTTTGTTTCTCAAGTGGAAACTCCGTAATTTCACAGCTGTCACATATGTTTATTCCGATTGTTAACAATGAAGCGCTTTACGTACGAACAACGCGTTATAATTGTGAAAACTTATTACAAAAATTTGGAAAGATATACTGAGACCGCTCGCAAACTTCGAAGAATTTTCTTTCGAGAAAGTGCACCTAATGTGTTAACCATTCGAAAAGTGGTCAACAAATTTGAAGAAACTGGGTCGGTTATGGACAGTAAGGCTCCTGTGCGTCAATATGCCTGTCGGTCTCTTGAAAACATTGCTGATTGTAAACGAGAAAACATCAAGTCGGCATGGTTCTCAACTACTTCAAATTTCACGATGCGAATTTTGACAAAATACCTACTGCACCTTCATGTGGACAAAATTCAACTTACTCATGATATCAAACCGGCAGACCATGGAAAGCGCCGGAAATTCATTCAATGTGAAGTAATGTCAATTAAAAAATAACATTTTCTCTGATGAAGCGCATTTGAATGGCTTCGCGAATACATAAAATTTTCGAATTTGGGGCACAGAAAACCCTCATGCAAATCCACAACAAGCAACTCTCTTGTGCGTAGTTTGGTCAGGCGGCGTAATTGGGCCTTACTTTTTCTGAAAATGAGGCCGCACTTGCAGTGACTGTGAACAGCATTCGTTACAGGAACATTATAACGGAGTGGTATCAGCAAGACGGCGCCACCTGTCACACCGAGCAGGAAATTATCGATTTATTGCAGCAAAGATTTATAGAACAACTTATCTCAAGGAATTCTGATGTCAACTGACCATCAGAATCTTTCTTTGGGGGTTTGTGAAATCTCGAGATCCGAGATCCAACGCGTCATCGGGGAGATACAGCCACATCTCAGGGTAAAAGTAATGGAAAAGTCTATGAAAAGAGTAATGACCTGTCATCAGCGCAGTGGGGACCGTTTGACGTATATTTCATTCCATACTTAACCGGAACATGTCTTCTTTACAATTTATTTGAACATGAAAAAGTGCAGCGATACTCTTTATTATAGGAGAGATCATTATTTGTACATCTATCGTCGGGTTAAGTCAGCTGTCTCAATTTAGCATAATCGAGCATCTGTATTGGATGGTGTTTCTATTATTCCCACATATTTGGTCCACTCAAAAGCGGAATCAACACTCAATCGGAAACACCATACTCTCATATCAAAAACCGCTTAAGGTGATCCTTGTGAGGAGGGACCTGCGTTCGAAATAGAATAAGCAGTCAGGCTATCGAGTACACTTTTGAGAACTAGGGTTTTCATTTTCTAGTAGGGTTTACCACGAAGTAATGTTGGCGATTATGGAAGTGACCAGTTGCATGAAAGCATTTACGGGAATCAACTACCTCTCTTAATGCTATAGTTTTATCAAGTCCGTGTAGTCATTCTTTTAGATCTCAAACTCAGATTAAACCTCTTAGTGATAGTGTTCCGTAGTACGACATTCATTTTAAATTGTTATCACGGCACTGAGACATTCCGGGGAACTATAGAGCGGCTGACCTGCAACATGTTGGGTTTCTCCTAGTGGCTTACACACGTATTCTTCAAAAAAAATTCTATTGGATTTTATCGTCTATTACACGGATAGGGGTACAGATTTTGTGGGCACAACAAAATCTGTACTCTTTGTTACTACCCTGCCTGACGGTCTAAAGGTCTGCATCATTTTAAGGCCGACTGTAAGATTTATAAGCATGCGGCGAGACTGAAGGTCACGACAAATGACGTTTGTGAAAGGTGTGACGATTTAGACCAGTTACAATCCATTGAAAGACTTGCCTGGTGTTAAATATCTCGTCAGTTTTTGGTAGTCACTGTCTGATCGGTAGGTCTACGGCGAGAATTCAGGTCACGCAATTCACTTTTGTCACAACTGTGTCCATATGGAAGGTATTGCAAGGTCTAAAATCTCTCAGTGCCTTTGTTCTTGCTTAATGGGTTACAATTGTCGGATTAGTACACGATGAAAAATAACGGACCCTCAAACATATTCTACGAAACATATTCTGCAGGAACCATGTATATGTAAATGTCAAACATTCACATATTTGCAAGTCCCAAACTCACTTGTATTTAAATGTAAACAGTATCATGTTTACTGGCAAACATGTATACTTTTATGTGGAAACATGCGTTTCTCATCCAAAACATCCACATACTTACCTGGAAGCTGTCGCCTGTTTCCCCCAAACCTACATATACTATGCGTATTTCCTCCCAGACATAATAATATTTAGAAACGAAATATTCCTTTATTTCAATATATGTGTATTATTTATTACAAGTGTATTGGAACGCGCCTATAGCGCCCGTCGAAACATGCTTTAATTTTGATCGATTTTTAATAAAAGGTATTTTACAAAAGGTGGCACAACAATCTATTTTTCGTTTGTTTTCGTTTTTTTTTTTTGGTTTTTTTCTTTTTTTTTCGTTTTTTTTCCTTTTTTCCGGTTTTTTTTCGTTTTTTTTTTGTGTATATATATGTATAAGTGTTCACAAAGTGTGACAAAAAAGTGTGACAGAGTCAGTGAATTCACACACCAGGTTAGAAAAAAAAATACAGAAGTTGTGCTGACTAAGCAGCTTCGTCATTAACTGATGGTGGGGGATGTGCAATGCTGCAGCTACTCGCAATCGCAACAAAAAACAATAAGAAGAATAAATTTATACGAATTTTTTAACACAGCCGGTCTCACAGACCAGTACGTCACCATTGGCGGGTTAAGAAGATAATTAATTTTATCAATATAAATAATTAATACAAACTCATAAAATATTTAAAAGGCCCCAGTTTACGTTTACTTGCACTGAATGCATTATTTGTTTTTCTTCATGAATCAATCTGCTGTTCTTTTATTTCCCTTTCCCTTGTTGTCTCTCACGTTTATGTTTTCAGAACGTTTCAGCTATGCGTTGGTTAGCACTATGATGTGGTACACAAACAATATACAAATGTAGTTCATGCAAGCCAAGCGTGGATTAATTACTTGTGTTTTTTTATTGTACTTATTTCACGTTGTTGCCCTTTCCAGTTTGTTTCCTCAAAATCGTTTCTCACTTTAGTAACGTACATACATATACACGAAACACACACAAAAACCAAAGTAACATCACAAACCATTCAACCGTCCAAGCTTTCATTTATTCGTTTTTCACTGATCAAGCGCTTTTGATGTCCCCTGTCCGATGAACCATTGATGACTGAATACATGCAACTAATACGCAATACATCAGCCAATATAAGAAACACTGACTTCATCTGCAATTTGCACGCACATTCAAGAATATTTACAAATCACTGACTGAGAGAATAATGCAAAAATAGAGAGAGCATAAAGAGTGCAACAAACACTATTGTATTTACATCACAAACACAGCCATATTTGACTCGCAAACACATAAATTATAACATATTAATCATTGTGTCTCAAACATGTAATATTGAATAGAAAACCCAATGTGTTTGGACACAAATATATTATATTTGCGACAAGCTCCAAACACACTTTATATTTGCATCTAAACAACAACAAAATACCGATTTTTCAGCGTGTAGGAATGAGGAGAGGCTGAAGTTCAAGGCAAATTAATTTTGTGGCAGCTGTGATAATGTTTAATAGTAAGAATCGCAGTCAGCAGTATCCACTCAGTTAAAAAATTTGATTTGAAGGCGTAGTCAGTAGAATTTCCTTAGGACCATGTCAATAGGTGATGACAAATTATATAAGACGTCTTCTATGTATGTTATAAATTTTAGAGTTTGTTTCAAAAAATTACATAAATAATACTAGCTGACCCGGCAGACTTCGTCACGGTCACAACTGAATTCACACATTTTATATAGGAAAACACATCATCACAAAAGTGTGCATAAAACGGAAATGCGTAGATATTTTTCGATGTTTTTTTGGACCAAAGTTATGGACTAAATGAAAAAAATTAAACAACTTTTTTTATCAACTTTATTACATCCCAGTATTATCAACTACATTGGGTACTTTATTAATGGTCATCGCAAATAGCAACGGAATTGGCAACTGGATTCTTTTGAAATCGATGAGCATGTCTGTAGGTATCATGGGAACATCAGGACATCGGTTCGTTTATAATTTCCAGTGATTATAGTAGCCTTTATAAGATTATTCTGAATTTTTTTTAAAAAATTCATTATTGGGATTACGATATTTAGGATGCTCTCGAAACTGACCTCAATTATATTCGTATTCATTCGTACCTGTGGTCACTTTCTTAGCGCCATAGTCTGACTTTTTTAATAGCCGTATTTTTATTGGTTTTCCCCAAAAAGTAATTTGCATCATATCAGTAGTATATATACCGAACATCACATTCCTACACTGTATCAAACAATTGTACGTACACCTGGCAGTTGTGAACATATTTCAATGTATCTCAAAAGATATATGGCCGGTATGATTCAAGTATTTTTTTTAAAGTTTTGAACTTTAAAAAGCATTGAACTTTAAAAAAATTATTTAAATCGAATCGGCCACATATTTTTTGTGATACATTGAATTATGTTGTCAACTGCCTGGTTTACGGACAATTGTTTGATATAGTATATGTAGTAGCCAAATATGGACGCGTATGGGCAGCACCTCGGCCCTTTTTGCCAACTTGCTTACAAATAGCCTGTTCGTATATGTAGGCCAACTGTAACATACTGTGAAATTTTCAGGACGATCGAACTATTATTATGACTGCTATAAGGGTTTATTTTAAAAGGAACCTGGTACATCCCACTACTACTCTGGCTGTAATTCATAATGCATCAACAACATATATACCAAACCTCATCTGCATACCTCTGATAGTTAATGAGATATAGCCATTTTTAATTTCAAATGGTATGGGCGGTGTCACGCCCCTTTATCCAAACATTTCACAATATAGCTAAGAATTGTCAGTAGGTCATCAGTACCGCATTGTGAAATTTTCATAACAATCGGTATATTAGAAAAGCCGTCAGAGCGATTTTTGAAAAGAGGGCGTGGCACGGCCTGGGTTGCCCTTATCATTAAGGGGTATGAAAAATAGATTTTAGCCGATTCTCAGACCTACCCAATATGCACACAAAATTTCATACATATCGGTCCTGACGTTTCGGAGGAGTAAGGTAACTAACATTGTGACACGAGAATTTTATATACAGACAGATGACTAATTTTAGGATATTATGTGGATGTAGGTATATATACAATGTGCCATTTTCAATCATGTTCCCTCAGATTGTATTACTTATGGGTCAGCAGGTCAAATATATGAATACAAAAATGTTTTAATAAGTGGCACATGATCACAAATCTAGCAAAAAACACTGTTTACCCGGAAATTGTAAGTGATAAATTTGTCAAGCAGATCACAAATAACTATACACCAACTTTATAATCTCTGTAAATAACACGATTCGAATATCACTTCGTTTCAAACTATTTCCCATACATATTCTTAATATTTTGTGAGGATAATGGGATTAAGGTACTGTGTAAAGCTATTGATATTATCACTTTTTTTGTATAAAAGAAGTCAAATTAAATCAAAAAATTATTTAGCATTTTTGGATAACTCGCTCAGTTATCGACTTATCGGGTGTTGAAATTTTACAAAATTATCCAATTTTTCTACTTCAAAATTTCAGAAACCGATCTCTATAACTCTATAAATGCTATAGAGCTTTCTGCGGGACGGGCTAATGCCATGTTCCCACTACAGCGCCAATTATCTAATTCGCATGAAAAGTCCCACTTGACAGCACTATTTAGGGCTACCAAAAGTGCTTATATAGTAGCAGCTTGAATGGTTATTATATTTATGCCGGTTAATATATATATTTTCTGTAATAGATGCAACCGTTACCTAAAATATTATGCTCTGTAAGTTCTTCCAAGTAAGCTCTTTAGTATGGAACAAAAGTTGTTCATATTTCCCATTCAATATTTCTTAAATATGAATGTCTTCATTAAATTTATTATTGTTATATTTACATATTTATGTTTTCATTGAATCAGTGACATATTTCGTTTCATTAACACAGCAAGTTACTAGAATGCAACTTTTCCGTAGGTTTGAAATTACTTTGATATTCAGTGTACAGTTGAAAATACACAAATTTATATTATAATAATAATCACACCAAACAAATACTCCCACACATTTTTCATCATATACCTTATAGTGTAGAACGTGTATAGTACTCCTCCACCTTTTAAATAAACTTCAAGGAATTACATTTATATTGAAAATTATTATGAAAGTCCTTGTGCGATTAAAAAAAAAAACTAAATCGAGTCAATGGATTTTATGCATATGGTTACACATGCACTCATACGAACCATGGTCTACAAGACACAATTACAAAACTCAAAGTGCAAACACAAGTATGTAGAAAAATATTATATGACGGCATTTTGTATAAACCTTTGGTATGAACTGCACATCCTTAGCCAAATCAAAAACACTAAAGCCATAGAAGGATAAGTCTTTTTTCCACACAGAAAACACTTATTTCTGTTGCACTCGATTTTATGAAGAAATCTTTATGACACACCAGGTCTACCAGGACAGGCAGGCAAGGCAATGTTGTTACTTTACGACAAGTTGTATGCAGCCAACGTGGATGCACTCGATGGATATAATGTTACAACTACATCCATACATACATGTATGCCCATATATGAATGTATCCGAATAGTTAACATACTATGTTCGCCAATGTGGCTAAATAAATGTTTTCTGTGTAGTTTTGTTTATAAGTATTCATACAAATTTCTTATGAAAAAGTTCACTCTCGCTCTCTTTTTTTATGTGTGAATTTAGTTTAGTTTTCCGTATTTTCTTTTTTATTTAGTTTTTGTGTCAATTTCGTTTCCTCTTTTTCTCACCATGGAATAGGTTACGGTTGTATAACAAGTTGTAGCAGTTAAATGTGGAAGCCATAGAAAAGATGGGACGAATTTATATATGCAAACATGACACCATCCTTAAAATGTTTTATATATTTTTTTGGATTTCACCATGAACGCCTGTCTATTCAAATGTAAGCATATGCAATCGGGAGCACATACGGCCTATGTCATGGGCAATGTCCCATGATGCAACTGAAATTTATTGTCAAATTAATTCTAAGAGGGGCAGCTATGGGACTGAATGATTTGGTATATTTTCTATTCGAAAGTAAATGTGCAAATATTTGAATAGGAAGCAATGTGTACAATGTGGTTTGAGATCATTAAATTAATGATCAAAAATAACATTTGGAAATGAACCAGAATTTTGGGAATCGTGCACTACATTTCGCAACATGGAATTTAACATTGTATTTATCATCTAAACTGTAACCTTAAAATTATGTTCCAAGTAGTGTATTCACAACCGAAACCGTTTAACCGAAATCCGGCCGGTTAACCTTAATAAGTCCGTGACTTTTCGAACTTCCGTCGTAGTTATATGAAATGCAACACTGCTCTCATCAAGTACCACCTGGTAATAGACAACTGTACAATTTTGAGCAAGTTTCGTCATTTACTTTGCGTTTAACAGCTGTTCAAAATATACAACCTCATGCATTTTTTCCGAACTAAAACCGTCAATCAAACCAAGGAAAAGCTTGATAAATACTACGGGGACTCTGCACCATCGATTTCAATGGTACAAATGTGGTTTACTGGCTTTCGTTGTGGTCGCACTTGTTCAAACGACGCCGAACGTTCTGGACGGCTAATTGAGGCAATACACCCGAAAATGACGACAAAATCCACGCTATGGTGTTGGCCGATCGAAGAATAGAAGTGCGTAAAATTATTGATGCCATAGGCATTTCATATGGCAGTCTGGTTTCGATTTTAATTGATCAGTTGGGTTTAAGAAAGCTGTCTGCAAGATGGGTGCCGCGTTTGCTCTCAATTGGCCATAAACGCATGTGTGTAGTGTCAATGGCAAAATTGTATGAATTGGGCTACGAATTGATACCTGATCCGCCATATTCTCCGGATTTAGCCTAATAAACCTAAAGAAATGGCTCGGTGGAAAGAGATTTAGCTCCAACGATTAAATTATTCATCAAATAAATACCTAATTTATGGACCTCGAAAAACTAAGTGTGTTGAGCTAAAAAGAGATTATGTTGAAAATTAAATATTTTTTTTTTGCCAAAAAATCTTTTTCATACAAAATGTCACGGCCTTATTGATCGGCCCTCGTATATCTGCCAAATCTGATCTACCAACTCTGTAAGTTCCGGAACTAACAAAAAAAAAAACTTGAGTTATCAGGGGACACCCGGTTGAAACGAAGTTCCTTTCGCTATATCCTATGTACTAGTTAGTTCCAATACGCCTAAGGCACCCATTGAAACATCCAATAATTTAAGTGGATCTTTAAGTAAAAGGATACTTTTCCTAAAATGATAAACCTTTTTTAAAAAAAAAATTTTTTATTTATAGAATGCATTTTTTTTATATATATTTTTAGGTCCTTTTTGTAAGAATACGTATTATATTTTCCCGAAAAGATCATTTTTCGTCTTCTTGTATTAGAAGCTAATGTTTTATTTAAGAAAAGGTACCATTTTTAAAAGTACGTACTTTCTGTAAGAAACAGCCATAAGAATATGAATTTCTTCTAAAAAAAGTACTTTTTTAAGAACAGGTACTTTTTAAAGAAGTGGTACTCTTTTTAGGAGACGCGTTTTTAAAAAATGTACTTATTTTCAAGAAAATAAAAGACAAGGTATTATTTTATTTTTAAGAAAATGTACTTTTAAGAAAATGAATTTTTTGTAAGAAAAGGTTATATTTTTCAAAAAATTTATTTTTTTGAAGAAAAAGTTTTTTTTTAAGAAATAGGATTGTTTTTTGAATTGGTTCTTTTTTCAAGAATAAGTATATTTTAAAAGAAGTTACTTATCTCAAGAGAACTTATTTTGTTTCACAAAAGGGTACTCTTTAAAAAAAATTTAGTTTTTAAGAAAAGGCAATTTGTTGTAAGAAATGTACTTATTTAAAACAAAATACTTTTCTTAAAGAAAAGGTACTGTTTGTAAGAAACTTAACTCTTTTTAAGCAAAATTGCTTGTTTAATATAAGATGTCTTTTGTAAGAAAATGAACTTTGTTTAAGAATTGGAATAGGTTTTTTTTTGAGAAAATTCTTTTAAGAAAAGAAGTTTTTTCCAAATAAAAGCTAATAAAATGCAAAATTTTTTCCCCAGTCTTGCACTTTGGCGTTTCTAAATTTACTATTTTTGGGTTCAAAACTGCTATGTACTTATATACTAAATATTTGTTACATGCTTCACCTAGAAACGTCCCATTAAACAAGAAATAGTCCAACATATGTGAATCATCTAGTTAATTTCTTTCTCTATGATCCAAGTCGTTAGTCTAGACAGAAACCAAAGAAAAAGGAAACAATATAGTTGATAATAGTGGGATGTAGCAAAATAGTGTTAAAACAAAAGTTGTTTGATTTTTTTTTCATTTAGCCCCGCAACGTGCGATAAGGAGCTTCGTTCCAACAACATAAGTGGTATGTTAGCAGCAATGCATAAAACAATAACCAGTATTCACAATCTCAATAAAATTACAAAATGTCAAAGGAAAATTTATTCAACAAAGATGCTGCCTATTTGGATAAATCATATAACAGAACATATATTTTGTATATTGGCCACAAAATGGTTGCCGTCAACCTAGTTGCCCTATGAAGATCCTGTACCACAGCCGTCACTTCTGATGGGCAGATATCTTTAAAATGGGTCTCGTTTTCTATTCTAACGTCAATGTTCACCACACAATGTGATGAAGTACAAACGTGCATCAAAATGTGATGATTGATTTATTCTATTCAAAATTAAAATTTCTAGCGTTAGGTTTATTTTGAACTATTTTATTTTTCAATATTTTGCTTCCCACTGGGAAGCATCGTCAGGAAGATGAACAACAATTACCAATTAAAAATTAAAAATTAGTAATTGTTGTGTATCTTCTTTACGATGCTACCCAATGGGTAACGAAATATTGCAAACTAAAATAGTTTAAAATAGACCTAACGCTCGAGAATTGTAATTTTAAATAATATACATGAAAGTGAAAATACACTTTAGAGTATATTTTGACCACTAACCTTTATGTTTGTAACCAGAACAATCCATATACCTTTATTACTGTAGATAGAAAAGAGATCTATGATGTCACCTTTGCAGCACAGGGCTCGTTTCAGTTGATGACAAGATGGCGGGTTTCGATTGAGCATTCGTTTTCCGACCATCATAAATATTCGTAAAACAAACTCAAGAAAGTACAAACAAATGAACTGCATTAAGCTATCCTATATTCCAGTTAGATGAAGAGAATCTAAATTCTGAAAGCGGAGAAATAATCATATATTAGTCCAAGAGTCTTTTTGTGAATCAGTACCTCATATTTTCTGCTGAAGGCATTAGGGAGGATGATTGACTCCCATCGGCGAACGACCATAGGTACTTCTCAGCCGACTGCATGCCAGCAGTCTTCCAATAAGGGCATATTTACGGAAACATTTCTGCATGCTTTACTGAGTTCCATAGATAATCTATTTAGCTGAGGGGATACACCCATGCCGCATTTATCGATATGGAAGGTACCTTTAACATTCCGGGGTCGATAAAATCAGCACTGTCTACACTTTGTATTGATTCCCTTCATTACGCGAACGATCATAACCTCGTAGCTACTCGAAGTGTTAATAAAGGAAACCCCCACACGGTAGTCTCATCTTCATTGCTCTGGAGTGTAGCACTGTTTAGTGTGTTGGTAGCGTTGGAGGTATCAGGTTATATATGGTAGCGTTGGATGTATCAGGTCTATGTTGACCACGGATAATAGGCTGCACGCAAATACGAGGAAAGCCGAGCTAAAGGATAGTTCAAGCTGTGGTTGTGGACAGAAAGCTTAGATTCAATCAAACACTATGAAGAGTATCAGAAGAGCCACAGTGGATTTATATTCCTGTAAAAGTTCCATCGGATTAAGATGGAGCCTATCAAGGAAAAAACTTTCTGGATGTATATAGCTGTTATCCGTCTGGTATTACTTTCTGGTATTGTCATTTGGTGACCGTTACTGGCCACAGAATGACAATAGTGGATAACAAGAATTACACACAATCTCTACCAAGGGTTTGTGGGTTATCCTCCACATACAACCCGTACATTTGCTGGAAACGAAAACAGTTGAAGCGTCGGCCATCCATTCTTCGTAAGGAATAACCAGCCAGTATGGGCATGGGACGATTTTAAGGAATCTGCGGCAATCCACAATAGAAGTAAGTTATAACACCCACTTCTACATTAGAGATTCTCAAAGCTGTTTAGGCTTTTACAATGATGGATCCAAACAAGATGCTAAAGTAGTGTTTGTAGTCTATACTGGAGAGGTGGTTTAATAACTTGTACAAATAGTACCAGAATATTGCAGTGTATTTTAGGTAGAGTTTATGGCAATCGGAGTATATGCCCTTTGGCTGCGACGAAACTTCATCACGGCCTGTGGTATCAACATCTACTCCGACAGTCTGCATTCCTGACCTCAACAACTGCCGAGTATCTTTAAATGCAGTTTCATATTCACCTTATATTTGTGGTGGGGCATATAAACTTTTCGGGAATCACAGAGAGGTTGAGCTGGTGAAATTATGGATTACCTAACTTGTTCCACTGAATATGAAAGTTAATGCTTAAAACTGAAGCTTTCAGACTTGCCAATGTTATATGGCCTGGTGGCACAAAATGGAGGATTACCAGTCAAATAGGATCACGTTATAACGTGAATCGTGTACATAACTTTATATCCATTCCTAGACACGATAATTATATGCTAGTTGCTGTGATCACTGGTCACTATTTAATAGGCAGACTCGGGTCTAGACTTAAAACCTCAGCATATGATTACTGCAGAAGTTGTGGGGATATGAAGAATGCATATGCTACTGCCCGGTCATTTTTATGAATACAAGATAATATCTAGGATCTCATTTCATGTTGACTGTAGCAGACATTAATGGAATTTCAGAGAATGGCCTTAAAAACGTTCTGCATAGTAATACTCTGTTCGCCATGGGCTAATTCATGTCTCGTATTCAGTCACATCCTTAACCAAACAAGATTCGTATTTTGGTTACACGCAAGCGATTATCGCTGGCTAATTTGAAACGGATTTTGGTCATCCGGCGTGATTGGGCGTTACATTTTTGACGATGCGGCCGAAATTGCAGTGACTGTGAACGGCATTTGTTACACGAGCATGATAACGGGGTTCTAGTGGCCTTAACTGGACGGCATGGATCTGGACGACATGTGGTTTCAGCAAGACGGCGCCAACTGTCACACCGCGCACTAAACAATCGATTTATTGCAGCAATGATTTCCAGAACAAATTATCTCAAGAAATTCCGATGTCAACTGGCCACCACGATCATGCGATTTAACGCCGTCAGATTTCTTTCTTTGGGGTTTTGTAAAATCTCAGGTTTATTCGAAAAAACAAGAAACAATTCCTGAGCTCAAATCCGAAATCCAACGGGTCATCGGAGAGATTCTTTGTGAAACTGTGATGGAAAATTTCATGAAAATGTAATGGCCTGTCATCAGAGCCATGGCGGCCATTTGACGGATACTTTATTTCATACTTAATCGGAACATTTCTTATTTACAATCCTAAAAAATCATGTAAAATTAAAAAGTGCATCCTGGAAGACATTACTTGATATAAATCGACACCACTTGTTGTTATATATTTAAACAAAATGGATCATCAGCGCTCTATATAAAATATAGAGGCCAGTTACATATCGGTTCCCCAAACAGGGTAACATTTGGCAACTCTGTATAGAATAAGTGAGACAAGAAGAGAATGAACTAGAAAATGAAATGAAATTGCACAACTGAAACCCAAAGTCTGCTAATACAAGTGAACTATTGAATCTAAAGACCGCAACAGTGTGCACTAGTTCATCAAGTTCCGAAGAGTGAATCGTTAAATTAAACTATTTCGTTTGTCAACTATATGTACATAACTCTACCATAAATCTCTACAAGTCGCAATGAAATTTACCATTGATTTCTATTTGCAACAACTTTTTTTCGAAGTGGGAGTTTTGATCAAGCATCTTCTGGTATCTTTCATACAAATATATTTCGTATGTATTTTTCGAAAAATGTGATTGACGCCTACTCAGCTTAAATAGTTACTTATCTGGATAAAATTATGAAATTGTTCAGGCTTTCTCATGATATTTCCCATTCAAAAAACTGCCGGTTGATCGAAACAATTTGGTACCTCCCCATTTTGGTACCTCAACAACATAACCGGCCTAGTAAGGAAGTAATTCGTGCAGTTATTGATCGTTTGGAGCGAAGACAATCCGTTAACGAATTACAATTACCTGCATTATAGTTGACTATTTGGTGCGTTTTACACGCAGGCGGCATTATCGGATCTTGTTTGTTTCAAAATGAGCAAGGAGCTGCCCTTACGGTGAATTGCGAGTAATATCGATTGGTGACTGGTGCCTGAATTTTATTTATCAACGACATCTGGATCCAACAAGACAGGGCAACTTTCCATACAGCGCTGTTAACAATCGATTTATCTCAAAATCAATTTGGTGACATCATCATTTCCCTCGTGCGTGTGGACGTGCGCTTTAACACCTCTGGATTGGTTCCTATGGAGATCTGTTAAAGTATTGGTTTTTGCCGACAAACCAGAAACTCCTGAAGCAATGGCAGCCAATATTCAAGTCACCGGTGTCACTGGTTTTATTGGAAAAGTAGTCAAAAATTGGACTTATGAAGTGGACCATGCAACTCGTAGCCGCGGCGGACAAATGCTGAAAATCATATTCAAAAAGTAAATGTCATGCAATTATGTACCAGATTATAATAAAAAAAATCATTCCAACAACATTTCTGTCTTTCCTTACCATTTTGAGTTCCCTTGCAGCAAACACCTGTTATTGTTTATTAATTTTGCATCGCTTCGGAATGCGAAACAAATAAAATTTTGGAAATATTTCACAACATTATTAGATCTACTGTTGAAATTACTCCACTGGCAAAAAGAGAGGAGAAAATTTAGCAATTGATTGGAATCAAAAATCTACAGCTTGGGCTAGAATTATCAAGTTCCACTCAAAATACCCAGAAAATTTTATTGTTATTACGGTTAGAAATTAAATAGAACGCGTTTTGGGGTCTGGCAATAATTGGACGACTCAGACTACAGCAATATAAAAATGCATAACTTCGCTCCGACACCGGCATTTTGATAATATACGACTCCACTCCGACATCACTATTTAATAAAACAACTTTCTATGATATAATCTCAACAACAAGGAAATAATTTGAACTGCATATAATATATGATTGTTGGTTGCACACTATATTTTTATTATAATAGTTGTTTAAATTCAAAATACCTGATACCATTTTTAAACTAATTTAAAACGAATTGACTTTTGAAAAAAAAGGTTTGTAAATTCGGTTTTTATTTTTATTATTGTAAATGTCTAGCAGTTCCGTTGTCTATTTACAAGTAAAACTTAGAACATTTTAACGATACCAATAATTTAACTATACATCGGCTTTCTTGACATATGGCAGCCATAAAGATATCATTCTCCGTTCGAAACCAACGACAAAAAGAGTTAGACGTAAAGCAATAGGATTTTATTTAATATTATGCGGAACAATTTGTCGGTTAATATTGACTTTTGATAGAAATGTTAAACTTGGAGTCGGTGTTGTTTACAGTTGTAAGACTCCATTCCGACTCCGGGGAAATATCCCAGACTCCGACTACAATACTTCGAAATCAACTCCGACTCCGACTCCGACTCTGACTCCACATCACTGACAATAAGTGACAAAGAATTCAGCAAAATCAATAAGGAAATGGTCAGAAATATTGCTGTTGGCAATAACATTATATAACATTTTGCCAGCCGATTGATAAGACAATTTGCAGATGAAACGAAATGTAACCAAAACTCTACAAAATATAGATACATTTGTATACAAAAAACAGCACAAACAACCATTTTTATTTATTTTGAATTTTTCCAACTATGGCACCTTGATTTTGTAGTATGCGTTTTATTTCAAATCATAATTTTTTCCTACTTTTTATTTGAAAGTACATTTATTTGTGAGTAAAACGAGTCTTTATTTTTTAGAATTGGTTAAAATTATTTAAAGTTACAAGTTCTTTTAAAACAACATTTTAATTTTTCCAGTATGTGCGAAATATTCATAAGTATCTACCATGGTTGAAATAGTAGAGATACATATATTTCGCACATACAGGGATAAATTGAAATGTTGTTTAAAAAATAAATTGTGCCTTACCTTCAGATTTGAGGGTGAATACAAAATTCAGAAAATGTAAAACTGATTTACTCTACCAGATCTACAACTTACTCCAAGTAATTTTTTTCTATTTTGTAACACCGAGTAATTAACACACCTACATTAAAAAGATCTAACTTTAAAACAAATACTAGAAGGTAGCTTTCGATGGTGCAATGGCCCTGCTCTTACCCCCTTTCATTTCTTTCGCCGACGGTCACCTCGCTTAGTGATGGCGACACTATCGAGTACTTATCCATGAAAAAGCTTCTCAAAAATACTGTTTGTAATCGGAGTAAAACTGTAGGTACAAATCAGTGAGTGTAAAACTAGAAAGCGCACAGCTCACTGGTTGTGTGAAGCCGTCCCCAATCCCATTATGGGATGTCATGGGAACCATGTTTTTTTATAAGCTAGCCCAGACTTGCATATAACGGGCCCGCTAAATAACTTTTTTTTTTTGAAAATGCTATAAAAAAAACTACTGAATATTTTCTCAAATTTTTTTTTTATTTGAAAGTACAACCCTTCCGGTTAATAATGGAAAATAATTTCATTCAAATGGCTGCCTCGGCTGGCCATGCAGTAGCCTACACTATCGGTCCAATTTTTAAGCACATTATCGATTGTGTGCAGCTGTATTTCACCAATGGCTTCACGAATATTGTCCTTTAAAGCGTCAATTGTCTCTGGCTTGTCGGCGTAACACTTATCTTTGAGGGCACCCCACAAATAATAGTGCAACGGCGTCAAATCGCAGCTCCGAGGTGGCCAAACGACATCAGCTCTGCGGCTGATAATGCGATCTTCAAAAACAGGGCGCAAAACATCGAGTGTAGCTTCGGCTGTGTGGCACGTAGCGCCGTCCTGTTGGAACCAAATGTTGCCAATAACGATCGCCATTGACTGTAACGGCCACTCCTTGCTCAATTTCGAAGAAAAATGGCCCAATTATGAATCTGGACCAAACTCCGCACCAAACAGAGACTCGTTTTGGGTGCATCGGCTTTTCAATGTTTGCGCGCGGGTTTTCTGTGTCCCAAATGCGACAATTTTGCTTGTTTACTTACCCGCCAAGATCAAAATGAGCTTCATCTGAAAAGATGATTTTTTTGGCAAAATCGGCATCTTCTGTAAGTTGATCGCAGGCCCATTTTTCCCATATTTCCCACCGTTGAACATACCATATTCATTCAGCGGAAGGATAGAACTAATTATCTGTCAAATCAGACATGAGCTAATTGCTACCATTCACGAAACCTAGTTGAAAAAAAAAGTTAAATAGCGGTAGATCGAGTAGATTTGCACAACCTAATCAATTATAAAACGATAGTGCTTAACTTTTAACTTCTTAATGTCAGTTGTGAGGACTAAATTCGGTTGTGGCAATTGCAACTGAATTTACGGTTGCTACAATCTCTTTCACCCAGTTAGTAATCTGACTGTGCACTTTTCTTCTGTCTTCTTTTTCTCTCAACTTTAATTTATATATGTATGTATACTTATACAATATAAAACAATATTACAATACAAATTTTAAATAAAATGTTCACGAAGAATATAGGGCACCAAACTTTGATTTAGCTGACATTAATTTCTAATTGGCGAAAATTTCACAACAATTGCTTTATTATTCGAAATGTTTATATTTCCAATAAAAAATGTATCTTCAACATCACTGATTTGTAACTCAACGCCAAAATTTTCTGAGAACTTAATTACAGCATCAATTTTTATTAACATATTTAAAAAGTTGTAATACAGTGGTTTAGCTTTCTGAAAATACAGTGGTTTTCTACCGGCTGATTATTTAATATTTTGACTGACGACTTTAAAGTGTCAACTGCAGATTTTAGTTTTTTATTAATTTCAGTTTTTGGTTTCTTATTGCCATCAAAATGTTTAGAAATTATATTAAATTTATGCGACATAAAGTGTATTGATTCAATCAGCTGATCAAATTCTTGCAATTTTCCCAATTGCACGTTGCGGGGGAAATTAAAAAAAAATTAAACAACTTCTGTTTAAACACTATTATGCCCCAACCCAATATTATAAACTATATTGGTTACTTTTGCTTTGGTTTGTGTCTAGACCAACTAGATGTCTCACATATGTTGGGAAATTTTTTGTTTAATGGTAAGTTTTCTAGGTGGAGCCCGTAACCAATATTTAGTGTATAATGTAGTTTTGAATCCAATAAAAAGTAAATTTAGACAAGCCAAAGTGAAAGAAATTTAAAAAACGAAAATTTTCTTAAATAAATGCCTTTTCTTAAAAAAAGTAAATTTTCTCAAAAAAAAAATACTTATTCACAGTTTTGAACAAAGTACATTTTCTTAAAAAATACCTTATTAATCTTCTTACAAAAAGTACCCTTTCTTAAAAAAAAATATTTTTTTTTTTAAATAAGTAAGTAAGTAAGTAAGTTAAAAAGTAAATTGTATTACTACAAATTGATTTTTCTATAAAAACTACATTTTCTTTAAAGACAAAAAAAAATAAACAACTTTTGATTTATCACTATTATGCTACAACCCAGCATTATAAACTATATTGCTTTGGGTTGTGTCTAGATTAACTAGATGTTCCACATATGTTGGGAAACTGATTAACGGAAAGTTTTCTAGGTGGAGCCTGTATCCAATATTTATAATACATAATATAAAAGGTAAAATCAAAAGTGAAAGAAGTTTAAAAAAGAAAATTTTATTCATAAGTGCCTTTTTTTAAAAAAAGGAAAATTTTATTAAACAAAATACCTATTCATATTCTTACACAAAGTACCTTTCCCTAAAAAAAAACTTATCTTCAAGCAGTACCTTCGCTTACACATATAAATTAAAATTATCTTATAAAAGTGCATTTTCCCAAAAAAAGTATTTTTTTTTTAAATAAGTACCCTTTCTTAGGAAAGTAAGATTTCCTAGAACAAATTGCATTTTTCTTACAAAGTAAATTTTCTTCAAAGAAAACAATCTTTGTGAAACAAAATAACCTTTCTTGAGATAAGTACATACTCTTAAAAATTTACCTGTTCTTGAAAAAGGACCGATTCTAGAAAAATTTATTTTCATAAATGTACCTTTTCTTAAAAATAAAATAATACCTTCTCTTTTCTTTTCTTGAGATAAGTAGCCTTTCTGAAAATACGTACATTTTCTTAAAAAAATAACATTTTCCTAAAAAGAGTACCACTTCTTTAAAAAGTAACTGTTCTTTAAAAAAGTACTTCTTGGTAAAGAAAAATTCATACTCTTCTGGCTTTTTCTTACAAAAAGTACTTCTTCTTAAAAATAGCACATTATTAGTATTTTTAAATTCTCAAAAAACATTTGCTTTTAATAAAAAGTACCTCTCTTTAAAAAATCAATTTGTTTTTCGAAAAAATTCATTCTATTAAAAAAAAATTTTTCTTAAAAAATTTATCATTTTACAAATATAAATTATCGGATTTTCAACTAGCGCCTTAGGCGTGTTGGAACTAACTAGTACATAATATAGTATAGCGAATGGAACTTCGTTCCAGCCGGGTATCCCCTGACACCTGGTGTATTTTTTTTTTTATTAATTTCATTTATTTGCTTTCTTATTAGCAGCAACATGTTTAAAAATTATATCAAATTTGTGCTGCTGATCAAATTTTTGTAATTTTTTCAATAATGTTTTCCTTATTTTTCATTCACCCTTTATCACACTTATGATCATAATTTTTGTGTGCCGTCAAACTCTCTTCTACGCAATCTAGAACATCACGAGAGACAATTTTTTCCCGCACTTGTCAAATTGTATGGAATTATGAATTTCTCCATTGAATTTATTTTTGCATTGAAAGCAAAGAATTTTCTTTTCCTTGCGATACTTAGCGTTGCGTAGATTTGGAGGGAACTTGTTCCGGGAAGTTAATGGCTGAAAGGGATTCCTTGCTTACACATTCCTCTTATTATTTAACTGTATTATCTTGCGGTTTTTTTGACCGTCGGTGGTGCATTTCTTGTGTGTGCGCCTCTTGTACATGAGATCGTGTGTTCGATTCCTTCTGTGACCACCTCAAATTTCTTTCGGCTGCGGTCACCTCGCATGGTGGCGGCGACACTATCGAGTATTAAGCCATGAAAAAGCTTCTTAAAACACAGTTCGGAACCGGTGTAAACCTGTAGCTGCCAATCAGTGAGTATAAAACTAGGAACCACACAGCTGACTCGTTGGGAGAAGCTCTCGCCAATTCTTTCATGGCATGCAATTGGAAACCATTTATTTTTATTTATCTTTCGGTTTTTAATGATCATAATTTTTTATAGAAATCTCGTTTAAAACTTTTCACGTATGTATTTATGTCTATCGATCTCTTATTTTTCTCTTCAGTATGCTCTTAATTTATTTAAGTTTATTAAGATCTTTCCTGCTGTATTTCGTTTCACATAGCATTTAATTTGTTCACATCCTTTTATTTATCCCTCATACATATCTTTGCGCCACATAGTTCAATCACATGTTATGATTTTTCGCGCTCTTTTAAGTTTGAATTGTCTCATTTCTATTCTCAAACCTTGTGATGCAACTAAAAGGAAGAGCAATTTAAAAGAGGAACTTGGTTGCTTACTGGAGCAGAATTAAAAGGTCATGGTCAGTAAATGGAACTAAAATTCGCAACCCTAGTGAGAAGGTTTGCTGATCTAGGCATTTTTCAAAAATGTATATTCATAATTTTTGATTTTACTTCTATTTAACTTTTTAAACTGTAGAGGTTAAGGAAAATAGCATATTTGATAAGGAAAAATTATTATAAATGAAAATAACTTAGGACCTAGCTCAGTGATAGGTAATGTCAACATTTTCGATAATTAAACAAATAGATATCATATAATATATCATAAAATTTGGACGTACAAAAACAACATATAGAACAACACTTGTAGAATCCACAAAGACTCAATCGACTTACCTACATAGCGATTTGTAGTTTACGTCCAAGCGAAAGCAATTTGTTTTTGCATCCTATATCATGCGGAATGTCTCATATCCTCAAACTATCGTAGTTAAATTTGTTTTGGTAGATAAAATATAAAACAAGTGTGGTAATCCTTTCACACATCTTTTTCCACTACATCCATAAAAAATATATCTGAAACCTTAAGGCTTTTACTTTCATTACAGTACTTTACGCATACAGTTCAAAACACATATAAACTCATTCGTATAGAGGTTTTCGTATTCGTATTTCAATGAACACATGTAGACGCATACATGTGCACACATAGTTTCATTTGTATCCCTGCAGAAGTTTATTCAAGTTCCCGTCACGAGTTCCGTGTGCAATTTCATCGTATGTTATATTTTACTTCCCTTTCACCTTGTTTTTTTACCTCTCTAAATGCACTCATTGAAAAAGGACTTTTTCATGGCATTTTCCGAGTCACAAAGTATTCGCAAAGGTTTAGTTGTGTTAGCAAAAAAAATATATAAGCGAAAAATATGGGTATGAAGACTAATTCAGTGAATGTTCTGGCACGTTAGTGTGGCTTTTGCAGTGACGTGAAAGTGTTGAACCAATTTCTGATTGAATGGAAGTGGACAATTTGTAACTGAAGTGAGGTCAGTGGATAGAGGAATTAAATTTAATATTACGTATATGTAAACTGTTTTCAGCTGTGGCCCAACACAAACAGATTTTGAGTCGGGAGTTTTGAGACGCGATCTTGCGTCCACTCAACTTTATTTACATGTTAATATAGACCAAGTTAAGTTACAAAAATTATACAAAATATATAAAAGATTAAGAGTTTTCAAATTCCCTTTAAAATTTGATGAAGTTTATTACATGCTGGATTTATAAGTTTTTAATATTGTTACGAATTTCCTTATTCGTCCTTTTAGTGCAGTTTTATTATATAATAAAACAAGGTTCGTTTTAAATTAAGATAATTACAACAGTTTAACTTCCTTTTATTTTACACAAACAGTACACTACTTATTTACACCACTTTTCAAGAAGTATTATGCGATATTTAACTATCAATTAGCTTTGCTTACTTTACGGGGTTTACTCAAAAACGTAACTCATAATGGCAAAAGCCTCAGCTATTTCTACCAGTTATACTTCTCGCCGTCAGTGAGTTTACCAGCTTCCAGATTGTTCTACCCGATTCCAGAACCTGTAGAGTAACAATTTTTAAAAACAACGCACTTGCAGCCGACTCGTCAACTGGTTTGTGGTGTGGGTATACTTTCAGGCGTAGCAGTAGTCGCCCTGTTATTTACATAATATTAGTCTGGCCAATAAGTTTAAGTAACCCACCTGCGGAATCCGCAAGGTCTTCCACAAATAAGGCCTGCGGAATGTGTCTTTTGTAATGCCTTACTAAAATAAGGCCTGCGGAACGCATGCCTTTTTCTATCATATATAACCAAGATGAATATTTTTATAATGTTGAGAAATTTCTTTTCCGATTCTTTTTAACCGTAATTTAATTGGAAAATTTCATACAAATTTTAAAATGATATTTGTTATTTAATATTTTTGAGGAAATTTTTAGAATTTTAGATGCAACCGACTTTCAATTTGAAGTTAACCGTGGTAAAATTTTCCAGGATAGGCCTTCTAAGGCCTTCCGTTTGTATGCCTTATAAGGCCTTCTTTGGTCTCATAATCTCACGCAATGTTAAAAAGAAAGGACGAGGTAATATGTAGGGAAGGTCTTCCGCATTTTAAAGAAGGTTTGTTTGGTCATTATTTCACGCCTTCCAGGTCATCACTTCCCCCGCTTGGCACTTTTACTTCGCTTCCCTACATGGTGCTTTTTTATACCCATACACGAATGCTTTGTCGATAGCACCACGAAGTACTTGCCTAGCGGCGGAAGTTGCAAGGCCTTCCATAAATAAGGCATGCGGAATGGTTCTTTTGTAATGCCTTCCTAAAGTAAGGCCTGCGGAGTGCATGAATTTTTTCATCAGATATAACCATTCTTTTTTTTTGGTTATTCTTTTTAACCGTAATTTAATTGGAAAATTTCATAAAAATTTTAAAATTATATTTTTTATTTAATATTTTTCGCGGTATTTTTAAAAAATTTGATGTTCTTGTATGAAAAAGTACATTTTAAAAGAAAATATTAAAAAAAAATATGTATGTGAAATTTATCTTTATGGTGGATGGTTGGGAATATAGCTATTTCACTGCCGACCAAGGCATATCATCAGCTCCCTTCTCCACAAGTATTTAGGTATGTCATCACACAATTTGAAGTTGTGCGTGGTACAACTTTCTAAGATAGATACATCCATACTTATAAATAAATATGTAGAACTGGATAATGATTTTGTGATAAAATAAGTTATTGTAATTCTATTTTTGATAAACAAAAATAATTAAAATAAATCCCTTCTAAGGCCTTCCCCTTTGCATGCCTTCTAAGGCCTTCTTTCGGTAATGTGCAAAGACGGTCATGATTTCAGGCCTTCCAGGTCATGACTTCCGCCGCTGGGAAAGCTTTTCCTTAATCATAACAATATATAATCTAACACAAAAAGAGTCTGAGGTTAACATTTACCGATAATTTAAGCCTAAACCACGCAGTATTGGGCGTTAAGATCGGACTTCAAATTAAAATTTTGGGAAAATATGTGGCTCCAAAATTGTGAATACACAATCGTTAATACTAGCATGGGAGCACTTCAACTTTTCTTTGTCATCCAGTCTAGTGTGTCAAGATAGACATTCACAAATCTTTTCCAATTGATACAGATCCCTGCCTGTATTGCTATTGTTACTGTATTCTCTATGTATATAAAAGCCTAATTTAAAGTTTTAATACAAACAAGTTGTGCTAAGATCTGGTATACATATAAAGTGTTAAGCCCAGTACGGAGCTGATCCTGAATTTCAGGTTGACAAACTTTATTTTATCTCCACACGGAGAAAAATGTGTAGATTTGTGTATGGCGTAGTGAGCTTGTTGTAGGTAACTAGACATCTTCCGACGACTCTGATGCAAGTCATTACTCTTTTCGTGAAATTTTCCATGAATTTTTTAACAGATATGTGGCTGTATTTCACCGAAGACGAGTTGGATCTCAGATTTGAATTCAGGAGTTATTTTTGGATTACTCGCCTAAATCCGAGATTGCACAAAACCCCCCCCCGAAAGAAATCGCACGGGGTAATATCGCATGATCTTGCCGACTAGTCAACATCAGAATATCTTGGGGTAATTTGTTCTGGAAATTGTTGCTGCAATAAATCGATTGTTTCATACGCGGTGTGGCAGGTGGCGTTGTCTTTGTGAAACCACATGTCGTCCAAATCCATGCCTTCCAGTTGAGGTCACAAGAACTCCTTTATCATGTTCCAGAAACGAATGCCATTCACAGTTACTGCAATTTCGGCCTCATCTTCAAAAAAGTATGGACCAATCACGCCGCCTGACAAAAATTCGCAGCAACAGACAGTTGTTAGTTATGGGTCCATTTGTTATTGCATGAGGATTTCTGAGCCCCAAATTCAACAATTTTGTGTATTCAAGAAGCCATTCAGATGGAAATGCGCTTCATCGGAGAAGATGACTTGTTTTGAAAAATTTGAATTGACATCACTTTGCTTCCATGATCTGCTGGTTTGAAGTCGTAAGTAAGCTGAATTTTGTACGCGTAGTGCTTCTCAAAATTTTAAGTTATTGAAAACGATACCGAATTTATATTTTCGGGGTGTTGGAGACACTCTTGTTTACACTAGCAATGTTTTCAAGAGGCCGACCGGTACATTGACGCACAAGAGTCTATCTGTCCATAACCGATTCAGTTTCTTAAAATTTGTTGACTACTCTTCGAACTGTTGACACATTAGGTGCACTTTCTCGACCGAAATTTCTTCGAAGTTTCCGAGCGGTCTTAGGATAACTTTCCAAATTTTTGTAATAAGTTTTCACACTTATAATGCGATGTCCTTTCGTAAAATGCTCCATTTTTAATAATCGGAATGAACATATGTAACACCTGCCAAATTTCAGAGCTGCCACTTGCACAAAAAAATTATACTAAATTTAAAAAGAACAGTCTTACTGACACACCCTTTAGACAAAATCACTGTGCCCTATTGAGTCAAAAGCTTTGTCAATGTCAACGAACACTATTCCTTTACTTAATCCATGGATTTTGTTACAGTATATCAAATTGGTAATTCTCTTGGCTTGATGTACTGTTGAAAAAATTTAAATGTTAAACTCTCTAAATTCGGTTATTCGGCTGTGATAACCTCTAATTTGGTTTTAAGAACCCCTAATACGGCTGTAACAATCTCTAATTCGGCTTCGATAACCTCTAATTCGGTTGAAACAACCTCTGATTTTCTGTGATGACGTCTGTTGTGGTTGTGACACACTCTAAATTTGAATCCCAATAGAGTAATACCCCCTGAAGAACCGGTAGCTTTAACATTATGTAGGTTTCAACACATATATTATAACATATTCATCATGATGTCTCCAATAGGTTATATTGAGTAGCAAATAAAATGCGTTTGGTCACAAGTATACAAGTATACTATATAGGGTTCGGCTTATTTGTATGAAGGTAAAAAAAGTGTTGTAACTATGGGTCTCAGGGTTATAAAATGTTCTTTTTTGTATAAAACAATGAAGTGTCAAATTTTAGCCCGATCGAATATTATTTAGAGGTGGCGACCTGAGCTTATACTTTTATTTATGTATTATTTGGCGAAGATAAGCTTTCTTGCAAGAGATTAGGGTTTTACACATAATAAAGGAAATTATGTTTTACAATAATTATATAACTTTTATTGAAAATAAACAAATAAGGTACATATATATAAATTAGTTAAGGACTTTTTAGTATTAAACGGAAATTTGCTGGTATATTCTTTTACGACTTGCAATAAATTTTGAAATTCAATTTCTTTTGTCGTTAGGTTTTTATTATAATCTTGCATGAGCTTCACATCAAGCTCTGCCATGTCATTAACTACTTTAAGTTTATTTAATTTGTTTTAGCATTCAAAAAATCTTCATCATCATGCCATTTAGACGGATCTTTAGTCAAAAACGCTCTTGAAATTTTAAAACGATCGAAAAACTGAACAGTTTTAGCGGTGATGAAATCAAATAGTTCTTTCGTAATAAACATTGGTAAATCTTTTTCTATCAAGTTTAGGCGCTTAATAGAAATGTCGTTCTCGTCATCAATGTGAAGTGCCAATAATTGTTCCGCCATTTGTTGTTTTCCAAGGTAGGAAACGTTATCGTCGAATAACGCGAGTGCGATGTTCTCATCTGCTAGATACCACAAATGTGTGCATGCTTTTTTTAGTACTGCTGTTGAAATTTTTGCATTTACTTCCTTGTAATTTTAAATATCGCGTATAAATTTTAAATCTTGATTTTGAGCTTCAACAGCAACAGTTGCACGAAACCAAAATTGTACATAAAAGCGTACAATGAAAATAGATATATCGCGTAAATATTTCTCCTCTCCTGTTGATAATGTAAATTCTTCTCGAAACATATATATCGTTAACATATAAATCGCCTTGGACATCCAGCGTGCATGATGCATCGGACCAGGCAATCGAAAATGATGTCCTTCAGGAATTGACCCCAAAAAAATTAGAGTTAACTCTAATAATTCTACATTATCAGTACGCGCATGGTCTGTTGACAATTCAGATTGGCAGAAATCGATTATTTCTCCCTTTTTGTCATTTACTTGTTTAACTACATAACTATTTGTCACACCAAACTTAAACTTATGGTGCTGAATATTGTTCCAAGAAAATTTAAACCTTACAAGTTGTGCCTGATGTAGTTCCAGCACCCGATTCAAATGCAGCACGTAAAAATATTTCACTAATGTGATGCCTGCATGGAAAGTGTAATAGGCTGCGACCTAATAACTGCTCTAACAAAACTGCAGCTCCATTTAATCTTCCGGAGTTAGATGCAGTTGTATCAACACAGGCTCCCACAATTTGATCATCGACTTTGCATTCAGTCAACAAGTTAAAAGTTGCATTTGACATTGTCTAATCCAGTTGAAGCAGATAGCTTTGGTACTCCTAGAAGTTGTTCGCCTTCACTGTGTGAAATGATGATCAGCAAGCGTTCCACCTGTTGATGACCGGTCAATTCTAGGAGCATTTTACCATCCCAATGCACCACTGCTGATATCTAAAATTAAAAAGTTAAAAAAGTATGTAAGTACATAATAGAAAAAGACGAACATCTTGAACTATTTATCGCAACTCTCAAAATCTGGACGAGTGAACTTTGCCTTATCACTTGTCAAAAAGTGATAAAGCGTTTTTTCTAATGTGTGTATCAACTACTAATCGAGATTTGGTGATTTAAAAAATAAAAATATCTTACCAAATTTTGACAATTATTTTTTGCTGTCCCTGATACTGCTGTCCTGTTTTATTCTCGAAGCCGTTGCAATGTTCTTGTATTGAGTGCATATTCTTTGACATCAAGACCTACAGCTTCTGCAATTGCAGACATCAAATGCATAGCAGCATTGTTGGTGATTTTACATTTGTCCAGAGAAGATAGCACACGCGGGGTGAACACATTTTTCCTTCCTCTTTTCATTGAAGATAAATCTGCATCTGCATTCGCAATTTTCATTTCCTCTAAAATCAACAATGGTGAATCGCCCTCATTCTCACTCCCAGATGATGATACAAGCCCTGATATGACCGACGGTTTGACTAAATTACGATTACAAAAAGACATATGTTTCCTGCCTTCAATACTGGAGGATGCAATTTCAGCAACGCGCTCTGCTTCTCTTCGCTTTCGAGCTTGATGATTCAATTCACGTCCTGCATTCCGCTTTTCTCTTGTAGTTGATACTGAATCTACTGCAACTAAATGGCCTGGCCGTCCATCCTGTCGCTGCATTTCAAGAAATGCTTTATCTTCTTCAATTGACATCATCGTCATATAATCTGCGTGCACTATATCGAACAGATTATTTAAATTGGCAACAAAAGCCCTTTCTTTTGCTCTGAAATACTCTTTTGATTTATTTCTATTTTCCAGGGGACCTTTCCATTCCTTGAATAGTTTCTCTAGTGTCGTAATGCAATGGTATTCTTGACGAATAGGAATTCGCGCCTTTGACCAAAACACTGAAGCTTCTTTAATGGTTAGTGCTGCACTGTATTATGATTGTAGAAAAATACACGCACTACTTGTTGTATGGAAGGCAACTTGGATCCCACAATTTGAGCAGAGTCATGACCAACTAAAAAAATTTTGTTGCTTGAACGTAAATTGGCCATATTCGCGACACTTAAAAAATGAATTGATTGTAGAGAAAAGAACACGTCTGTCTTGCTCCTCGATCAGAATTATATGCTCTGAATGATGACAGCAGTTGATTATTTATAAGCGGACTTATATACTATACTACTCAATAGCTTACTACAATAGCTTACTACACGTTTTTTACTGATTTTAACACTTTATAGAGTTTTTGCTGAAAAATACCTGAAATTAGAATTTCATCTCAAGTCGCCACCTCTAAAGATAGACAGATCAAGCTGAAATTTGACATTTTTTTCTTTTAAACCAAAACAAACATTTTTGGAACCTGAGACCTTTGGCAACGTCACTTTTATAAATAAGCCGAACCCTAATAAACACGTTATGTATTAGTATCTGAAGAACGAAAAAATAGAAAACTATTCAGCGTGTAAACACAGTAACTAAACTAAATGTGGTTCACATAAGCCCACGTTTTGATGACTACCATACACCAATTTATAACAGAGTCTAAGGATCGCTTACTGATGTGGTATTTGTAGGTATACGTGGTGCAGGATGTCATACTGTGGCTTAGGTCAACTATCGATAGATTTAAACCGGCGAACCTAACATGCATCGGAAATTATGTTACTTATAAATGTTTTTATTTACTTTTTTGTCTCAGAGTTTCACAACCAAATTAATATATGATCTTCCTTTTAAAATTTGAATAATAAACTCAAGTTGATTGTCATTTGTAATTTGTAATAAAATTACAGTATTTAAAATTCTAAACAGTATTGAATATTTTGAGATATTAAGAAAGTGTTTTTTAAAAATGTATATAATTAAAACTCCACTCGTTCAGGATGCTGAAATGGTTGTTTCTGCAGATATTTTTTAACAGCATGAAAAACTTAAATCTTATCAAATTTAAGAAAAAATATCAGATATATTTCTTGGAAAACAATTGTAAAATAAACTTCCTCAAATTTCTCCGCTTTGATTTCTTATTAATTCTATTTTTTGCTACGTCTATTCGTAACAAGCCCTTAATGGTTTATTAATGAAAGCTTTTTATGGAATAGATTCACGTACTCTTAGATTCATAAAATATAATTTACACAACGTAGGGACGACGATGAATGTCGTTTAGAAAATTGGTAACAGAACGCTGTGCCTATGGCAATGCTTCAGTCAATTGCAATGCGACCTGCTACTGAGCGCCATAGGGAAAAAAGAAAAGAGGTAAACCGTCGCGTTAGGCGTGAGAATGAATCCAAAATTCTACCAAAAAGATAAAAACGGAACTAGTGGACATGGTCATGGCCCACCTTCTGTAAAGACAATGACTGAAATCTCATCGCAGGTGTGTAGAGCGTGTTATGAATATGAAGAGATAATTTCTCCTCGCTACTGGTACCTGAGATATTCAATGACGATGAGACAATCGTTCACAATTTGAATTTGAAGCCGCAAGAGCCGACGGATAACCGGCGGAGTTATTTAAAGCTGGCGGCGATGAGCTCGTAGGGTGCATGCATCAGCTCATTAGCAAAATTTGGTTAGATGAATGCATAGTCGGATCAATGTACTATGCCCTATATTTAAAAAAAGTGACCCGAGTCTCTGTGCCAACTACCGTTCTCCTGAAAGGACCACTCCAGTGTGGCTGTAGACCTGAAAAATCGACAACTGACCAGATATTCATGCTACGCCATATCCTGAACAAGACCCACGAAAATCAAATCGACACCTATCATATATTTGCCGATTATAAGGTGGCCTTCCATACCCCGATACGGGAGAAATTCTACGAAGCCAAGTCTGAGATTGGTACTCCTGTAAAACTAATCCGCCTTTGCATAATGACCTTGACGAACACCAAATTCGCAGTGAAATTAGGTAATGATCTTACCGAACCTTTCGAAACTAAGCGAGGCTTCAGGGAAGACGACTCCCTATCGTGCGATCACTTTAACAACTTAATGGGAATCATTATGAGAAAAGCTGCAGTCAACATGTATAGAACTATCAGCAGCAAAAGTTACATGCTGCTCGCGAATGTTGATGATGTAGAAATCTTAGGGCGCCCAATCAGAGAAGTTACTGCGGTTTTTTGGAGAATTGAGGAGGAGTCAGCAAAAGTAACAGTAAATGAGGACAAGACAATATTAATGGTTTCACCAAGCAGAGCCTCCTCGTGACTAGACCAAAGGGTCAACGTTGATAGTCGTTAAAATTTCGAGGTGTTGGACGAATTTATATACCCTGGATCTGCCGAAAAGAAAGACCACAACGTTAGACTTGAATTCAAGCAGATAATTGTGCTAACGAATAGATATTATTTTGGGCTACTCCAGTTCTTTAGAGATAAAGACCTCTCTCGAGTATCAAAAGTTCATCTATACCAGACTCTCATACAACCTGTCTTGCTTATGGCGCAGAATTCTGGGCCTTATCGCAAGTAGACGAAACATCTGTAGCAGTTTTCGAGAGAAAAATACTCTGAAAAATATATGGCGGCGAGTATAGACGATGCATGAACCATGGGCTGCATCAGCTATATCCTTACACTGATATAGTTAAGCGGATCAAAACAACGCGATTGTGCTGGCTGGGCAATATCAGTAGAATGGATGAAGACGAACCAACACGAAGCGGTTTCGAAACCGAACTCGAAGGAAGACTAAAAATAGGAAGACAAAGACTCCGCTGGAGGGATCAGTTTGACAAATCGCTGAGTACACTTGGTATTACCAACTGGAGAGATAAGGCATAAGATCGAACTGGCTGGCGAAATATGTCGTCTTCATTTTGTAAAGTCCCTGACTCCCTGGGGTTTGTTCGCGACGGGATAAGTAAGTAAGTAAGTAGGGACTTCTGCCTGTAAAGTAACGTTTATAGCATCACTCACTATTTTAAATATAGCTAAACTCGCATATACATACGTTATCAATTGTTTCCCAGTTGCTTTTAGTTGCGAGAAACTGACCGCCTTTTGTTGGAATTATCCAGGTTTTTGCGAGCTTTACCCGCATTTTGGAGTCTCATCCTAATTTTAATCTATAAGAATAAGATGATTATATATTATTTTATTTTATATATATTAAAAAAAATTGTTTCCCATTACAGCCCATTAAAGATTTGAGGAGAGCTTCCCACAACCAGTGAGCTGTGCCTTTTGTAGTTTTATACACGCTGATTGCGACTTTTGCGAAGGTTATTCATGGCTATATACTCGACAGTGCCGCCGTTCTTATAAGAGGTGACCCCCGGCAAAAAAATGAAAGGAGGCCAGACGATCTCATGGACAAGAGGCGCGTACACCAACCATTGCACAACCACGGCCATAATATATTTAGTCATAATTTAACTAAAATCACACGCTGAAAAATCTGCCTTTTGTTGGTGTTTGAATGCAAATATAAAGTGTGTTTGGAGCTTGTCGCAAGTATAATATACTTGTGTCCAAACATATTGCGTTTGCTATTCAATGTTATATGTTTGAGACAAAATGGTTAATATGTTACAATATATGTGTTTGCGACCCACAAATATTTATGTTTGCGATACAAATACAGCTGTGTTCGTTGCACTGTCTATACTCTCTCAAGAGCAGGAGAATATAAGAGGGACAACGAGAGAGACTATCTTGTAAGTGTGTGTCTGTATTATTGCATTATTCTCTCAGTCAGTGAGACATAACTATTCCTGAATGTGCGTGCAAACTGCAACTGCAAATGTCAGTGTTTCTTATTTTGGCTCATGTCTTGCCTTTTAGTTGTATGTATTCAGTCGTCAATGCTTCATCGGACAGAGCGAAAGCGCTTGATCAGTCAGAAAAGAATAAACGAAGGCGCGGACGCTTAAATGGTTTGTGATGTTACTTTGGTTTTTGTGTATGTGTTTCGTATATATGTATGTGTGCTACCAAAGTGAGAAACGATTTTGAGGAAAGAAACTAGAAAGAGCAACGACGTGAAGCCCTTTGCCTGTCCGAGCATTTACTGAGAAAATCGGAACGACGGACCATTTGTGAATACACGCTTGGCATGCATGAACTAGATTTGTATATAAATATATTCTTTGTGTACCAATTCATAGTGATAACCAACGCATAGCTGAAACCTTCCGAAAACAAAAACGTGAGAGACAACAAAGGAGAAGCAAAAGAGCGGCAGATTCTCATTTCATGAAAAAAAAAACAAATAAAGCATTTAATGCACCTAAATGTAGAAAATTCTGTTTTAAAGCTTTTAATTTGTTGTATTAATTATTAATAAATGTCGATTTATATTGATAAAATTAATAATAATAAATAATGCATACATATATATTGAAATCAAAGAATATTTTGTTCTTAAATATTATTGTTTGGGGAGAAATACTCATATGTTTCCACGTGAAAGCAAACATGTTTGTCAGTAAACATGATGGTGTTAACATTTTAACACAAGTGAGTTTGCGACTTGCAAACGTATTAATGTTTGAAGTGTGTTCCAACATATACCTGGTTCCTATAGAATATGTTTGGGAGAATATCTTTGAGAGGCCGTTATTTTTTATATATTTTTTGTGTTTAACCAAATAATTCCGATTTTTTAATCATTGGTCACAACGAGTTAGTCAGCCTCGCATATTTATACTTTCAGCAATTGCACAATTTGGGAAGATACATTTTAATTTTTCTAAAGTAGTTTAGCTTTTTCTTTTAAATTTTCAAAAAGCTTTTACATTGTTATGAAGTAATTACTAACAGTCAATTTCATTATGGTCAATCAGCCAACAGATATATTTGTTCATGATACACAATTTTTAAAATTGAAGCCCTTGGTTGAAGAAGGTGTTAATTCACTTTTTTTTCAAAAATAATAGTTTCCTGGTTTTAATGTTTCCATGGTATCTATCTCTTTTAAAAAAATTAAAAACAAAAATTTTTAAATTTAATTTTAATAATTTAAATATCAGATGTTGAAATTTTTCTTATCGAAAACAAAATTAAATACCATGGAAACAGTAAAAGAAGGAAAATATTGGTTTTTAAATAAAGTGAATTAACACCAGGAGCTTCAATTATTCAATCGTGCTTAAAGAATTAGTTTTAGTTTATATTATTAGTTCAGTTTTAATTACTAGTTTAGTTTTAGTTAGAAATCAACTCACCAAAAATTGAATAGACTTCTCCGATTTTGCTGAAAAATGGTATGTATGATCTCTTATATAAAATTTTTCATAAAAATCGAAACTCGGTTATTAGAAAAATAGTGATTTATATAAACTGTTAAACAAATGATCAAGTGTGTAAAACCGCTGAACCGGTTCTCACCGTTTTTAACACCCCCAAAAATTGTAAGAACCCCTAAGTTTGTATGAATAGATATCTTGCTGACTTTCTTCTTCTTACAAAAATAAGGAATAAATTATTAAACCAATTTTAATAATTTCACACCAAATACTACTTAATTCTCATTAAGCTTATTAATAATAAATGCTCTTTGTAATGCTAATTAAAATGTAAACAAATTTTCGCCGAATTTGTCATTGGCTAAAGCAGCTGCATCAAAAAGGACACAAGGAAAGCTGAAAAACTAATAAGGGCCAAACACCCGCAGTTATTTCAATAAAATTATGAAACTTTCGGGTCGAGCGTACGATACTTGGACAGTTTTTGTGCCTGTTAAAATATTCCTCCTTTTTTAGCGTCCGTCATTACGATTTAGCTAAGACATATAATATTTCATATTTTGTTTTTCTTTTGCAGCTAACAGCAAAGACATGAATACGAATAAGTAACAAAAAGGATGAATTTTTTTTAGTAAAAGCGGCATTTTTTCGGAAATAAAACGAAAGAGAACTTGAATATTGTGACAGCGTTATATTATCACTTTTAAAGTAAACATTAACATAAAATCTAATAAATCAGTGAGACAAGCAGACAGTCCTCTACTGAATTAGGGTATTATTAGAATTGCAAATGAGATTAATTTCAGAATTTCAACAACCCAAGAAAAGGAAATAACTTCTTGATATTTGCTGGTAAATAAAAATAATAAATAAAACAATTTCTCAAGTATTTAAAATTCGATGACTTAATCATAAATTTTAATTAAACATTGTAGCTTATTATGGTCAGAATTGTATATGTACACAGTTCTTAAATTATACCTAAATCTACAAAGTACACACAGAGACGATATTGGTTGTCACAAATAAATTTACAGCAAACTAAAATTTGTTGTATCCTTGGACTATCACATTATCCAGTTGTGATTACCAATACTTGTGTTCCGTATCACCAAATATTGTGCATATCAATTGATTTGTAATTCGCTTTTGGTTGCAAGCAACAGCAACCAGAAATAAATGTTATCTGCCAATCGAGTTTTTGTTCTAGCAATCAAATTATCCTGTAGTGGTGAATATTATATTATTGGATCACCGAAAATTTTAAAAACTAATTCGGTTGTACCAAATAATATATTGGTATGCTCAACTAATTAGTTGAATTTGATCGCTGTCATAACCATTTATTGATGTCATACCCCATTAAGAATTTTTTAGAAAAAAGTCTAAAAAAAAACAATCTTTGCGACGAAGTTCCTTATCACACGTTGCGGGATAGGGGCTAAAAGACAAAAAATTTAAACAACTCTGTTTTAACTACTTAATTACAACTTATAATTATCAACTATATTGGGTACTTTAGGATTGGGTTGGTTTAAAGGGAAGTTTTCTAGGTGGAGCTTGTGTATTACATATTGTAGTTTTGAACCCAATAAAAAGTTAATTTAGGAAAGCCAAAGTGCAAGACTGGCAAATTCATAAAATACAACCCTGAGCATGGAACACTTACTCTTACACTCATACTTTTGGTATGGTCTGTGACTAGGCTAATATATGAGGGGATATTTATTCCTTAATGGGAAATTTTCTTTGTGGAGTCGGTTTATTACATATTGTAGTTTTGAACCGAATAAAAAGTAACTTTAGAAAAGCCAAATGCTTAAAAAAATAACAGTTTCTTAAAAAAGTGAGTTTTCCTAAAAAAAGTTAATTTTCTAAAAAAAACAGAGTACCTTTTCCTAAAAGAAAATACCTTGTCTTTTCTCACAAATAGTACCTTTTCTTAAAAAAAGTAATATTTTGAAATAAGTACCTTTTCTTAAAAAAGTACATTATCTTACAGCAAATTGCCTTTTCTTAAAATGCTGCCTTTTCTTTAACCCTGCTGTTAGATTAGGACCATTTGGTCCAAATTTTTTCTGTTTTCCCTTGTATCTTTGGAACGGTGATATATACTGACTAAATTTTTCTGCTAATGGGGTCTTTTAATAAAACAATGTTATGTGCGAAAATTAAATTTTCTAACTTTATTCAGGACTGAGAAAAATACAAAATGACGAATCTTAGATTAGAGGACCATTTGGTCAATAGTACATTTTTTCATTACCAAGCGAATGTAAATTCATGTCAAATATTTAGAAGATGTTTTTGATATGTCAAATACTTGCTTTAGAAATTATTGAACCAAAATAGTTACAAAGGATAAGATAAAATTATTATTTTGGATGAAAATTCCAGTATGGACCAAATGGTCCCTCAATCTAAGATTCGTAAGTTTTTTCATTACCAAGCGAATGTAAATTCATGTCAAATATTTAGAAGATGTTTTTGATATGTTAGCGGATGTTTTTGATATGTCAAATACTTGCTTTAGAAATTTTTGAACCAAAATAGTTACAAAGAATAAGATAAAATTATTATTTTGGATGAAAATTGCAGTATGGACCAAATGGTCCCTCAATCTAAGATTCGTAAGTTTTTTCTAATCTAACAGCAGGGTTAAAGAGTACCTTTTTTGTAAAACAAAATAACTTTTCTGGAGATAAGTGCCTATTCTTAAAATTGTATATGTTCTTTCGTAGAAAAAAAACCTTTTCTTCAAAATAAGTACATTATCTTAAAAAAGTAACCTTTTCCTAAAAATACCTGTACTGAAAAAAGTACTTCTTTGTAAAAAAAATCATACTCTTATGGCTTTTTCTTACATAAAGTACGTCTTCTTAAAAATAGTACCTTTTCTTAAAAAAAACATTGTATTTTAATAAAAGAAGTACCTCTCTGTAAAAAAATTACCTTTTCCGGAATACATAACACATATTCTTGCAAAAAGGAACTAAAAATTTTTAAAAAAAATTCATTCTATAAACAAAAATAATTTCTTAAAAAAAGTTTATTATTTTACAAAAACTATCTTTTCCATAAGATTCATTTAAATTATCGCATTTTTCAACGGGCACCTTAGGCGTGTTATATACATAATATATAGCGAAAGGAACTCCGTTCCAACCGGGTGTCCCCTGACACCTCATGTAATTTTTTCTCCATGTTCTTCCTTTCTTCTTGCATTTTCGCATCGTTGCAGTTCTTTGGTGAGTTTGAATCCATAGCGCACTGTTGCATTTTCTATGAGTAGATATGAGTTTCGATTTTGGATTAGATTTTTATGGACGAAATATACTTGTAGAAATAAATTGAAGAGTAGCGAAACAGATGTTTCCTTGAAAGTTGTAGGAATGAGAAGCAATTAGCTTCATTTGTGGTATGTGGTTACTTTATTGGGGTAACCAGCGATGTTGCACAGGGTCGCTTGAAATCGATAGTTCCTAGGGTGTTTGGAAGTCTATATCCGGCTCTGGGTATATCTGGTCATCGCCCTGCCTCAGCGCCATCGCATTTGATATTAACAACTATGTGAAGAAGACAAGACATAGGTAAAGGAGAAGTCCGAGTCTTCTTCTCTGCTTAGAAAAGTTGGTAATTGGCATGATATTTTTTTAAATCCAAGTTTCCAGGATTAGGACAAAGTGAATCTTACTTTTACATAACTGCTAATGGTATGATATTTGGTGGACTTTTTATACTTATCAGCGTTTGTTAAAGCATCGTTACTTTCGGCGGCTGCCACATTGCCAAGGACTAGCGACAGTATCGAGTTCTTTGACATATTAAAGCTATTAAAACAATCCAGTGTGAAACCAGAGTGCAACTGCCTGAAAATTTTTAGTGGTTTGGAAGCAGGTCAGGACGAAAGCATTTACGTAAGTGCTTCGAGGTAAGGTTTACCACGAAGCAGTAAAGTAAGTAAAAGGATTTAAAGAAATACGCAATACAGCCAGCTTCTAGGTAAGCGGTAAAATTTAAAGTTTTTGTTTATGCCTTACGTCGAAGCACTAAGTAATGTCTTTAAAAATTATCTTACAACCTGCTCTTTGTAAGGGATAAAATATTTGAACTTATGTATGTTTGGCCCTTACGCCGAAGCACTAGGTAATGTGTTAATTTTATACACGAAAAACATAAACTTTCATGAGAATTTGCCGATTGTTTTTAGGATGTAGCAATTAAAAACGATGATGCAATTTTAAAAAAATTATTAGTCATTCAGTTGCTTCTGATCTACACACGTTAGTAGTTGAGTTTTTAAGTGAAAAGTGAAAAATAATAAATTCGTAATATATTCAAAACACTAATTAAATAAACTTGCAAATACAAATAGTAATTATTAAGTGTTAATTTACATCACTAAATCACTAGCGAAGCGCTTCTTGTAAGCACGAGCGAAGCGCTTTCAGTAAGCACAAGCGAAGCGTTTCCAGTAAGCACTAGCGAAGCGCTTCTGTTAGGCACCAAACACACTCGAATTCAGCGCTAAGTTAAGCCATGAAATACGTGTTTCCTTTGTAAAAAGGTATTGCTTCCTAGTGGGAATAGCCCATATAAAACTCATGCCTTCCGTAAGGGAGAGGGTAAGGGATGAAATTCGATTTTTCGATTACAAACCTGCTTACTCGGTCCACTGTCAGCTAAATAGAAATGGAGTGTTCGCTGATTAAATGAAGCATTTTATTTGAGTATCCAGGTACCACCAGATATGATGGTACGTGTATGTACGTCCTTGTTACCATTTATTTTTAGGAACCATCGCGCGTTTTTACTTCTTTCGTTGACATATCAGTTGTATGGTCTTCAATATCACTTTTAAGTCATTAAAATATACAGTATCCAATTTTGCTATTGTTAAAATTTAGTTAACACGGGGGGGTTACTATGTAACTCGATTCGAAGACTAAAGCTACCCGAAAGCTATTTTCTATTCGAATTTGAAATGGTACCATGTAAAACTTACGGATCGAACAAAAAGTGTGGCCACACAATGCCAGTGCTTTCGAATAAAAATTTTATTGAGTTGGCAATGCTTTTTGTCAAATGTCAATTCACTTGGTAATTATTCAAGCAACAGATTTGCAGCTGCACAAACAATTGAGCAGCAAAAATTTAAAAAATAAAACAAATGGATTCTGTTGCGTTGTGGTTTAAAACTACAAACGAACGTGATGAACGGAGAGCTCTACGAGATGGAATACGGATCTCATTCTTGTCGGACAAAAGGTAAGGTTATATTTTATATGCTTTGCAAATAAAAGGTAGAATGTTGTCTTAGCTTTGTAAAGAATTTCAGACTTTCCAAGGAAGCTTTCAATTACGTACTGGAAAGCTTAAAGGATGTGTTACCCTAGTCCATGCGATCAACGGCAGTAACACCAGAAATAAAGTTGGCCAATCGGAGCGGTGGATGGAAGTCATATTCAGATGGTGCGACCAGCTACAAATGAACATCTATTTTTCAGTAGAAAATTAAAGCACAGCATCAATGCAATGGTGGCAAGTATTACATTCCTAAGTAAAATATTTTTTGTAAACTTCCAATAATATACATACATGTATAATGTACATATTTATTTTAAAAGTAGATTTGTGACCACAATATGGTAATTAGGGTAGTAAATTGATGTCTTGGAGGTGCTTCCCACATATGGGCCCTTTCTGACGAAAGAGAATTGTTAAGAAATAACTATTTAAGTGGCGACAATTCTTCATGGGTAATAGGTAAGTAATGTGATTTTCTGTTCAATGTCTCTGCATGTTAAGTAGTTGTATACTAACGTACGTATTATTTCAGGCGACTCAGGATATCCATTAGAACCTTGGATACTTACTCCCTACCGTAATACACCTGAAAATACTCCAGAAAGTCGTTACAATGAATGTTTTTCTAAGTCGAGGTCGATTATTGAAAGAGTGTTCGGAGTAATAAAAGGTCGATTTAGATGCCTGCTTGCAGCAAGAGAACTCCAATACTCGCCAACAAAGGTAGCGCAAATTTTAAATGTATGTTGCGCTTTACATAACATTTGTATTAAGTATAATGTTGATCTGCCAGAATGCGAAGATACTTTTGACGACGGGCATGAAGATGAAGCTGTACCAGAAGAATATCACGATACTAACAGTGAATTATCAAGAATAACTCAAGCGATCAGAAATCAAGTAAAAACCAGTGTAAACTAATTCATCAATGTTTATTAAATGCTACGAAATGCTTAAATGTTGACTTAAAATTAAAATTCACTCTAAATAATAAAAAAAAAAATTAACTTCCAATTCAATGGCACATAAACATTTCATTAATTTAATGAGCTCTGCAATTCGAACATTTGTCGTTTCAGTTCCAGCTTTGAGCGCTTCAATTGTTGGTTTTCGATGTCCATTTTAAGTTTGTGTTCGAATTTCTGTTTTGCCAAATCGTACTTTTTTTCTTTAAGCTGCAATTTCTTCCGACTCTGGCTTACTAAAGATTTTAAATTGTCGTTTATTTTGAGCAGGACTTTAATAGAGTTCTGTTGATAGTCTATTTGGTTATCTACCTGTATATTTAATAGCTGTCTTTCGCTGACAACACGACGGTTTCTGGTCGGAGGGCAAGGTGTAGAGTCGTAGCGCTGATGAGCATTGAGGCGGAGAAGTGGGCGAAATGTTCTGATCAGGTATTGAACCATTGATTGCTTCCACAAGAAGTTCGTCTTCCACGTTTGATGGCTCTGTCGGGTGATCAGCAGTCGTGGGATTTTTTGCGCCGAATTTTTTTACTTGCAGTTCTTTGACTGCTTCTCGCATATTTATGAGTTCAATTGCCCTCTCTTCTAGCGGCGATATTATGCACAATCTAGGTGGACCGCCACCTGTGCCGGAAAAATGTTGCTTATTTTTTCGCAACTTCGCCTTTAAATTGTTTTCGTGATCACACCAAACCTGTAAAACAAATTAATAATCTGTAGAAGATTATAAAATATCTTGTTTGCCTAACATACCTTCTTCCAGCCGGGTACGTCACGTATTGGTGGCCCAAAGATGTTTAGATCATTTTCTAAGCGCTTCCATAAACTTTGGGATTTTGCCTCTGCCTCCGGTGTTTTTAAGTAACCCTTTGTCATATCAGGGTGCAACGTCATAAAATTGATCATAGCTTCGAATTGGCACTGTTTTGTGTTTGTACTTTTGTTGGTCGATTCCCTTTAATCAATTTAATTTGTAATTTATGTTAAAAAATCGAAAAAAATATATAAGGAACTTACATTTCTGTACCCTTTCGCGAATTTAATTGCAAACGAGTAAAAATATGAAGAAACGAGCACTTTTGACATTCACAATCGAGTTGCATAGTTGCCACTTATTCGAAAGTCGAGTAAGAAATCCGATTATCGAGAATTGTTCATTCGAATTCGTGATACATGGTGGCAAAAATCCGTTTTCGTTTTATTTTCTTATAGAATCGAATTACATGGTAGGGGCCCTGATATACTTCGAATGTTTTGAACACTGAAGGAGATATATTATTTACATTTTAAATTGGTGTTGTGATAATGGCGTTATAGTTTGCAGATTAATTACTAGTGGTGTTTAGAAAAATCTTCGCAGCATAATGGACGTAAGATTAATGAATTGTAATACACACAAACCAATTTTTTTCAAATGATTCTATGCGTTTGGTTATATGTGCTAATATTCATACATTCAACAATACAGTTCACCTTTCGTTTGGAAATCAAACATCAATCGTAAATTCAATACTGACTCGAATTTCGATTTCCTATTCCGGGTGTCAAATAAAAGCTCTTTTTGTTTTAATTGACAATGCTAATTGTACCTTTCCCAAAAGAAAATGACAATAAAAATGTTGTGTAAATAAATAGCTACAATTTGAAAAACTGGCTATATCTCTCAAGCGGAGCGTACAAACGCAAAATTACAATATTTTTATTAGTTTCCAACGTAGAAAATTTGATCCAATTCACATCGTAAAAAAATTGGTGATTTTTAGAAGAAACAAAAATTCGATGTGATTTGGACAACATTTTGTATACAACCCTTGGACAAATTTTTTATTTCTTTCGTAGGATGCTCCATTCGGGAAACATAGTAATTTTTCGAATTTTTTATAAGTACGGATCGGATTTCCATGCATTTATTTTTGACCAATATGCGCATAAAACATGCTCGAAAAAGGTGAAAATATTCCTTAAACATTAAAAAAACCAGCACAAAAATTGAAGTCGGGTAAACCGACATAAACATACCCTTACTCTAAGTCATCCATTTCGTCCGAGTTCTTTTAAAAAGCCCTTATTTATACACCCCTACGTTGGACGAGTGGGCGTGGAAAATGTGGCAATATTCAATAGAAGATTGACATTATGCTAAATATTATTTAATACTCAACTTAGTTAAGATCGTGAATTGTTTTGGGGAACTTTAATGACCACCAACCAATTGTCCACCCAATATTTAAATGGAGGATACAAAAAATAGCATGTCGAAGTTGTTAATTTTTTTTCACAGTAGCTTTTGCCAAAATATTGAAGTACCAAAATTTATTAGGATCGGTTGTAATTTACTGGTGATATCGAGTCGGCCAACGGGAAATACACCCGGCTGTTGTCTGGGAAGTACGAAACTAGGCGTGACACAGTAGACAGATATTAATTACACAGTAGCTTTTAGCAAAATTTTGCCAGTACCGACTTTCATTAAGATCGGTTGTGGTTTACGAGAATTATCGTGTCGACCAACAGGTCATCGGCCCAACTTTTGTATGGGAGGTACCAGAAAGTGTGTGTCAAAACCTCTCATTTCCCATATAAGAGTTTAATTTGACTAAATATTTTCTAGTACGAAATTTCAGAAAGATTGGTTCGGTTTTGCGGGACTTCTCGTGCCGAACAACCAATTGGCAAAACAACTTATTTAATGGGAGGTACAAAAAGAACACTGAAAACAATTTTTGTTGGCGGTCGGATGTATGAGGCTCACTGAGTCTTAAAAACTAGTTAACTTAGGCGCCGCTAAAACAGGCAATTGTGGTTACTAAAATTAAAAGACATTATTTTCACAAAAATAATAGAGCCTTTGTTTTTGTGGTGCGTCATCTGGTGACCCAACTAAACCTAATAAACCACGATGTAGGAGGTCCTGAGAATCGGTCATCTCCAAAAACTTAGTGTGGTTACTCAACTTAAACTGAATGAATGAATCCACTACAATGCTACAAATTTTGCAGAAAATTCCTAAAAATCTCCCATAAAAAGCTTTATTACAGAAACAACTATGTCAAAGCAGCGAGGCCGGTGTCGGACCCTCAGCAGAGCAGAGGAGAAAGACATCTGTCTAACAAAAGACATCTGTCTAACATTTAAATTTTTAAATTTTTGTGTAAGTTCCAAATAATTTGAAATTTTATAAATTTTCACTTTCTACTTCTCGGTAATAAGGGGAGTTAACGAAAAATTTAATTTAGTTTTTCCTGACTATTATTTAAATTTGTATTAAAAAAGGCAAGAATTTATTATCAAATTTTGAATCTCCATAATTAAGCGAGTTATATAAAAATTATATTAAATTTTTAGATTAGTTTATCAAAAGTATTTAGTTATCAAACATATCGACCTTTTCCACAAATCCAATCTTCCGATAACTCGATAATTAATCGAGCTATCTAAAATTTTCGACTTATTTTGATGCCTTCTATAAACCAGCACTTAGCTAGTCCTTTACAAAATTTTAAATTGTTCGCAATTTAGTATTTCATACTAATTTCGTGGCCCTATTTTGAGCCTCTCCCGTAGTCCGGCAATTTTGCCTAGTTCTGTTATTATTTATATGTATTTATTGAATGGAAATATTTTTTTTAAGTTTCTAAAAAGAATATGCATTAAAGGAAAATATGCATTAATAAGTCACAGTGATTTTTCTGCGAATTGTGTGATTCGTCAAGATATACATATGTATGTATATTACTTTAAACTATGGGAAAAAACATGAAATACCATAACTAGCAATAAGTAATTATATTTGTTAGTGAATGCATTTTTAGGAAATGCATTTTTTCCAAACAAAAACTCTTCATATGAATGAATTTGTTATGAAATGTATTTTTTTTTTCAAACAAAAGCTCTTCATAATGTGTTTTTCGTTCTTGTAACAATGCTTTAAAACAAAAAACCTTTAGTGTTGTCACAGCATCTCCAGAATACGAAATTTAAATGATAAGATAAGATAATCTGAAAAAAATTAACATATTTATTTTATTGTGAACCGACAGAATTTAAAAACCATTAGTTAGGAGCAACAATACTCCTTCTTATTAAAGTGCACTAATATACACTCCGGTTCACTTATTTAAGGGCACTAAAAATTCCGTAATCAGCAACCTGTATCTTTTGCAATTTGTAACCAATAGCAGAATTTTAAAATGGAAATGGAAGCTAGACATCTTGAGATATAAAAGAAATCATGACAATGGTGGTTTCTTAACTACAGAACTTTTCTCAGCAATTTATAAAAAAAAGTCAAAAAATGTGCTGTTTTTTTTTCACTTGAAAAAAGACACTTTATTAATTTTAATGAAAATCTGTTTTCTTGTTTTTTTATTCTATTTTACTTTACTTAAGAACTGCTAGTAATGGGTACAACCTCAATTTTTTTAATAACTTCAAATATACGTGTTTTCATTGAGAGATAAAGAGAATTCATGTAATTCAACGAAATTTGATTCCAAGCATCCTTAATGGCCTGTATTAGTGACTGCTTGTCATCAAATTGTCTACCTCCTCCATTGACCTTACGGGATAACCAACCCTCGACATTTGCGATAAATTTTAGCTCTGGCGAATAGGGTGGCCACTCAAAAATATTAACATTTTGGCTTGCAATGAACTCCTTTACAACTCTGGCGTTGTGTACAGGGGCATTATCCTGTTGCCATATCCAAGATATGGGACCAAATAGTTCACTGAACTTCGTAAAAGCCATTTCCAATAACGTTTTATAGCTTGAACCAGTCATTTTTGCACTTTGAAATTCAAGATCGATGGTGCAATAGTACTTAAAAGCACCCCACACCATAACGACGCCCTCTCGGCTGTGATTTTTTTGGAAATAATAGTTGTAGCCATCAGTTCCATCGAAATTAAACTTCATCTCATCCGTAAATACAACGGTTCTCTAGTCATTTTCATGACCTCTGGGCTGCACATCTCATACCTTGTAGTCTCTTGCGAATTAAAGTCGCTTTTCCTTACGAGGAGCATTAAGTGGCGGCTTTTTTGTAATTTCAGGTATTTGATTACTCACAGCTCTTAATTACTCTGCGTACTGATGACTTGCTCGCTTCCACTCCAGCTTGAGCTCTTATTTTGACAAGGATAAGGCAGAATTAGAAGCAATTCTGATGATTTTTCTTTTCTCATACGTAGACAAAGACAATGAAACCCTACCTCTAAAATTTTTTCCTTACCCCTCGGGGTCCTTGATGTAACTGTCGACAACTGTTGGGCTCTGTTCTATTTTTTTTAGCTATTGCGCGGTTAGAATGTCGTTCAGAACTGTAAACATCGATTTTAGTTTTTTCCGATAGATTTAAAATTTTTTGTTTTTCCATTTTGACTAGTAAAATGATTAAGATGTAATAAATTGTAATAAAAAACGCTCCCTACAAAAAATCATCACTTACTTAAAAAATAAGAAAGTGCCTTTATTCGAGTGACCCAAAAAAATAACAAATTTTTGGGCTTTTGTATAAATTGCTCAAAAAAGTTATTTAGTTAAAATACCACTATTGTCATGATTTTGTTTATATTTCAAGATGTCTAGCTTCCGTTTCCATTTTAAAATTCTGCAATCGGTTAAAAATTACAAAAGATACGGGCTGCTGAATATGGAATTTTTAGTGCCTTTAAATAAGTGACCCGGATTGTATTTCAAGAGAGATACAAAAGATTTCAAAAGATTTACAATTACACTTATATAATTAAATCACGATTTCGTAGCTATATTTATTTCGAGTTAGACTAATCTGTTACTACATGTAACAGATTTGGTGATTCATTACAAAACTAACACCGCTTTTTCTTGGCGTGCATATCAGCCAAATATTATCGGGAGTCGGTTTAATATATACTCGTCCATATTGTATGTTGTAGGTAACATTCAGTACTCAGTTCTCTGTTCTCTATCATAACATGGATGTGTGTAAACTTGGGTATTAATTTACAATTATACACATGTCTCAGATGCAATTGCGCTCAGAAACCAAATTGCATTTTAAAATGCAATCAACTAAATTACAAGGACTTGCATTCACACGCATTAATACATGCCACAGGGTATAAATGTTGTGACATAACCAGGAAAGCCATGGATATTGAAATTCGAATGACACATATTAAGCAACAATTGTATAGAACCAGATATTAAAGTTTAGAATGAAATAATTTAAAATTCGAATAATTAAAAATAAATTCTTTCCAATATATAAAAAACTCGTGTCGCGGTGTGCAATTCAGGATCGATCTACTTCGAGTTAATTGAAAATGATGTGTGCTAAAGATTAATGTAAAGCAAAATATTAGTTATAAACCAAATTGTAGTTATTTGTAAAAATGGTATACGGAAATTCACTCAGAAAGTTTGAATAGCAACAGTCCTGGTTCCACTAACAGGACATAACTGTACAAGAAAAATAGCTGTGGCACCTAGACATCTAGAATGTTGGTTCAACCTAGTGAGTGAACGTATAGCCACCATGAGCATAAAAGCGAAATGTTTTAACATTTGGTCAATTTGTTTACATGTCCCTACAGGAGATAAAGACGATGACGATGAGAAGGCAGGGACACACACACACAGTGAAATTTGACAGGGATTATTTTCGTAGAATATTCAAATTTGCACTAAAACGACCAGCTACGGATTCAGAATATTCCACGAATTTATTCCCCATTAAATTTCATTATGGGTCGTGATAGATAAAAATTCTCTATCATTACTTCCAGACGTCCTTTTTTGAAACAAGGTCAAGTAAACTGCATCAAAATAACCGGCACAATATCCAAATGTTCTGTCAATTTATTGTGAAATTGACTTTACTAGAGGATTTCGCAGACGAGAATCGCTCATCTTCAGTTTGCGTATGTCCTTTTAGTCCTTTTTTAAAGATTTAAGTATTGAAATCTTAAAATCTATTCCACAATAAATTGGGAGAACATTTGGATACTTTGCCGGTTATTGTGGTGCAGTTTCCTTGACCTTGTTTCAAAAAAGGACAAACAGGACGTCTGTAAATAAGCATAGAGAATTTTTGTCTATGACGACCTATAATGAAATTTAATGAGGAATAAATTCGTGGAACATTCTGAATCCATACCTGGTCATTTTAGTGTCAATTATGGGTACTTTTTAACAAAGGGCGAAAAGGAGCCTTCAAACTTTGAAAAAGAGCATTTGAATATTCTTCGAAAATAATCCCTGACAAATTTCACTGAAGGCATGTTATCACAAGAATTCGCTCAATTCAATACTCATACTCGATTTTTAAATTTATGCCGGGTAGTATCGGATAAGAATGTTCAAACTAGCGACTCATATAAAAAAAGTGTAGCGGCACATCGGCCTACATTTTTTTGGGTTTCAGTTTATTCACCTAGTGTGATCATTTGGCGCAGGAATCGTCCTCGCCCAAAATTGGTGTTGCACAGTGTAACGGTGTACGTCTAAACAAATATTGTACATATCAATTGATTTGTAATTCAGTTTTGGTAGCAAGAACTGAAATTGGTAGTTGAAGACACAGCAACAAGAAATAAATGTGAGCTGTCAATCGAGTTTTAGATCTAGCAATCAATTTATCTTGTAGTGGTGAATTTTCTATTAGTTGGAAGAACGAAAAATTTGAAAACTAATTCGGTTGTACCAAATAAAATATTGGTAGTCTCAACTAATTACTTGAATTTGATGGCTGTCACAAACAATTGTTGAAAAAACAAAATTATTATTATTTATATTTTATTTTTTGTGGGTAATGTATTACCATGGGAAACCCATCTCCATTTTTATCGAAAATATGAAAAAATTAGAAAAAATTTCTATATCTCGGAAACGGAGCGTCAAATCGAAAAAAGAACTATTTTTTGGGAGTTTCTCAAGAATTTTCAGAAAGTGGTCCAACCCGTATTTACTTTCCTTTTTTTAAAAAATCTCCAAAATAACAAAATCACTAAAATAAAAAATGGCTACAACTCGGAAACGGGCGTGGAATCGGAAAAATAATAAATTTTGTACCTCCATAGGAGGCTGTAAAGAATGAATGTTTTTAAGACGGCATCACGTTTTTAAACAAATCACAAAAACTAAAATTTTCTAATAAAAAATCCCTAAAACATCATTATGTCTATGTTTCGGAAACGGAGCGTTCAACCAAAAAATAACCCATTTTTCCGAGTTTCTGAGGGTTTTTCATAAAGTGGTCCAATTCGTATTGACTTTTCTGTTTTTAAAAACTCGCCAAAATAACAATATCGCTAAAAATTAAAAATGGCATTAACTCGGAAATAGTGCATCTAAACGAAAAACTAATCAATGTTTGAGCTCCATAGGAGCTTTTAACCACTTAATGTCTTTCATAAAAAAATTTTTAAACTAAAATTTTTCAAATAAAAAAGCGCAAAATTTTTTTTAACGATTTTTGATGATTTTTGATTTTGAAGTGATGCCAGACATCCATAGGTCAAAACTTCCTATGGAGAAACTAGTGTGATGAGATATACCAACTGGACAATTCGATTTGTCGATACCAGAAAAATATACGTAGACTTTAATAACCTTCTTTTGATTTCGTATAGAACATTAAATATATGCCAACCGTTGTTTTTGTCCAAATTATATCATATTCTGGGTCTATACGCCGTAAAATGTGAAAATGTACTTTTACCCTATTTTTCGGGTTTTGCACAAATTTGTTTCTAACTTTCTGGTTAAATAATAGTTTTCCTGAAAAGTTCTCGTGTAGCATTCAACTGCATTTCTTTGCAACAAGTGCTAGGTTGCAGAAAAACTCGGTTGCGATACCCCGCAGCCGAATTTAGAGGTTGTCACAACCTCATTGGAGGTTGGCAGAACCTCATTAGAGGTTTACACAACCTCATTAGAAGTTGACACAACCTCTATAGTGGTTCTCACAACCGAATGTAGATAATGATTTATTTTCCTCTATTCTTATTACAAAAAATAGGGTAATCTTTAGGGTAACACATTTGTTTTACATGTCACACCAAACCTTTTTAAGAGGCCCGGGCAACATGAGTCACCGCACCAATTTTGGCGTGTTGTATCTATTGATGTAGGTCCTAAACCGTTCCACAAACAATTTATTGCAGCATATCTCCAACGACCAACCTTGAAGAGTTTCAAAACAGTTGATATCTGCTTGGAAATTTTCAGAAAAATTAGACGATTTAAACAAAAATCCTTATCAATTAAACATTATTTAACTTCTTTTAATATAATATTTGTTTTAATCTTTAATATTTTAAACGTCAAGTTGAATACGAAATTCGGTTGTACCTACAGAATTCATGAGAAATTCGGGTACAGCAACCGAATTAACGCCGGCTACGGTCGTTGCAACAGACTTAAGTGTTAAATCGGTTATTGATACAACCGAATTGATACTAAATTCAGTTGTGTAATCCGAATTGATACTAACTTCGGTTGTGACCCGAATTTATGCCACATTCGGTTACTCCAACCGAATTGGGTAGCAATTTCGGTTGTTGTATCGCAATTATTTCCAAATTTGGTAGTATCAACCGAAATTTTTGGAAAATTTGGTTGACAGAGCGAATATAATTCAAGATTCGGTTGTCACAACCGAATCGATTAAAAAACCAGGTTGTTTCACCCGTATGTCAGTTGTGAGGACTGAATTCGTTCGTGACAACTTCAATTCGGTTGTGGCAACCCCAGTTCCATGGTAACAGTCAAGTTTACGGTTGCTACAACCTCTTTTCAACCAAATAGTTCTTTGGGTGCAGTGAGTAATATTTTAAATATGAATTCTTATATTGTTGGATCTTCCGTTTCAGATGAATGAGGTTTTATAAATACTCAAATTGGTTAGTACAACTTAATTCCTTTGGTACCAACTTATATTTAGTAATATCTATTTTTAATGTATCAATATCATGGACAAATAAATATGATGAACGACAGTTATGAATTCTGATCAAAATATAGAATTTATCATGTAATTTTCAATGCCTGAATTGAGTTCCACCTAATATTTTCCTAGTGTGCATGTTCTGTGGGTGCCTAGAGGGACCTGTGGCCGCTATCGTAGCCATGGCATTAAGATGGTCCTAGGTGATTTTAATGGTAATGTTAGCAGGGTCAATATTTTCTAAGCAACCATCAGTTAATACACGCCATCACTTAAGACAACGGAATGGCACTGCTTGATTTCGCCGCAGTACAAGATTTGAACTTAAAGACATGTAAAAGGATACTTGGATCTCTCCTGGTTAACAAACGAAAAACCCGATTGGTGACACTGTAATTGATGGAGCAAACTGGTGTACTGGACGTAGATGTGGTTCGATGAGGTAATATCGATTCAAATCCTAGTTCCGACTGTTTACATGTTTTCTATTTGCAGAAAGCCCTTGATCTCTTTAGCTTAAAGGCAATTAAAAATATTCTTCTTAGAAATAGTTTCAGAACGAATCCTACATACAATATGTATTAAAATTTGTTTATCTGTTCAGACCAAATGTAATATACAAAGTAATATACAATCAAGGGTTTAAGAAGAATGTATGGCATCAACGAATTCCGTGCGCCGATTTTTGTCTTTGACAATGGATTTCATTTGAAGCCATGATGCAGATTAAAAAACTGAAATATTTAATTAAACTTTTTGTGTCTCTTATAGCTTTTTTCCAAGGACTCGAATTTTTATATATATTCCCAATAGATGGCAACAGTTAAACAAAATTTGAAAGCGAACAAGTTTTGGACTGTGAAATATCCATGCATAACAAAAATGTAAAACGACTGTTAGAAGAATGTCGAAATCTTACCCTATTGGTTTACGTAAAATTATTCTACAATTAATACGAATGCCAAGAATATCATTATTTACAATATATACCACCCTACATACTGTATTAACTAAAACCAATTTAAAATGTACTTGCAGTTTTCTCGGGCATCCAAACAGCTCTGATACTACCCATCGTACATATATCAATGTTGCAAAAAGCCGCTGTGATAAAATTCGTGTTTCAAAGTAGTTCCCTTGTGTTTTCGGTAGATATCCCATTTCATATATTATGCTACAGGTATTTCTTTTAAATCTTCATGTATAATTTATCTATCAACATTAACTTTGAAACATAAACTCTTTGTCGCACACAAAGGTATTTACTTGCCTACCAACACATTCAAAATACTCGCACATTCTCACCCATCAGACCTTAGGAGACTTTGAGATACAAATAGAAATCCTTTGATACCAAAGTAATTCCATGATATTGTAACCTATAATCTTGACTAATGATGCTACCTGAATTAATTTCATTGATGTTAAAAACATAAATCTTAATGTTAAAACAACGACAATAAACAACAAAATATAGCAAAAGTTTGGTCATGAACTGAAATAGCAACAAAAAAACATCCCGAGGATTTTCACATGACCCAAGTGACGTTCGAAAAGGTTGAAATACCACAACGCAAAAGCAAACATGGAGCAGCAGATGATTGTCGTAAGCTTGGGTGTTTGTGGGAGTGTGACAGGACAGGGCGTTAGCATGAAAGGAATTTCAAGATTTATGGTTGTCAAAGTTAAAACCTATGATGGCAAATGATTTAAACATTTTTGTGTTTATGTTTTTCACCTAACCACATCACACCACATAGCATCTGATCACCTGTTTCACTTTTCCACCTTTAGATCCGTGCGCACCACTTCCCTACGTCTCATTTATTTTCTGTGTAAAGGACTTTAAGGAATTTGTTATTAATATACCAGACATGTTCTTAGACATGACGATGAACATACCATGATACATTCTACTACATATGTACAAAATTTGTAAATAACTTAGTCATATACGAGTGCATTTTTGTGACTACATACATCTTCTATGTCATATTTTATGTATATTAGATTCTCGCACAATTCTCGCATTTTTCGCATGCTGTGCGATAAAAGGGTATTGACTGAATTCGTCGGATATTTTAAGGCTTAACATAGTGATTTGTAGCTATGGATATTACCTATAAAGACGAACAACTCAATTAAGACATACGAATATACTGCATATATAATATTACGTTTGATATCCCTACCTGCAACTCCGCTCACATTTAATGCACTCTAAACTAACTACTTCGCATCTAGGGATGGTTAATACTTGAATTATTTTTATCGGAGCCGGCTGCCTACTTTAACATTGATATGTCCTAGGTAGTAGTCAATTATCCGACTCTGCATGACTTTTCAACTAACTTGAAGTTAGTTGCTTATAACTTAGTTAAAGGTTAGCTCTGAACTAATTGGCTGTAAGTTGACGTTATTTAACTAAACTATTAGTTAATTTGCGTGTAGTAATGTTTGCGTCCAATTATTTAATCTTACGAATCAATAAATCACAAAAGGAGAATAAAACGCAAAAGGAAAATATTTACAACAAAATTATAAACACAAAATATTTGCCTTTTGTTAAAATTCGGCATGTCCTCTGCCCTTCATACCTGTGTATAAAAAAAATTGGCGAAACTAATTTGCTTTCCAGTCGCAGGTTTCATGCAATTCTCTCGAACATAGGGAAAATTCCCGATGGGCGTATTTTCTCAACGATTGTAGATGGGTGGAAATTCCTGATTTTACTTCCATGTATTTTCTTCTTGACTACGAGATTTATAAGGTGCATGGGATCAAGGGGTACATTATTTGGCATTTGCACGCAAAGCTCTTCAAATTCAGATTATTAGGAATGAAACTCCCTGGCTCGTGTATTTTCTAGATGCAAATGATGCATCAGAAATGGGTTGTTCCCCAGACAATGCGTCGAATTGGAACGATGTTCCTTATCGCACGAAATGTAAAATACTTAAACAATTTTTTATTACACTATTATTGTACAACCCAGTATTATCAAATATATTGCCTACTCTTGCTCTGGTTTATTTCTAGACTAACATAATTTATTGTATAAACCGAAGTTTTCGAGGTGGACCCTGTAACCAATATTTAGTATATATATAAGTATTGTAGTTTTGAACCCAATAAAAAGTAAATTTAGAAAAACCAAAGTGAAAGAAGTTTAAAAACGAAATTTTTGTTTAAAAAAGTTCCTTTTCTTAAAAAATGTAAATTTTCTCAAAAAATTCCTATTCATATTCTTAAACAAAGAAATTTTGCTTAAAAAAATATATTATCTTAAAGAAGTATCTTTGCTTGAAAAAGTATATTTTCTTACAACAAATTTCCTTTCCTTACAAAACTACATTTTCCTTAGAAATTACCTTTTTTGTGAAACAAAATAACTTTTCTTGAGATAAGTACCTACTCCTAAAAATGTACATACTTACTTACTTATCCGGTCTCGGACAACCCCGGTGGGTCAGGGACCTTACAAAACGAAGATAACCTATTTCGCCAACTAGTTCGATCTATTGCTTTATTGCTCCAGTTGGCAATACCAAGTGTACGAAGGAATTCGTCACCCTGATCCCTCCAGCGGAGTCTTGGTCTTCCTATTTTTCGTCTTCCTTCGCGTTCGGTTTCGAAAACCCTTCGTGCTGGTTCATCTTCATCCATTCTACTGACATGGTCTAGCCAGCGCAATCGCGTTATCTTGATCCGCTTAACTATGTCAATGTCAGGATAAAGCTCATACAGCTCATGATTCATGCGTCGCCGATACTCGCCGTTGTGCACTATAGGGCCATAAATTTTTCGGAGTATTTTTCTCTCGAAGACTCCTACAGATGTTTCGTCTGCTTTCGATAGGACCCAGGATTCTGCGCCATAAAGCAAGACAGGTTGAATGAGAGTCTGGTACAGCTGGACTTTTGTTACTCGAGAGAGGGCTTTATCTCTAAAGTGCTTGCTTAGCCCAAAATAACATCTATTCGCAAGCACAATTCTCCGCTTGATTTCAAGGCTGACGTTGTTGTTTTTGTTCACGGCAGATCCGAGGTATATAAATTCGTCCACTAACTACCTCGAAGTTATAACGGTTATCAACGTTGACGCTTTGGTCTAATCGCGTGGAGGCCCGGTTCGTTGAAACCATTAATTTTGTCTTGTCCTCATTTACCGTCAGACCCACCTTTGCTGACTCCTTTTCAATTCTCGAAAAAACCGCAGTAACTTCTCTAATTGTGCGCCCAATGATATCAATATCATCAGCATACGCGAGCAGAATGTGACTTTTGCTGCTGATGGTTTTATTCATGTTGACTGCAGCTTTTCTCATAATGATCTCCATTAAGATGTTAAAGAGATCGCACGATAGGGTGTCGCCTGGCCTGAGGCCTTGCTTAGTTTCGAAAGGTTCGGTAAGAGCCTTACAAACTTTCACTGCGGATTTGGTGTTCGTCAAGGTCATCCTGCAAAGGCGCATGAGTTTTGCAGGAATACCAAGCTCTGCCATTGCTTCATAGAGTTTCTCCCGTATCGGACTATCTAAGGCCGCTTTATAATCGATAAATAGATGATAGGTGTCGATTTGTTTTTCGTGTGTCTTCTCCAGGATTTGACGTAGCGTGAAAATCTGGTCAGTTGTCGATTTTCCAGGCCTAAAGCCACACTGGTGTGGTCCAATCAGGTCAGCAATAATTGGTTTTAGTCTTTCGCACATTATACTTGATAGAACCTTATATGCTATGGATAAAAGGCTTATTCCACGGTAGTTGGCACAGATACTTTTAAATATGGGACATAGTACACTGAGACTCCAATCGCCGGGTATGCATTCATCTAACCAAATTTTGCTAATGAGCTGATGCATGCACCTTATCAGCTCATCGCCGCCAGCCTTAAACAGCTCCGCCGGTAATCCATCGGCTCCTGCGGCTTTGTTGTTCTTAAGCCGGGCAATAGCTGCTCTGACCTCGTCTTGGTTAGGAGGGGCGCAATCAACGTCGTCGTCCATATTGTGATCGATTGTCCCATCGTTATTGGATATCTCAGGTACTAGTAGCGCGGAGAAATGCTCTCTCCATATTCCCAACATGCTCTGCACATCTCCATGTCCATTAGTTCCGTTTTTAACTTTTTGGTAGAATTTTCGGGCTTCGTTCTTCCTTCTGTATGTCTCAATTTTCTCACTCTCACGCTTTCTCCACAGCCGTTTCTTACGCCTAAAGAGACGGTTTACCTCCTTTCGTTTCTCCCTATACCGCTCAGTTGCAGCTCGTGTTGCAATTGACTGAAGCATTACCATACGTGCAGCGTTCTTTTCGTCATTTGTAATGCGACACTCTTCATCGTACCACGGTTTATTGCGAAGCGAGTTTTCGAGAAATGGGTTTCCACTGCGCATCAGGATCGTCATCGGGAGGGGGTGGGTTCTGTGCCAAAAGTTGCGAGAGCTTCCTTGAGTAGGATGTGGCTACCTCTGGTAATTGCAGCTTCCTCGGCGTCTGGTTTCGTACGATTTTCGCTCTACTTAATACCCAAGTAGCCTTGTGGATGTCTCTATGCTGGAATCTTGTAATTGTTGGATTAAGTACATTCTCCCTTCCTACTTTGGCATTAAAATCTCCTAGTACAATCTTAATATCATGGCCAGGGCAGCGGTCATACGTTTCCTCTAGGAGCTCATAGAATATGTCTTTGGCATCATCATCTTTCTCTTCTGTCGGGGCATGCACACAAATAGGGAGATATAAAAATATTTCGCTTTTATGCGGATTGTGGCTATACGTTCACTCAAAGGATTGAACCTAGAGACTAGATGTCGCCGTCTTTTGCCAACTACAAATCCGCAACCAAATTCATGTTTTTTTTCATGGCAACTGTAGTATATATCGCAGTTTCCTTTTCTTGTGCAGCCATGACCTGTCCATCGCATTTCCTGGATTGCGGTAATGTCAGCCTTATAACTTTCGAGGACATCTGCCAGTTGGATACTTGCACCGGATCTATATTTAGTTCTTACATTCCAAGTGCATATCCGTAAATCGTGATCCTTATAACGTTTGCGGGGGTCGTCAACAATGTTTATGTTTATGTTTTCTTGTTCGTTTACGTATTTTCACTACCATTATGAACGGTGGCGCGAGGCAAACCCAGTAAAAATTTACATATTTTTGAAAAAAGGATCAATTCTAAAAAAATTCGACTTTTAAAAAAAAAAAACATTTTCTTCAAAAAAAATACCTTTTCTTAAAAAAAATGCCATTTCTCACAAAAATTCCTTTTCTGAAAAGTACCTGTTTTTAAAAATAAAATAATACCTTTTCTTTTCTTTTCTTGAGATAACACTGTGATAGTTTTTGACCGGAAAAAAAATGAACTTTGATGAATCTTTGAACATAAATATCTCCGGTCTTGGAAGGGTTAATGCGAAGTATTATACCTTAAAACAAAGCCTGAAGTGTTGCCTACAACCTGAGTCTAGGTAGAAAATAGGTTTACTAGGGCTGTTTTTTGAGAAAATCAGATTTTTAGCAAAAAAGGGAGGTTAAAAAATCGTATTTTTTAAATTTGTCCCCAATGGGTTAATAAAATGTAATATGTTTATATGCAGATTTAAAGAGTTTTTAATGGTCTTTGTAATGATATTCACCGGAATCAGATCGGACCATAAATATGTGAGATATGGCCAATTATATACTGAAGCTTTAAATGCCCATATCTCAAGAAGTTGGACCGAGCGCAAACATTTGTTTTTTCTATTTTAATAAGCTTTTTAAGCCCTTTTAGGCCAAAAAAAAAATTGGCCTATGGCCGGTAAAATTTGTTTAAATAGCGCAGACTTACCTATATTCATATATACCGATTTCTCAAAAACTGGAGCCAATCTGACACTTGCAAATGTACTTTCGCACTCAGGGGACTCCCCCCTAATAGTTCGAAAAGGATTCATCAAAGTTCATTTTTTCGACTATCACAGTGTAATTAGTCTTTTAAAAATGAGTACATTTTCTGAAAAAAAACCGTTTCGTAAAAAAAAGAATCATTTCTTTGAAAAGTACCTGTTATTAGAAAAGTAGTTCTTTGTAAAAAAAAAATCATACTCTAATGGCTTTTTTTACAGAAAGTACTTCTTCTTCAAAAGGGTATATTTTCTTAAAAAAACATTAGCTTTTAATACCTCTGTTTAAAAAGGTACCTTGTCGGGAACATATAATACATATTCTTACCAAAAGGACCTAAAGATATACTTTTGTTAAAAAAAATGCATTCTAAAAAAAAATTATTCTTAAAAAAATTTTACCATTTTACAAACAGTATCTTTTTTTAAAGATCCATTGAAATTATCGCATTTTTCAAAAGGCGTCTTAGGCGTGTTGGAACTAGCTGGTACATAATATATAGCGAAAGGAACTTCGTTCCTTCTAAAGCTAAGAGTTCAAAATCTGAGTTTAAATTAAAGTCTTTTATTTTTACTTTTATCGACTATTTTACAACTTCATGAGGTCAAATGTCTTACACATATTAATTAAACAAACAAATGAACAAAAATAAACAAATTTTCACCGGTTCTATCCTTCGGCTTTTCCCGCCAGTTGGCAACAGCAAGGATAAGGAGGGATTTTCAGCCTGGTCTTTCAATTGGAGTCTGGGTCGTACTCTTTTCATTCTTTCATCGGGTACATTATAGAAAACCTTTCGCGCTGACTGATCCTCGCCCATTCTGATAGCATGGCCTGCGGAGAATTTATCTCTCGACTACTCCCAGGTATTTCTCATCCGCTTGCGATATGACCCAAGTTTTGGAGCCATATGTCAGGACAGATAAACTGATAGTTTGGTGCAGCTGAACTTTTGTCTGTCGAGAGAGGACTTTGTTCTCAAATTGCTGACTGAACCCAAAATTGCATCCATTTTCAACCAAAATTCTCCTATTCATCTCCAGGCTGACGTCGTTGTGCTTGTTCACGGCGGATCCACGGTAGATAAATTCACATACCACTTCAAAATTAAATCGGTTGTCGACGTTCAGTTGCGGGCCAAGTCGAGAGGTTCGCCCAGTCGTTGACAACATCAATTTTGCCTTGCCTTCATTAACAGCAGGACCCCCCCTCGCTGATTCCCCTAGTAACCTCTAGCAAATTTCGCCCAATGATGTCTATGTCGTCAGCATACGCCAGCTTTTCCTTTTGATGGTCTTGTTCGTATTTACTGCAGATTTTTTCAATATTATCTCCATTAAGATGTTGAAGAGATTGAACGAAAAGGTAATGCCTTATCTAAGTCCTCGCTTGGTACAGAATAGTTCAGTGAGGTCTTTCCCCACCTTCACTACTGAATTGATGTTGATCAGAGTCATTCTACAGAGACGGATAAGTTTTGCCGGAATCCCAAGTTCAGATATAGCTTCGTACAATATTCCCCGTATGGGATAGATCGTATGTATCGGTTTGCTTTTGGGTCTTTTCCAGGCTTTTGCTTAACGTGAATATTTGATCAGTCGTGGAACCACACTGATAAAGTCCAATCAGGTTTTCAACAATTGGCTTTAGTCTTTCACATAATACGCTCGATAAGACCCTATAAGCTATGGATAAAAGAATGATACCGTAATAGTCGGAACAGATACACGGATCACAGTTTTTGAATACATGACATAATACACTGAGACTGCAATCGTCAGGCATAGATACCCCCATAACTAAACCGCATATCAGTTGATGCATGTGTTCTAGCAGTCCCTCGCCACCCTCCTTAAAAAGATCAGCGGTGATGCATTCTAATCACGCATAGATTTGGTGGCGGGGGTGGTACAATCTACACTCTCTTCAACAATCAGCAGCTCCTGATCTACAGTGGAAGAATCTGTGGGGAGTAGTACTGAAAGTGGTCTCACCACATTTTAATTACTCAGCAGATTCCCATTCCGGTCCTTTGCAGGAGGGCAGCCATTTATTCAGCCCGTTATGCGATCCTCTCACGCCCTGGAAAAACGTCTGGGAGCCTTTGTCCATCCTGCATATTTCGGCTTTTACACTCTCTTTCTACTCCCACTGCCATTTCGCTCAGAGCAGGAATCGAACCCACGTCCTCATGTACAACAATAACTATTGCACCACCGATGGCCACGGCTTTATTATTAATCAGTTACAATGCGAGTGTGAAACTTTGATATACTTTTAAATTAGGCGTCCCTTTTGCAACACTTATTGCTCGCAACTCTGCTGGGGGCACTGTTAAGTATGTGCTACTATGTAAATTGTCATGCCAGTTTGTTGTGCTGTAAAGTTCAGTGAACGTGTATGCAATGTGTAAATTTGTAAACATAAGAAGCACCGTGACTGCTTAAAGGCATTTTAAAGTTTAGATAAAATATGAATACAAAGATCTCACACATACGCACCGGTGTCATTATAAGATACGTAAAAATGTCAACGAAAAAGATTGATACACGAAACAAAAATCAAGACAAATTTATGATGATGCCCGATGAACTCGCATCGATTAAAATTAGTTTAAATATTTTTGTTTCTGTTCAAAAGTCAAGCTCGATTTTTGATGTATAGGCACGGGTAGGGCAATCTGTCAAAATGAACATATACAAACAACACACAGCGTTAGCATCACATACCTGTTTGTTGTACAACAATAGTCTCTGCCTGAAAATAAGTAAGATGGTATTGACGGAGCGGCAGCGAACCATCAAGCAGGTCGTCATCGCCAAAGAGTATTGAATAGTATAGAGAACTCATGGAACGAATTGCTTGACTCAAAAGTACTGGCGACATCTGGCGAATGGTTCAAAACGTATTACTCACTTTTTGTCATAACTTGGTCCGTTCATAATTTTGATGTGAAACACTGATGCCTTTTGAAACATTTGTGCTATTTGTATTGTTTTATGTAATATCATTGTCGAAACGGTGCATTTATATTAAAATATTATATAAAGAGAATAAGACTCGTCTATGCTCTTTGCTCAGACTCTCTACATGAGAGCAGAAAAAGAGTGTAACAAGTTCTCTCTACTATTCAATACTTTTGTCGCCGCTCCGTTTATGACAAAACACAAACAATTATTTCAGTGAGCTAAATATAGCTTTTGATTCAGTTGTATGCCAGCATTAGTAGGTCGTCGTCGCTCTGTTTAGGATAAAACAAAAGCAATTATTTCAGTGAGCTATAGTAAATTTTGTTTTATTTATTTTAACAATATTACATCAAATATTAAAGCAGATGTAAGAAAAAAGAAAGTGCAATAGCAAAAGAGCCTTCAGCACAAAAACCATTTTTTTTATTTCCCAATGTAACATTTACTAATGTGTTCATAGAAATCGAACAGGTACCGTGTAACAGAAAGGTGTTAACACATCGTCCGTGAGCTCGAACATTCATTGATTTTTTTTAATTTATATTTTATTTATGCTGAAACAAATTAAAATTTTTTTAAATATATCAGAGGCATATATACGTCTTAAAAGCCTATCAAGGTAACTGATATAATCAACAAAAAGGATAAATTGTCTGTTCTGAAATTACCAGGTTCACAACGCACTGATAATGTACATTGACTGTAACAGGTTAACTATTAAAATTCCCATCTAATTTTTTCCTGAAACTTGGTTCATAAAGTCTCTTTTGTCATTCGTTTTAAAAGGTAGACTCTTTACAACGATATTGTGCTACATAATTCTTTCCATAGCGATATTAGTCCTTGTAACTCACAGCATTTGTTTATTTATTATATACATAAATGTCAAATTTTGATGAATTCACGTTGCTTTTTTGTCTGCTAATACAAATTAGACGTAAAAGCTTATATGAACGTCTCTAAAAATGTGCTAGTTATATATTATTCAAGTAGACATTGGTTAGTAATTTATCAAATGAGGGTTGTTTAACACAGCCTTAAGTGCTACATATAATTTTTTCCTTTGGAAATAAATTTTTCCCTTGATTCCAATTTAATACGCCATTCAAAATGTTTGGATAAAGACGTTACAAATAAAGGCCTAATTTGCAACATACGCATAATAAAAGTTGTATTAAGTGGTTTTCTGAAAAAGCTTCCAACTTATAGGTGTATATGTAGGTATAAATGTTATTATACCTCATATACATATTAGGATGTTCCTCAATTTTCCAATATCAAAATATTTGATATCAAAGAGGAAACATTCTAGCCTGTTTCTGTAAAAATCACATGAGGGTTCAGGGGACGGGCGGCGCCCATCGAAAAGTACGATAGTTTAAATGTATCCTCAAGAAAAATGGTTTTTGTAAAATGATAAACCTTTTTTAAAATTTTTTTTATATAGAATATATTTTTCTTTAAAGTATATTTTTAGGTTCTTTTTGTAAGAATATGTATTATATTTTCCCGAAAAGGTTATTTTTTAAAGAAAGGTACTTCTTTTATTAAAGAAAAGGTACTATTTTTAAGAAGAAGTTCTTTCTATAAGAAAAAATAACAAGCCTGTGTTAGATAACACGGGCGCATAGGTCAGACGTAAAATACGTTAGTCATTTTGCAATTAAAATATATGAATTAAATATAATTGTTGATAAATGATTTATATCTATTTAATATATACGCATACAGCTGATAGCTAGTTATTAAGTTTTTGTAACATAAGTAGGTATAGTTTTTAGTAAAATAAGACAACAACAAAACTACCAAAATGATGGCGATAACCCAAATAAGTTTGGAAACCACTGATCTAAACGATTGGAATAGTTTTGAACAAGATTTATTAATTATTTTTTAGTTTGTGTGCTCGAAGACTGTATGCCATATGTTTAAGGATGAAACTGTATCTAGTTTAACGTATTACATTATAGCGACATCTTCATGTGAAGTACAGCTACAGCAATACATTTTATGATATTGCAGCACAATAGATTAGCTACTTTCCAACTACTTCCCAATGTATTCACAGAAATGTGTTTAGGAAAAACGGTACGGAGAAGGTACTTCGTTAAGATAAGGTATTTTTTGTGAAAGGGTACATTGTTTAAGAATATGAATAGGTATTTTTTTTTGAGAAAATTTAATTTTTTTTTTTTGAGAAAAGGCACTTTTTGTTGGATTCAAAACTACAATATATACTAAATATTGGTTACAGGCTCCACCTAGAAAACTTCCCATTAAACAAGAAAGTTCCCAACATATGTTAGTCTAGACAGAAACCAAAGCAAAAGTAAACAATAGTATAGTTGATAATACTGGGTTCTAGCATACTAGTTGGGTTGTATCATAATAGTGTTAAAAAACTTGCGATAAGGAGCTTCGTTCCAAAAATTAGTTTTTAATGTAACAATTCAGTGCACACTACGCTGCATGCGGTGAATACAAGATACGTCAGATTGATATGCATATTGATATGGGTGTAGTGGAAACAAAGTTGTATGCGTACATCCGTACAAGATGAAAGTGCTGACAAATCAAAGCAAATGTAAAAATTATTTTAATTCTCAGTAAGAATTCATTCTCAGTAAGAATGAACTTTTTAATTTTAAAATATGTGCAATTATTTTTTGAGATAGCTGTGGTGTTTTTATTGGATTGTAAAGAAGACATGTTCCGGTTATGTATGAAATAAAATATCCGTCAAATGGCCCCCACGGCTCTGATGATAAGTCCAGAATATTTTCATGAAATTTCCCATGACTTTTTCACAGAGACGTGGTTGTATCTCACCGATGACGCGTTGAACCCACGATTTGAGCTCAGGAATTGTTTCTGTTTTATTCGTATAAACCCGAGATTTCCCAAAACCATAAAGAAAGAAATGGCACGGGGGTAAATAGCATGATCTTGGTGGCCAGTTGACATCAGAATTTCTTGAGATAATGTGTTCTGGAATTCTCTGCTGCAATAAATCGATTGATTCGTGCGGGGTGTGGTAGTTTAAAGGCACATGTCGACCAGATCCATGCCGTCCAGTTTAGGCCACAAGAAAACCATTTTCATGTTCCTGTAACCAATGTCGTTGCCAGTCTTGGCCTCATCCGCAAACACGTAAGGCTCAATGGCGCCGCCTGACCAAAATCCACACCAGACAGTTGCTCGATCTAGGTGCATTTGATTCTCATGGATTTCATGATGATTTTCTGAGCCCAAAATTCGACAATTTTGTGTATTCACGAAGCCATTCAGTTGGAAATGCGCTATACCGGAGAAGATGCCTATTTTTGAAAAATTGGCATTGACTTGCACTTTGTTCCATTAACCATTCAACGAAATACCGGCGCTTTTAACCGTTTGCTGATTTGAGCTCATGCGTAAGCTGAATTTTATACGTATGAATTTGGAGGTCTGTTGTCAAAATTCGCTGCGTAGTGCTTCGTGAAATTTGAAGTTATTGAGCACGATGATGAATTGATGTTTTCGGGCTTTCGGCGACACTCTCGTTTACAGCAGCAATGTTTTCAAGAGACCGACCTGTACGCTGACGTACAGGAGCCTTACTGTCAATAACCGACCAGTTTCTTACAATTTGTTGACCACTCTTCGAATGGTTGACACATTAGGTGCTATTTCTCGACTGAACATTCTTCGAAGTTTGTGAGCGATCTCAGCATAACTTTCCAATTTTTTGTAATAAGTTTTCACAATTATAACGCTTTGTTTTCTGGTACAGCGGTCCATTGTTAATAATCCAAATAAACATACTATGTGACAGCTGCAAAATTTCATAGTTGCAACTTGCACAAAAAAAAAAACTTACACTAAATTTAAAAGGTGCAATCTTAATGAGCTATGCTTTATTTTGTATCCTCTGCTTAATTATTATTTTCACTTCATTCAAAGCACGACCGGCAAAATTCAAAAGCTTCGATTTTACAAAATTTTTCAGTTTTAATAGATTGTTTTTTTTAAATTTATTTTTCAGTATTTCTTGTATGAAACACAATGAAGACGTTTATGACTTTGATACCAAATCGCGATCGTCCAATGGGTAAATATTATAAACATTATTCCGCCTAGAGCACAAGATGACGGGTGTTAGTTCAGGATTCGAATTTCATGGGTAATGAGATACCCTGGGTTACCCAGGGTCACCTATTTTTATTGCCGTTGGGAATGGGTAGCGATCGTTTACCCATTACCCACAGGGTATGGGGAAAATAATGGGTAGCTGCCCACGAAAATGAGGAATTACCCATTACCCTCAGGGCAATGGGGAAAATATCCCCCTTCTTGATCGAAAATATCAAAAAATTATGAAAAATCTCTAAATCTCGGAAACGGAGCGTCCCATCGAAAAAATAACCAATTTCTACTGATTTCTAAGGGGTTTTCATAAAGTGGTCCAATTCGTATGGAAGAATTTTTTTTTCCCAAAAATCGCCAAAATAATTAAATCGCTAAAATAATAAAGTGGTTATTACTCGAAAACGGTGCGTCCAATCAAAAAATAATACAAATTTTACCTCCGTAGAAGGCTTTAACCAGAGGGTGTCTCCAATATTTTAGCGATTTTTTTTATTTTGGCGATTTTTCGAAAAAAAAATTCTTCCATACGAATTGGAAAACCCCTTACAGACCCGCAAAAATTGGTTATTTTTTCAATTGGACACTCCGTTTCCGAGATATAAACATAAGGGCGTTTTAGAGATTTTTTGTTAGGAAAATTTTATTTTTAGCGATTTCTAAAAAAAAAAAGTGATGCCATTTTGGAGACACCCATTTGTTAAAGCCTTGTAATTTAAATTTTTTATTATTTTTCGATTGGACGCACCGTTTTCGAGTTAGCGCCTTTTTTTTATTTTAGCGCTTTCTTATTTTGGCGATTTTTGGGAAAAACAAATTTTCATACGAATTGGACCACTTTATGAAAATCCCTAACAGACCCGCAAAAATTAGTTATTTTTTCGATTGGACGCTCAGTTTCCGAGATATAGAGGTTTTTCCTAAGTTTTTGATATTTTCGATCAAAAATGGGGATGGGTTACCCTGGGTAACCTATTACCCAACGTCGTGGGTAGCTACCCATTATTTTCCCCATTTCCCGGAGGGTAATGAGTAATCGTGATGAGTAATTTGCCATTGTCGTGGGTAGTTACCCATTATTTTCCCCATTGCCTCTGGGTAATGGGTAAACATTCATTATACATTCTCCACGACGATGTGTATGGGTTACACATGGGGTGGTAAATACGAACTCTGATGTAGTTACGTCTCTGCTTTCTATAATTAAGATTCAACTGTATGCATAGATATTTTATGAGTTAAGATGTTTTGTATATCGACTGAGTGACACCCTAACATACATATACGTCAACTTCTATCCAAAGGTTAACTTGTGTATGTAAACGTATTTTAAAGGATTTTATGAAAGAATGAAAGCCAAGGTAGGCCTTTTTGTAGTTTCTTTTTCTTGAGACTTGAATGATTTATTATGTTAGATATAACTTGTGAATGTATACCAAAGTCTGTATATGATAAATGTATAAAATTTATGATTTTTGTAAGCAGAAATCTATACACAAAAAACATTTATACACAATGACTGTACCTTTTATGCGGATATATATAAATAATACCGGCTCAACACTCATAGTGGAAATGCAACTCGGTAAATGTTATACTGATATTGGAAGCATTTTGAGTTTAGGGAACGATTTGTAAAAGAAAATTTGAGCAAATATGTTAGTTTTCATAAATTTTTTGATTTTACTCAAAAAATTATGCGATCAGGGTTGCAGTTTGAATGAAGTGAACAAAAACAAATAAAATTGGGTTTTAGTTCGTCACTTTTTTTTCAAACGTTTAGTTTTTTATAAAAATTTTTATTTATTTTTTATACCCACCAAAAGGATGGGTACATATATCTTTATGACGATTGCAGCAATCGAAAGAGAATACCAAAATTAGTACAATGCAATATCCAGATAATTGTGGCTCTAAGGTAGCGATACAATAAAACCTTTCTTATAAAATCTTTCATAATTTGGTATTAAAATTTTTTGATTAAAGTCTGTAAGCTTTCAAAAAACCTAGCTTACTTCACTAATTTCTAGGATTGCACATACAAATATTTAAACGCGCGCAGGTCTAATGTATACATGTATGAAAATAAATTCCCTTATTTATGCATAAACTTTACAACAGTTTTATTTTCTATAATGACTTTTAACGAGTTTAACCCAAACCAAAATGATTTAGTCTATACAAATATTTTTTTGAATTCGAATACAATTCTTCTTTCTTTCCAAATCATTGAAAAGTCGCCGAGGAAAGGGAAACCATATAGGAATATACATTTTGTTTGTTAAGATAACTTCACATACTAGGATGGAATATAAATTGTACTATGAGGTAAATTTCAACAAATGAACCTAGAGTGTTGCTTGCATTTAACTCAAGACAAGAACTGTACTCGTTTTGTATCAATTCTTGTTAAAATCAAAGAATAAACATTTTAAATGTAGTAGAAATAATAATTCACAGAAAGCGGCATGTTCCTGTCGAGCGACGTTTGTTTCCAGTATAGTAACAGTAGTATCTACAGTTTGGAACAATTCTACTGTACTGTTGAAATAATCTAAAAACCTTCAGGATACTATAAGTGTAGTCCTCTATAGAATAAATATGCAGACATTTTCTTGTTTAGGCTGGAAAAAACACTATAATACGCTTGTTGCTATTGAAATTTTAAACAATTTAGATGCCACTCGAAAATATAGCAAAAACATCAAACGGATATAATATTGTATATGTATTCAATGTACATATGTATTTCATTATCACTCTAAACTTGCGCTAATCTATTACGCTTAAGACATCTGGCGCTAATGCGCTTAGGCAAAATACGAGTCATTCAGTAAACAGTTGATTTCAAAAGTAATAAAATGGTTGTGCTGCTTCTTTTCTCTGAGCAGTTGTAAAAAATGATGATCCATTTACATTCCCTTTATGATTTCAATTCAAAGAATTTAAATGAAACAACATTCACTTGAGCACTCGTAAACATTTCATTGTTTAACAAATAAGAACGATACCAAATTGCATATGTATTTGTCAGGGATGGAAAGCGGGGAAATAAAGGAATTATTTGTACATTCTCCAACGAATTGTTCGTTTCATAGAGTTAATAAAATGCTTGTTAGAAAGAGTACGAAAGACATAGATAGTAAAGTGTGATCAATTTTTGCAAGTGCCACTTGCCACACCGCGCATGATACAATCGATTTATTGCAGTAACGATTTCTGGAACATATTACCTCTAGAAATTCTGATGTCAACTGGCTACCAAGATCATGCAATTTAACGACATGCAATTTCTTTCTTTGGGGTTTTGTGAAATTTCGAGTTTATCCGAATAAACCGGTAGCAATTCCTGAGATCAAATCCGATATCCATCGCGTCATCGGTGAGACACAGAAACATCTCGGTGAAAAGTCACGGAAAACTTCAGGAAAAGAGTGATGACCTGCCATCAGAGCCCTGGAGGCCATTTGACGGATATGTTATTTTAGATTTAATCGAAACATGTCTTCCTTACAATTCAATAAAAAAAATTACAACTATCTCAAAAAATACTGTTTTTGTCCTAAAATGAAAAAATGCTTTCTTCCTGAGACACTCTTTAGTAACTTTGATATTAGGCGTGTTTTGGGTTACACCGTTTGTTTATCTAATCGCTTGTTTTGTTTGAAGCTCTTAGCGAATACGTAGCAACACGAAAACTATACGCTGAATTTATAATTGTATTTGTACATCTTTTACCATCTTCATGCCATTTCCATATTTTTCAATAGTATGACTTATCGCTATATAACCATTTTCTTTGCAACTTTGCCAGCGATAATCGCAACTCATTGTAAATTATAAATTTTCTTATCGTAAAATCTCGTAACTAAAGGCAGCGGCGACGGAAGAAGCTGACTGTGCTACGAGTGTAACACTAAAGTCAAAACAGCAACGAAATTATAAGTGCTACAAAATTGTACACTGGGACCCACAAAAATGTACGGATTCCCAAAACTTTATTGCTGCTGCAATATCATATGCCCGCCCTGCCCTGTCCTGTGTGTGTGCTCGAATGAAACCCTTTTTAATAACCAACAAATGCGTAACATAAGCATAAGTGGCTTTAAAAAAATTTATTGCCTTCACAATTAGTTGATAATTAGCTATTATTATGAAACCGCATAACATTAAACTCAAATGTAAACGCCATTTAGACAAAACAATACTCCAACACCGCCAAACAAACGCTGATAAGTACAAATGTAACACATTTTGAAATGTAACCCTTTTCATTGGCATTCGAAAAGGAAGAAAGGTAACTGTGCAACGTAGCAAATAAATTATTTTTGTTTTGCTACTGATATGAGTGCCAGTGAAATCCCTTGGTAAAAACCACCCCATTTCCACATTTTGATTGTTAGCCAAAAACGAAAAGGAAGGAAATTTACGCAGAGCTTCTCCGAAAAAAAGGTAACCAGCAGTAAATCACAATTATGTTGACTGCAACAAAAGCGAAAACAGAGGAAAATGATTTTGAATTATTTTGTTCAAATATGTAAGTCACGCATTGTTGCTATGACAAAGGTATTCCACAATTACAGGATACGAAAGCACAAGTCCTGTCGCATTTTCTTGGTCGGAGCAGGGTATGATAAGCGAATTGAATATCCTTATGTGACATTTAAGCTTATTATTTCAACGCACATTATATTCATGGAATGTGAATCTTTGTCATTTGTCCAAACGAAAAACAAATCATTTGGGAAAACGTAAAGATAACACAGCTCGCAATTGTCAAATCGTAAGTTATATAGGCAAAGGTGCGTGTGTATTGGAGGCAGTGTGATGTTTCGGCAAATCTGTTGCAATAATTATTCAGTTGGATAAAAGATAATAATAGCTAGGCACGTAAATCTCAAATTTTAATGTTTTCGGAAACTCGGTTAGGTGTGAATTTAGAATTACACGATCGTATCAGGTAATTGTGTATTGCCAATTGTGTGGCACTTTTAAAATTTCCTCGGGGAGAGAAACAAATCCTTATTTGATATCCTTAAATTAGCATTTAATTTTCTTCGATGTAACCAGACAGTATGTAAACCCGATATTTTAAAAATATTTTTCAGTTATTTGTAAATTTTGCGAAATATTTTGTATGTTAAGATTTTGTGTAAAGTGTTAGATAAACATAATTTTATAACGTCTCTATTTTAAACATATCTGCATGCCAGTAACAATATTAAATTGTTAAATAGAGGAATACATGGCTGATATCAGCACCAGACAAGACAATGTGATGCACAGCAGAAAGTTGTCTCACATTGTTACAAAAAATTATTTAAAATTTTTGCAGAACTAAAATTTGAAACTCAACGGACATATGCAGTATTAGGCCAGCATTTGAGCGTTACAGCTTGACTCATCTCCCTGTGGTCGGATGAGTGAAGCTTGATGGTAATGAAATATCGATCTAAAGCCCGATTGACAGAACACATATATTTCTTGTTACTGTGGCTTCAACTAAATATTTCAGTTCATGCAACATCCACTCATATTATGATATTTAACATAATTTTTGGTAATCACAACTGAATAATGTGATAGTCCAAGGAACCTCCGACTTTTAGTTGGCTGTAAATAAAGTTCTCACAACTAATCTCTTCTCTGCGTGTGTATAAGCAAACGTACTGTATACAATTGATGCAGCGATAGTGTGATGTGATCACTACACTATTCTTTATTACTATTATTATTTATCACTATTCTTCACTATTTAAATTACGTTAATTTAAATAATAACACAATGAACTTGTGTGTTTTGAACCAGAAAAAGAATTAGCTTTTATTTCTTAGTTTTAACTTTTTACACCCTTCGTTTATTTATTAATTAATCTATTCAGCGAAAAATAAGCGGAATGTGTTGTGCGTCTTGATGGTACTCTTTTCGCATCATATAACCATTTCCGATGGGTCAATGTTCAATGTTGATTAGGCGGAACGTGTTGAATGTATAAATATTGCTGACGTTGGATTCGCAACATTTTAACATTGCAGCTAGGTCAATGCAATGGCTTAATGTCCATTGTAAAATGTGTCAGTAACCATTATTGGAGTATCTAGTATTTGAATCATTATATTAAAGAGGTTAAAAATTTTGTCGTTAACATGTACAAACGTTATCGCCCACAATATATATGGAGAAGTTTGCAAGTTTGTTGGCATGTTGGAAATTATTAAGTTGAAGAATATTCAAATGACAAATGCTCACTTTCACCACTGCATAAGTTATTTTTAAACAATGTTTTTGAATATATAAGAAGTGAATTTGTTGGTCTCATATCTATATTTATACTTCTATATCTATATCTATCTGTATCTATATTAATACGAGTATTATAAAGCGGAGTGTATGTAGGATTTTCCGATTTTGACTGATCACTGAGTGCTATAGGCCGTCCAGGTATAGTCGATTACACTTTGGCCGAACCAATCTTTGACAGGAAGTACCACACTCTTATATATGTAAGTACATTATAGATCAGAATGGAATGGTCGCATGCCTGGCATAAACGGTTTGTGACTTCTATACAGAAGGCTCACAACTTAACGACAAAGTAGGCTTTTGTGTATTTTCTACGGACCTAGGGCTACACATTGCGAAAAAGTTGCCTGAACACTTAAGTGTCTACGGGGTACAAATCTTAGCTATTATAGGACTTGCGGAATGGCTGAGAAGTAAGTTCTGACCAAACTCGGAATCAATGATTGCTCTGACAGTCAAGCTACCATCAAGTCCCTGGAATCTGTCTTCCTGAATTCGAGAACAGCCCTCGCATGTTGCAGGTCTCATAATGTGATGACTGACCAGTTTCATAAAATAAATAAATGGTTTCCCGTTACATCCCATGAAGGGATAAGGGAGACTTTCTCACAACCAGTGAGCTGTGCGCGTTCTAATTGTACACTAACTGATTGGGACATACAGTTTGACACCGGTTCCGAACCGTATTTTGAGAAGCTTTTTCATGGCTAAATAGTCGATAGTGTCGCCATCACCAAGCGAGGTGACCGCCGTCGAAAGAAATTTAAGGTGGTCAGAGTAGGGATCGAACCCACGTCCTCTCCTCATGCACAAGAGCCGCGCACACTACTATTGCACCACCGACGGCCACGACCAGTTTGGGTAATGGGTCTCAGCGACACACCAGGGAAATGCAAATCAGAGGAACTGCATGCCTCTAGCAACTTGCAAAAGCACTTGAGGAATTGTGCCCTTATAGAAACTAATGGTGGGTGGCTACTAGTAAGGAACTGTGTACATTCCAAGCTGATGTGTCCCCGACTGGACTTGAAAGCACTAATGGCCTCATGTCGTTAGCGAAACTAGACGTCTAACATATCTTATCTGTAATGAGCAGTCACTGTCTCATTGGACGATACACAGAGAGACTGAACGTATTAAGAAATTGCTTTTACAGAAGCTGTGGTGACGAAGAGGAGATGGAGTCAATAAAACACCTTCTTTATCTGTGATGTTCTCTCTCAAGAAGGCGGCATGCTACACCGGGCTGACCTTTCTTTGGGGAGTTATAAAATCTGTTTGATGTTAGCATTCGCAACTTTCGAGCTTTTTAAAGCAATCAAACTGGTTGAACAGGAGGGACTAGAAACATCTCAAATTTGCTCTTTTGATCATGTGGTACCACAACGGACTACAAGGTCTAATTAGTGAGGCACTTATAAGTGAGGCTAACATGCTGCCTGCCACTTTAGCATAACCTAACCTACTATTATCTTTATAATAGTTTTAAACATAATATTGTTTCATTAAAGACAATCAGAATAACGCTAATATGGATTATTCGTTGCAACATCCACCAGTTGCTGTTAAAAAAACATGAATTTGGAAGCTGATTTGTACTAGGTTGTCACCCACATGGTGCAATGTTTAGTGTGCGCAGCACTTGTACATGCCAATGTGGGTTCGACCTTTTCTTTCGACGACCGGCACCTCGCTTAGCAATGACGACAGTATCGAGTACTTAGCCATGAAACAGTTTCTCAAAATACCGTTAGGAACCGGTGTAAAACTGTAGGTCCCAATCAGTGAGGGTGGAACTAGAAAGCGCACAGGTCACTGGTTGTGAAAAGCTCTCCGTTATCCCTTCATGGGAAGTAATGGGAATCCATCATCTGCAACCCACATAAAACCTGTGAAGAGGTAATAAATATATTTTATCAAAGCAATATTTTGAATGACAAAGTTGGAAGGGAAGTATATTTTGATATTTCCGTCAATAAAATATTAACATATTTAAGTCCGCACTTCATCAAGGAGTATTCGTTTATTTCGAAGTATATGGTCAATTTGGCATTTATGAAGTGACATGTTATTAGTTAAAGGTTTATATTTTTCGAAATGGATCCCACTATTCTTGAAGAAAATTGAGAAATAGTAAAATCTTTCTTCCAAAGTTCTAAGTCCTCAACGGAAACTATAAGATATCTACGCAATAAATTTGATAGAAGTAGAGTGTTATCAATGCAGTTTCTGGTTCAATTTGTGTAGCGAGTTTGCTTGTTAAGTGCAAAATATTTTCGCTGTTGCGGAAAGTGTGCTCGACAAGCCAACAACTTCAAAGCGCTACCGTTCGCAGGAATATAATATTTTTCGCACTTCCTTGTGCATTAGTTTGCATAAAGACCTCTGTGTGAAGGATTATTAAATCCAATTAGTCCAAGAACTTAAGCCGCGTGATAAATTCGATTAGTTTTCGCTTCACTGAGAGGACTGAAGATCGATTGGCTACACGCAAAGAAAAAAAACGTTTATTGCTCGGTTGCCACAACAATACTTTGATTGATTTGTATTAATTTATTAATCGCAACCGTTTATGTAGTTCTTCTAAATAAACTCATATATCGCAAATGTGTATCATGTTGTTGCAAACGAGATCTCGTTTGCATTAAACGAGTACAAAATTACATTTGTCGCAAGTTAAAAACCGTTTGCGATAACCGAAATTAGCCATTTTTCTAATGAGTACGAAGAACGTAAATTTCTGTCATTCTCTCTTTCTGTCGACTGTATATACAATCCACTCGTTTGACATACAAACTCACGCATCCACATAAAAGGCTTTTGCCTTGTCAATATATCTTGGATGGACAACTGGCGCGTTGTAGTTTGCTGCGCTTTTAGTTGTTATTTGACAAAAATTCCAACTATTTTAAAACAAACTTTAAACAAACAAAATCGTAAAAGTTGGAAATTTACACCAAAAAGATTTTATGGAAGCCATAAATATTAATTTTAATGTATAAGTAATGTACTGAATAGAGTAACTACAACTCGGTTACTGTAACTACAACTCGGTTGCTGTAACCGAAAGAACAGTTGGTGGAACCGTTTTTCGTTTATCACAAACGTTTTTCCAGCTTTAATTTTTCATAACTCGTTTACTGCAAAGGTTTTTCAGTTCTCGCAAACGTTTTTTTCATTAGGATCAACTACAACTCGGTTGCTGTAACCGAGGGAAACGTTTTCATCAGCAAACGTTTTCATCAGCTAATGTTTTTAATAACTCGTTTGCTGAAAACATTTTTCGGTTCTCCCAAACGAAATGATATGTATGGCTTAACAGAAGTTCGTTTCTCCCAACTACAGTCAACAAACGAACTTCAGTTATCTGAGATTTCGTTTGGGAGGAACGAGTTTTTTCTTTCCGTGTATAGATGAGCATATTTACCGAAAAATCATATTTTTGGATGAAGTTCACTTTCTCCTTCGGCACAACGATAATACAAAAAATTGTCATACTTGGGGCTCGGGAAATCCATGCATTGTCCAGGAGAAGCCTTTATAACCAAGAGTGACTGTTTGGATCGGATTTTGTCATGAAGACATCACAGGCCAATTCTTCTTCGAAAATGAGAAAGGAGCCGCCGTTACTGTCAGTGGCGAGCATTGCCGTGTCATCCCCAGCTACTCCTTGTTGCCTAAAATTGGAGAGGTTGACATGGACGACGTATAGTTTCAACAAGATGGCGCTACTCTGAACGTAAAAACTTCATCACAGGGAGGAAAACGTTCATCACCCCAACAATTTTTGTTATCGAAAGTGTGCTATCGTACAGTTTCTTCCCCGCTACGAAAATGTGTTCTACAAGTGCAAATTTTTAGTCAGTGTGATGAAAGTAGGGTTATTGCCATAATGAATTTGTTTCACTATTGCAACGTATTTGTTCTGCTGCTAAAATGAATTTGTTTCATTGCTGCAATGAATTTGTTTCATTGTTGCAATGAATAAGTCTCGTTCTTACAATGAATTTATTTCATCATTGCAATGAATATATTTCATTATTGCAATGAATTTGATTCATATCTGCCATAATGTGTTTTCCTTGCTCCTATGAATTTGTTTCAATGGTGCAGCGAATTTGAGTCATAGCTGCAATGGAATTGTTTCGTTATTGGGATCAATTTTTTCACAGCTTCAATCCATGTTTTGAACTGTTTCAAATTATTTATTCTCAATTGTACATAAATAATACATGGTTTTTTTATTTTGCATTTTATTTTAATTGGCATTACTTTATCTAATGCAAATGCAAAAGAATTACCATTGTACGCAATAGGAATTCAAAAGTGTTGAATTTGCATTTGCTCAGGCAATGCAAATGCAGGTTGTGGAACCAGATGCCAATTGTAATGAACTAAGGGAATGCATTTTAATTTGTTTGACTGCTGGCAATTCTGTTTTAAAAGTATTTGATATGTAGAGGTTTATGGCTTCCGTAGGTAGAGCCTCATAGTACTTTCAAATTCAAAACATGTATTTGAAAACCACAATTGCCAGACATGAAGGAAATGCTTTGAAAATAAGTACAATGGCAATGGTATTGAAATTTTTTTGAATTTGAATTTGGACAGGAAATTCATATAAAACAACAACTTATAATTGTCATATAATTAATTTCCCTCATGTATGAATACATTGCTGGTATTTTCGTCTGTTTTGATAAAAAAAAGTAATGTCTGTTTCGAAAATTTGCTTAATTTGCTAAATATATTCCATGTGGAAAGACTAGTCTGGAAAAAGATTAGGTTAGTTGAGTGGCCGTCCTATACAGGTCCTGCAATTAAAAACAAATATGAGGAATTTTTTATTAAGATTTATATTAGCGGTATTCATGCAAACGTGAAAGCCGAGAACTTTTGCTCAGCGCAAGTTTCCCTCGCACCGTTGCATGAGGCACCAGGTAAAGTTGCTCAGCGTAGTTGTGCTCGAAACCATGTTAGCTGATAAGATGGATACATAAGGTGGTAGCAGTAGCAATTGCATGTATTATGTATGAGTACTTTTTCTACTGTTCTAGCGCTATCACCTTATTTATCAGATGACAACGAAATGTCAAAAGTTTACACGTTTCTCCATCCCACGTTTGCGCAGCAAATTTGTCTCGAAAACTTTCCACTTTTGAGCAAGTCGCTTTGTATGGGAAATTTGTTTGTTTTGACATTTTCTGTGCAAGTTTACGATGTTTTCGAGTTTACGATGTTCTTTCGAGCTTTCATGAAGACCACTATTATAAGTAAAATAACGAGTGAAGAAGATATGCATGTACATATCTACGTTTGTACTTACCATGAACGTAAGGTCTACCCCACAATGGGTTTCATCACAGCATTTGATCTATATTCCAAACTTCCTTTAACATAGAACCACATTGTTGGTTTCCTAAATTATGCAATTGATGTTGGGCTGAAGGTTCTGTTATTCAATCGCATCGTCAAATCTCCCCGTCATTAATGCAGACGTCTCTCTGTAATAATTTTCTTTAACTTTCCAAATTTGTTTCAAATTTGTTAAAATTTATATTTGATTTATTTCAATAAAAGAAGAAATTCAGGAAAGAAAAATATGGGCGACCGACTTTTTGTTGCGATTTGTATCATCGCGAGCATACACACACACAAATGATCAGTTACACATTTCGGGGTTGTTTTTCTATTATCGATGCGTCGCTTTCTTTGCTGTTGTGTTGTTCCTTGCATTCTGTATATTAATCAATATATAAGTATTTGATGTACAGATACCCTATTTATACAACCGATCACGGCAAACACATAAATTCACACAATTTATATTTCGGTATAACAGTAGTATTAGTAACAATAACTAATTAGTCTGTTTAAATAAATTTATTTAAATTATTCCACCGGAGTATACCGCTGTCTACCACTATCGATTGCTCACCATTTCCTCTTGTTGTCCTCTCTTTTACACTCGCTCATTTTTCGACTGATTTTCTGTCCTGATCTTCATAAAAATTAGTTTTGTTGCATCAACAGCTGATTCAGTGCAGTAGCGAAATTGTTTCCTCAACTATAAATGTTAGCAAACCTTCAAAATAAATAAGTTATAAAAATAAACTATAAAAAGTAAGAGATAAACCAAATATCAATTGTTAAAATCTCATGCACTAACTTTTTGCCAATTTGTAATACAAAATTAATTAAAATTAAATAGAATTGTTGCTGGAACGCAATATGAGTTGTTGCAGCATAGAAATGCAAAATTGTCAAAGAAATCATGTATACAATTTTTCGTTGCAGCGACAACCAAATTGTCGGATATACGAGACTCTTCATTGTTGCAACGTAATAACATTAACGAAAATGTTTCGTCTAAGCGACGAAGCGTATATCGTTCAGTGTACGTGATACACATTCAAAGTTACAATCGACCTTTTGCGCACTGTGTTCGAAAACTACGTATTAGGCCAAAACTGCGGTACACCACTGACCGTCACACAGCTAATCACATACACTACAATAAAGTTGGAAAAGGAGCATGATTTTATACGTAAAGTGTCGATTTGTTTGGCAAGTACTGGAAGGCCCGTAGGCATAATGCCCATTTTCAATCCAAAAATAAGATTGGACAACTAGTTTTCACTGCAAAATTTCCGAGTGATTCTTAAAAATTTACGATAGTCCTCGCGCTGACCTGCCAGAATTTGTTTCAAAGATACCTGAGTTCTAATATGACTCGTTCTATGCGTAACATTTTTTTTCCGTATCAAATTATGCATTACATTATAACTATGGGTGAGGGTATAAAACTAAACTGTAGTCTTCAGCTACCACAAAGATTTATGCTACGAGTTATAAAATATAGCGTATTTTCATTGAATCAGTGAATCAAATGCAATGGGGTTTAATTCCAGATGTGAGAAATATCCAGATGTGAGAAATATTTATCCTCACAAGAAAACAATCACAGCAGAAATGAAACACATTCATTGCAACCAGGAGAAACATTTAGGCATATTCATTACAACAATGATACATATTAATTGTATTAATTGTACATACATATTAATGAGACAAATTCACTGCAGCAACGAAACATATTAATTGCAGCTATGAGACATATTCATTGAAGTAATGATACATATTCACTGCAGCATTAAAACATATTCATTTCAGCAATAAAGCAATAAAACATATTCGCTACAGCAATGAATTTTATTCATTACAGCAGTGGTCACAGACATCACAGCAATAATTAATCTTATCGTATCAACGAAATAATTTCATTCCAACTTTCGTCACAGTGACGAACCAGAACATATTTTTGCTGTGGCGAAGAAACCGGGCATTAATTAACGTCATTGATCAATCCTTTGGTTGATCTGACTCCCACCAATTTGATTAACTTGCACCTACATTTATTATCCCATCATTCTATATTTACAGAACTCTGTGAAAATATGCTAACTGTGCGTTAAGGAGTTTCTTTTACCATTGTAATTTGGCAATTGGCTATAACTACCGATAGTGTGGGAGGCTTAATTAAAATTAAATAACATAAAATACCTTTTATGGGTTCAAAGTGCCAGCAATATATTATATTTTATTACATTTTCACTCTCAAATTTCGAACAGTTGTCAGTTGCTAGTAGAAATATATATTTGATCTGACTGTGAAGATATTTTAATTAAAGTTAAATTATTTCCTCTGTTCTTTATCTTTGCAGACACAAAATTCTTAGTCGAAATGTGCGAATGCCTGTCATACAATGAATATTTGTTGGACGAAGGAACATCCATGAATGGTTGTCGTTTCTCTTGCACTGGAATGTATATAAATCAAAAACAGTTGCCAGAACAACAATCACAAATTGCTCAGTCACAGCCAAAGCCAAAGGATACCCACCTATAAATCTGATCGCATCTCATTCAATTATTTGTTGTTGGTGTTTTTTTTTTGTATATATCGTATAATATAATAAAAAGCATAACCGGCTATAACCTATTAGGGGTCAGAAGGAAGAAAACTAAAGCAAGTAAAACGAAATCATTGTGTGTAACTGAGCAGAAACAGTGCCATCATATCTTTCCAAATAGATGGCCTAAAGCAGCACGCCCTCTACGACCCCATTGTGGCAGTGATAGCAACAGGGGTGGCAGTGGCAGTGGCCACGGTATTGGCAACAGGATATTTAACAACCTTCACACACACCAGCTAACTCTCATATCATAATGTCCAGCCATTCAGGGACAATTGGCCGCAAACGTGGTGGCAGCGGCAGCGGAAGTGAATATTATTTCACTGGTGGCGAACACAATATACGAAGGCAACGCTCTGCCGAGTGGCACAGTCGTCATGCATATAACAGCAGCAGCGAGGATGAGTATCAGAATACGGGTCAGGCATCAGCATTCGATACACAATTGCTTGCCCAGCTGCTCCTGCAGAGTCAGCAATTGGCAAGTAAGTCGTTAGTCCATTTAAGTAGATTTACCCATTTCGTAATATATGAGTATATCCGGTCCCAGTGCATAAAATGTGAAAAGCTCGACAGGAAAAAAATATGAATGTAGAAAAACTATATACTGCAATGATGACCATTGCTATGCGCTTCACTGTTTCGTATATACAAGGTCGGTAAAATCGTGTGCCGTATTCCACACGCATCCTTTTTGCAAGAAAATATTATGTAGCTACGATTACCATATACCTTTTATCCAAGATCGTCTAAACTGGCTTTCGCATACTACAGAGGATTTTCCTAATGCATATTATACGAAATATATTAGAAAATCGAGTATAAATATTTTGTTGAGTTAATTCTTGTCCATCACATGTCTTCAGTGAAATTTAACAAATGTTATTGAATTATCTATTTAAAATTTAAATTAAAATTTTTTTAAGATTTACACAAAAAAAAACAGTAATATGTTAGTTATTACGCAGCAAATTTCAGTCGTCCGGGACACAAATCCACTATTATTTATTTTATTATGTCCCTTGGAACCCTTTTATAACAGAGTCAAGAAAACTGAAACTGAAAATTTTCCCAAGAGGCAACATGCCTAAGTTAATTTTAAGCTCTTGAAGTTTTTACACGACGAACGGTTTTTCTTTTGCTATTTGAACAGACTTAGCAATAACTTTTGATAGTAATTTTCTAAAATTAGATTTTCTTCAACGGGGTAATCAATGTTTACGTATAAAATAATAATAACTCTACAGAGAGCACAATTATATTGATATTTGTATATATATATTAAGGTGTCCCAAAAATTTTTCCGTTTCGTCTTTCATGGTTGCTCAAGGTTAATTGGAAAGCTAATAGCGTAAAGTATTTTTGAGATTTTTTCAGATTTTTCGGAAGAGGTCGAATTTCCACCAAAATTCGGGTTATCCGGACGTTTTTTTTTTTTGAATTTTTCTTAAAACTCGGTCAATAACCACGATTATCTCGGTTAATAACCCCGATTGACTATAAATCAAAATAACGTCCGAACTTTTATACTATATGCATAAACCACCAGCTTTGATAATGACTTTGCTCAATAAGATAACATGTAGTGTATTCAAAAACCAGTTTTTTCAAAAATTTCGGAAACCGGTTAATAAGCGGTTTCGGATTGTATGACATAATGGACAAGTATGCGTTTTATAAACAACGAGGATGAAGAAAAGTTGAGAATAAAATGTAGTCACGAAATCGGATGCCAACAAAGAAAACAAGTGAAGCGCCTCGTTTCTCTGCCCACTCTCTTCATCTCTTCGTTGAACATTTCAATACACGAGCAGTTTTTTAATGATGTTATAGTATCTATCTATCATTCCAACAATGTTTAAATATAATTACACAAAGTACGAGTATGTAAAAAGTCTGAAATAAGCAAGTTGTGACGCGAGAGAGAAATTTCTTTGAGTGAATCGTGCCGACATTTGGGTTCGCTTCTACCAAATTATGCATTTTTCTTCTTTTCTATATGTATTCATCCTTATTCGTTATTCGTCTCTATGAATTAAAGGACAACAACATTCTTACAGGCAATTATTATTGAATGTACCTTCGTCGTGCTCTACGTTCATCAGAGATGATGTTAATTTATTCGGCCTTTTTTATTGATTTTTTTAATAGAAGATCAGAAATAAATAAATTCCTCCTCCACCAAGAAGCAATAATGGTTATCATTAAAATCGTTGACTCTGTCTTGCACTAATTTACTGTCAAACCTACTTTTCTGATTCTTTCTCAGTCACTTCTTGCATAATCCGTTCAATAATATCTAAATCATGAGCAAACAAGATCAGCATGTGGCTTTGCTGCTGATGCTTGTTTTTGGTTTAACTGCAGCTTTTGGTATTAAGATCGCAGCTGCGATATTGTAGAGAGCGGCCGATAAGGTGCCGCCATTTAAGTGGCCATGTGGCCAATCTTTACTAAGGATTTGTTGTCGGTCACTGTCAATCTTCAGAGACGTATCGGCTAAGCATCCCCCTAAGTCCATAACGTCAAAAGGTTTTCTACGTATCGGGCAATAGAGGGCATCCTTATAATCAGCAAACAGATGGTAGGAGTCGATTTGTCTTTTTGATTATCTAATCAGTAGCGGATTCCAAAACCAGGCCCGATCAGGTTATTGCCTTTGTTTTTAGTCTTTCACACATTACGGAAACAGGAAATAACAGTAAATAATACGCTAAGACACCCATCATAAGGCGCACATTCGTCTAACCAAAATTTGCTTTTGAACTCATCGCCAAAAGCTTTAAAAATGTCTACCAGCAGGCCATCCGTAGTTAGTTATTCATATCCTAGCTAAATATTCTAGAGTTATGACCTCGTGTGGATTAGAAACGAGCAATCAACACCATCGTTTTCTATTTGTTCGAGTCCATCATCTACATTGGATACTCCTATGGCAAGTAATGCAGAAAGATGGTCCTTTCATATCCCGAATTGAATCTATACATCTCGACTACATTTCCAAAGCACTTTGTATAGAACAGGTGCCCTATGCTTAGTTCGGGTTTTCCTCTTCGGTAATACATGTATTTTCGGGTTTCGTACATCCCTCTGTAAATTTAAATTCTTTTACTCCCACGGTTTATATTGAAAGAACTATTTACATATCTCAGTTATTGTGTGAACCTTTGTAATGACACGGCTCAATAATAGCACCATATACGCCCATTCCCCTGGAAGTGTGTTTGCCATCAATGGCAACGTGAGCAATCTTAACCTTATTTTCTGATCGGGAGACAACCAAGTAACCTATCACTGGCATAACACATTTGGTGGCCGTAGGTGGTGCAATGATAGTGTGAGCGGCTCTTGTACATGAGTACATGAGTTCGATCCCTGCTCAGACCACCTGACTATTCTTTCGACGGCTGTCACCTCGCCTATCACTGGCATAACACATTTGGTGGCCGTAGGTGGTGCAATGATAGTGTGAGCGGCTCTTGTACATGAGTACATGAGTTCGATCCCTGCTCAGACCACCTGACTATTCTTTCGACGGCTGTCACCTCGCCTAGTGACGGGGTCACTGTCGAGTATTAAGCCACAAAAACGATTCTCAATAATACCGTTCGGAACCTGTGTAAATCTGTACGTCCCAGTCAGTGAGTGTAAAACTAGAACGCGCAGACCTCACTGGTTGTTAGAAGCTTTCTACAAGCCCTGCATGCGATGTAATGGGGAACCGTGATTTTCCTTAAATGACCAAAAACATATTTTTATTTCAGCGATTTTCTTATTAAAAAATTTCCCCCTTTTACCGACATCCAATGGTTAAGGCCTTCTGAAGCCTGGTGATCACAAATTTATTATTTTTGCTATTGGACGGACCGTTTCCGAGTTCTAGCTAAATAGTTGCTTTAGCTTTTATCTTCTTTTGGCGAGTTTTTGAAACTAATCCTCTATACGAGGATTTCCGTTTTCGTGATACAAACGATTTTCTAAATTATGCATATTTTCAGTCAAAAACGGGAAGGGGTTATCCAGGGTAACCTAATACCCACCGCCATGCGTAATATGTAAACGAAGTTTACCCGTACCGTGTGATTAATAAGTAATCATGCTGGGTAATTCCCCATCGTCATGGGTAAGTACACATTATTTTCGCAATACCCGGTGGGTAATGGGTCAACGATCGTTACCCATTACCTACGGCGATATGTATAGGTTACACATGAGTAGATAAATACGAACTATGGTCATCACATGTAGGCTTATTTTGCAGGCGTTTGCTTGAAAGTGGAGATTGTATCGCGCGAATCTACGGGCGGGAATTCCAGTGAACCTGGAGAATTTATGAGCATAAAAATAATTCCTAATATTCCTAATATGTTTCAGAATTTTTATTTTCGAATACATTTTGTTTGTCGATTATATTCGAATACATTAGGGGGTACTAAACACATTTTTTTGGTTGGGGGTTTTCAAAAGTTGCGAATTGAAGAGGTGATTACGGGAACGTTAAAGTTTTTCTATATCTATGTATATACTTTATTAATTGCCCTCGGATCGTACGATATGGACACCTGGCGTGTATGAGACTTCAAACCCCACTTTAATATGGTGGTGGTGGGGAGCGGTATGTTCGAAGAATTACAGTCCACTACCTGAGATTAGAGTTCAAATTTCTAGTTTATTTTGGAAAAAACTATATTTTCCTTTTAGTTAGTAGTGGGCTCAAATGATGTATCCAGATTAGCAGAAATATAAAAATATAGTTCAAAATTTTGACAGTAGTAGTTTCAGGACAGTATTTTGAAATCATATCTGCCCAATATTTGAATATTTTCAATTTCCACCTTTCATTTTACATGAAACCACTATCAAATGTGTATATATAATGAATATAATTATAAGCGACTTCACGGAATTCATTGAGCTGTACGATAAAATTCGGGAAAATTAAAATTCAAAATGCCGCCATGGGAAAATGTGATCTGTATTTCTCTACTTATCCTCATCATCATGACACAGCCCCACAACGATCACAAACAATTAATATTTTTTTTGCCAAACTACTATAGGAATCGAAACTTGAACGGCCGATAGGGGACTATAAATAAATAAAATTTTAGGGAGACTATAAATTCTCTGGTATGAAAAGCTGACAACGAGTATGTCAACCGTTGTCAGGTTTTCAATACGCATCCTTTGAAACCCTCTATATTTTAAGTTCCACAATATGCGATTTTTACTACACCCTAATGCACATGATTCAAAATATATATTTAGTTTTATAAAAAAAAACCAATGAGTGTGCGAACTCACGGGCGATGTGTTAACACCTTTTTGTTACACGGTACCTGTTAGATTTCTATGAACACATTAGTAAATGTTACATTGGGAAATACAAAACAGCGTCCAATCATATGACGATGTTACACTTAAATAATATTAATACTTAAAATTATTTAAGGATCAGTGCAAGCATATGTGTCATTATTTTCTTGCTTAATACTTTTTGTTTTATTCCCACAAAACACAAAGAGAATGCAAAGCAACAAACACATGTACATACTTTGTGATGTGCGTACATACGCTACACAAGTTCACACAATTTTCATTGCTCTCTTGCTATCTCATTTTTATATACGTATATCGTAACCACGTCATTATTCTCTTTGCTCTTAGAGTGCTCCGCACCCACTCAACACAACTATTCTCTGCCGCAACATCAGTGTGTGTTTTTTTCGCAGTTTGACAATCTGTGTTTCGCAGTCGAACAAATGTGTGTTCTCTATAGTGGTGGGTCAAACTTATCATTTAGGGGTGTGCCAAATAGATGTTGGCTGATTTTGAGACCACCCGATTTGGACACAAAATTTCATACAAATCGGTCCAGCCGTTTCGGAGGAGTTTAACACCAAACAATCTGTGATCGCAGCCGGGCAATCTGTGTGATCGCAGTCTGACAAACTGTGTGACCACAGTCGGACAAACTATGTTTGAATGTATTCACTTTGAGAATTTAGGGCCTAACCGTGCCTACAGATGTTAACACATCAAAAACTTTTATCGTTTTTGAAGGTTTATTTCTTTCGTAATTTTTGGTCTTCGCAAGTACTTATGTTGCTTTAGGTCCTACTGCACTGACGAATTGACCCACACTGGGTTAAAAAAATTGAAATGATATTGATAGTTGATATATATTTACTAAATAGATCCTGTTTATACACTCAAGCATATAGGACAGCGCCACACAAATATTTAGTAATCTCTAAGGCTTTGAAATTCGAATAAACTTTAGATTTGCACATAAGCGGAATATGATACTTGTACGAAATCGACACCAATAGTTTCACCTTAGCGGCCGCTATGACTATGATCTATTTTGTTTTAACTTCTGTAATACAAATATCAGAAAAAAATTTGTAAAATCAATAAAGCTGTGAATTCAAACGGGAACTCCTGGGATCCCGGAAAAGTTTAATTTTCTTCCGGCTGTCTTGAGTAATGAAGATATTCGGGAATTTGAATTCTCTAGTAGAAAGGCCTTTATCCCGCCAATTATTCATTTCCGTTGCGGTGTGTATTTATCCCTAATAGTTTTTAGGGCAGTCTATACGGGTTGCTTAAATTATTTAAATTTCTATCAATAAAACAATTATGCGACCGGTCGATTCGGATGTAAAAATGCAATTCATTTATTATTTAAAAATTGGAGCTTATAATGAAGATAGCCAATGGCAGTATAACAGTTTACACAGAATTTCCCTAGTTGAATGACAGTTTAAACAAACAAAAGGGTTACTAATTAAGATTGACTTAAACCTAGGGAATTCATTAACTTAATTTGGACAGAAAAGAAGAGAGGAAATAATTCAAATTATAGAGAAATAGTTCAGTTAAAAGAAGAGTGTAGAAATCATCTGGCCAAACAGTGTGTACACTAATTTCTTTAAATATTCCTGGTTTATGCAGATAGTGGATATATGTATGTTCATTCACTGGGATGACATAATATACGAGCACATTTGCAGGTTAAATACTGTCCGTCGGTGGTGCAATGGGTAGTGTGCGCGGACAGGTGAGATGGGTTCGAGCCCTGCTCTGGCCTGCCTAAATTTATTTCGACGACAATCGACGATTAATGATATCGAATTCTTTGCCATGATAAAGCTTCTGAAAATACCGTTCGGAATCTTTGTAAAACTGTCGGAGTGTAAAAACTAGGAACCGCATGGTTTACTAGTTGTGAGAAGCTCTCCCCGATTCCTTCATGGGATGTAATGGGACACAATTTTGTTTCTATTAACACTGGCACTGGATATACAGATCTCATGTGCACGTGCTAAAATCTGGTCCATATAACTTTTGCGACTTGTATATTTTAGTCAAAATAGGGCTCAACCAATGTGTCATGAGGCATAGAAAAAATTATAAATAGATTTGTCAACTCGCTCATCAGTTTACTGGCTGAAGTGAAGCCATGTTGTGGAAGTTGCAAGTGTTAACGTAAGAGAAGAATTCTGTCACTGAGATTTGATAATCACAGCTGAAATTGTTGCTATGAATGTTCATATAGTGTAAATATATGAACATCGTAAATGTACAAACTTAAAACTGGGGTATTTTGTTCGATGTTCGACCAATTTGTCTTAATTTAATGGCAAAACTGCTGACAGAATTTCGTTTCCACATGGAAAAAGCGCAAAGTGAAATGTTAGATGAGACGGATAACAAATCTATTATAAATTAATCTATTTTCATAGACAATTTTTTTCTCACCAGCATTTTGAAATCTTAATCAAGCCTAGTTTTGTTCCCAATTTTTCAATTTACATTTCCTTTTGTAATTTTATATGAAAATTCTATCAAATATATAAATAAGTGCTAATTCGCGAAGTACAATGAGAAATACGCAGAAAATTTAAAAAACATTTCCTGACCAAGACTTCAAAATGCTGCCGTAGAAAAAATCTCTGTCAAAATTGTGAAACTATATTTTTCTAATTGTGTTCATCATGCCACGTTGTTTGAGCTCTGTATTCACCACAATATAAAAGATACCCAAATTCACTAGGAATCGCAATTTCAACGGCCGGTAGCGGAGGACTATAAGTACCTTTGTATACAAAATGTGCAATATGCACATTTTGAGACCAAAATTGAAATTTCAAAAAACTCGGATTTCAGGACATCCTCATGTTAATTTTCATTACAACCCAAAGGTTTCTACTTCATCTACCCATTGTGGACCAGATGCTGACTAGAGTGCAGTTTTCGGTGATTATATTGGACCTAGATTTTGTTTCCCCTTAGTTTTCTCATTCGCCTTCAACCAATAGTGTTGGGTTTTCCGACTTCCAAGGACAAAATATGTGCCATTAATTTTGTGGATTAAGATAATACTCATGCATATTTTTACGTTCGCCCCACACATTTTATTGATGTGTTAACATCTATACGCGCGCCTCTAGGGCAGTAAACTATAAATTTAATACATACACAAGTGTTAGGTTTGGAAGAGTAAATCATCGTTTGTTTGTTCGTTGCTTGGCAGTCGGTATTGAAAGTGATTATTGGGCGATTTTCATATAATATTCCCACGCGATTTTCTCCGGAAATTCATAGCCGATTTTATTAATTTTTGGATTAAAAAGCTAGTGCGGGTTTCGACGAAGAGTCTATTCCCAAAATTAAGGCGATCCGATATCGGCGAGCCGAGATTGAAGTGTGTTAATTTGGAGTAATATTAAAAAAGTATTTTATGTTGATCTTCGGTTATATCGTACGAATATAACAATGTATGTATGTATGTACAAGTGTCTGTTGCTTTGCATTCTTTGACTTTTGTGGGAATAAAACAAAAAGTATTGAGCAAGAAAATAATGACACATGTGCTTGCACTGGGTCTTTAAATAATTTTAAGTATTAATATTATTTAACTGTAACGTCATCATATGATTGAACGCTGTTTTTTATTTTCCAATGTAACATTTACGAATGGGTTCATAGAAATCGAACAGGTACCGTGTAGCAAAAAGGTGTTAACACATCGCCCGTGAGTTCGAACACTCATTGGATTTTTTTTTGCAGTACCCGACGTATGTATCTCTATAGAATTCCCATATCCATCCTTGATCATTTTTAGAGTTAATGTAGTAATTTTTTGGGGATGACATAGTATATTGGGTCAGACTGAAACCGGTTTTTTTTTGTCTTAAACGTGTGTGGGTTTTTAAAAAACCCAATTTACGAACAAACCGGATTTGACGTTGGTTAACCGGGTTTTTCTTAATATGCGTTCAAATCCTAAAACGAATTAATAATAAATTATATGATTTCCCAAATTTAATGAAATTTGGAATTAAGAAATATGATTTCTATTTTCAAATGTGAGTTTATGTTACAAAAGTTCTAAATGCCATTTTAGTCAAATTTCAAAATGATTTTATTTCTTAAATAAGAAATAACTTAAAATTATTAAAATTTAATTAAACTTTATTTATATAAATATATATTTTTTTTTTTCAAATTTAAAAATTAAAATTATTTTGTAAATAAATGATTTAAACTTAATAAGATTTTCATACATGAAAATTTCTTTCAAATTTGAATATGCTTTTCGAATTTAAATTAGATTAATGTAAATTTGAATAAAACTTTTAAATTTTATGTTAAACACGGACTCCAAGTTGGACAATGACGTAATTTTTTTAATTAAAATTAGAACGTAATTGTCATACATATTTAAATAGATTTCTGAAATTTTGAATTTTAAACACGAATACGTCTATGAAATGAGAGCTAAACAAATGTGTTGTAAGTGAAACATGTGCAATGTAATTTATTGCAAAAAAATCCGAAAACCCCCAGTTCCACCGGTTTTTCCCAAAAATTAAAAACCGAAAACCGGTTTTCTTGTAAAATGGATTTTCGAACAAACTGGAAACCGCTTTCTTGAGAACTTGATTTTTCGAACAAACCGAAAACCGGTTTCCAAAAAATTTCGGTTTTTTGGACACTCTAGTCAGACCTAAATAGTTTAAGTTATTTTTCCGGCATCCATTCCCGGATTTTTGATTGTTGATAAATGATTCATTGATGATTCATTGATAAATTATTTTAACAAATTCAGGTCAATATAATTAAATATGTGTGGAAAACCATGAACAAATATTAGAAACTTAAAAATTCCACTTAATTATCAATTTCATATAATTTGACATTTGTCTACTTATACACTGAAAAGATTTTTTGGATAAAAACACTGTTAAATTGGGTTTTGATACAAAGAAAACATAAAAATCTACAAAAAGAATACAACGGTTTAAAAACAAAAATACTTTAGCCTAGTTTTGTATGGGGTATGCAGAAGACATTACAACGAACAAAAAAGTGTGCGTTCTATCGAAAACAGTACTTCTGGCCAGCCTACATATATTTTTTGTGAAGCCGTAATTGCAATGCAAAAAATTAATGACCCAGTTCGATTCCTCGTACCCGAATTAGGGTAAAACCGTCCTCTCTTGCCCTGTCTAGTTTTTCGACTTCCACAGATTTATCAGTGTATGCACGAAAACAAAATATTGTCTTTCTTTGTCTCAAAGACAAAAACTGACGGATCAAGAATATCTGCGAAATGCGAGTACAATATTTTTTTTTTTTTATCAATCCAAAACTCAGGGGATGCCCCCTATAAATGCAGTGCATTGTGTTGGCGAAGGAAAATTGAGGTAGTAGAGGGTGGAAAGAGGACGTAGTGTCTGTTGATATTTGCCTTGAATGTTTGTAAGTCACAATTGGTGTGAAATACACTAGCCGGAAGTTTATTCCACATACGGACTGTACGGCTGAAGAACGAATTTTCTCTATAGTGTGTAGTACAGAGTTCCTGGAAAGCCGCGTACTTCGGCTAAATATCCTCACGTCCGGCATAAGTTGACGGATGTCCGATGAACACAAACCGTGGAAATATCGATAGAACAGTGACACGCAACCCATATTTCGACGATGCTCAAGGGAGGCAATAGAGTTGGATACCCTACTGTCCCCTATTAACACCGTCGCTCTCCTCTGGACACGGTCGAGAAGCTCCAAAGAAGTCCTAGGAGCACCTGCTCATATATGGGAGTTATACTCCATCTTTGGCCTGATGTAGGTGGTGTAGACATTGAGAAGATCAGATGGAGTGAAGTATTTCTTGCACCGCTTTAAAAAGTAGAGGGTGGAAAGAGGACGTAGTGTCTGTTGATATTTGCCTTGAATGTTTGTAAGTCACAATTGGTGTGAAATACACTAGCCGGAAGTTTATTCCACATACGGACTGTACGGCTGAAGAACGAATTTTCTCTATAGTGTGTAGTACAGAGTTCCTGGAAAGCCGCGTACTTCGGCTAAATATCCTCACGTCCGGCATAAGTTGACGGATGTCCGATGAACACAAACCGTGGAAATATCGATAGAACAGTGACACGCAACCCATATTTCGACGATGCTCAAGGGAGGCAATAGAGTTGGATACCCTACTGTCCCCTATTAACACCGTCGCTCTCCTCTGGACACGGTCGAGAAGCTCCAAAGAAGTCCTAGGAACACCTGCTCATATATGGGAGTTATACTCCATCTTTGGCCTGATGTAGGTGGTGTAGACATTGAGAAGATCAGATGGAGTGAAGTATTTCTTGCACCGCTTTAAAAAGCCTAGACACTTGAATGCATCTTTCGACACTTCAAATACATATTTTGCGCAACGGACATCACATTGTGTTTTCATGCCCAGAACATCAAGAGCGTCTGATTCATCAATATCCACACCGTCCATAGACAATGACGACAATATTTGTGGCTCTAATATCAGAACTTGTGTAATTTGTGAATGTGTGAAATTTATTATGGTTTTTGTAAATATCGGCTTCTCTAACATATTCTGCAGGAACCATGTATATGTTTGGAACACACTTCAAACATTGACATATTTTCAACTCCCAAACTGGCTTATATTTGCATATAAACAGTACCATGTTTACTGGCAAAAATGTATACCTTTACGTGGAAACATGTGCGTGTTTCCCCCAAACTTGCACATACGTGGAAATTTATGCGTACATCTCCCCAAATAAGTGCATAATAATATGTATGGTTTATTATTCTTTTGCTTCACCTTTGTTTATTGTTTCTCAAGTTTTTGTTTTCAGAAGGTTTCAGCTATGCGTTGGTTACCACTCTGCGTTAGTACATAAACAATATATTTACTTCATGCAAGCCAGTCGTGTATTAATTACTTGTGTTAATTTTATTATACTTATTTCACAAATGTTCCGTCGTTCTGTTTTTCTAGGTAATTGTTGTCTCTCGTTTCTCACGTCGGTAGCTCACATATGTACATATATACGAAACATATACACAAAAACTAAATCAACATCACAATCCAACTCAACGTCCGAGCCTTCGTTGACGACGACTGAACGCTGAACTATTGACGACTGAATACATGAAACTAAAACTTCAGCCAATATAACAAACACTGACGTCGACTGCAATTTACATGCACATTCAGGAATTTTTGATGAATTACTGACTGAGAGAATAATGCAAACATACAGAAACACACTTACAAGATAGACGCTCTTGTTGACCATCTTTTATTCTCTTACTCAAACACAAATATATTTGGGTCGCAAACACATATATAATAACATATTAATCATTGTGTCTCAAACTATTGAATAGCAAACACAATGTGTTTGGGCACAAGTATACTATATTTGCGACCAGCTCCAAACACATTTTATATTTGCATCCAAACAATATAAAAATACCAGTTTTTCAGCACGTTGTTGCTTGCGATATTTTTCGAACACTTGCATAATGGTGAATTCTCAATTCAAATAAGATTTCGTTTGCATTTAGTTTGATGAATTGTGATGAAAATCTGTGACTAGATCTGAAATAGCTGTACGGTTTGCCAGGAATCATAGGAATAAAAACTCCTTTCTGAAAACTATATTGCTATTAATAGAGATATAGAGTGTCCTCGAGCTTGACTAATAAAATTAAAAAGTATAAATTCAATACAATTAGTGATGCTGACCAATTTGTCTGAAAAATTTATATAATCTGTGCCTTATAAATTATACCAAAAGTCAAGACATATTTTTATTTATAAATACATCACTGTGTGACTCCTCCTTTGGATCGAATTTGTTCGATATACCATGTATATCAGCCGACCTTTATCTTATGATCTGTGAAACTATTTTATTTACCTGTAGCCAGGTGTCACAAAACATATCATTAAGCTTATGCTTTTTACTCCTTTTTACGAAATGAATGTATATATATTAGGGTGTACAGAAAAATATTTGTGTCCAAGCAATGAGTGTTCAGAACCTAATACTTTTGGGTCCATATCGACAGGCGAAGTTTCTATATACAACGAGTTTTGGCATAAACATAAAATTGGGAAAAATTTTAAATATTTTTACGAATTTTCTAATTGTCTTCTTTAGCGCTGGTTTATTCGCGTTAATAATACTAGGTTCGTTTATAAATTACAATAAGTACAACAGTTTTAGTTCCTTTTAATTTACTTATACAGTTTTAAAGTCAAGAGTTTACAGTAAGTCTATATTTCAACCTTTTTACTATTACATCGTGTTGCTTACTTTTCAGCGTATAATCACAGACTAACTCTAAGTACAAAGCACATCACCTATTTATACGAGATTCACTACTCGCCACCGGGGTCTCTTCCAGGTTCTCTTCTGTTTGTAGATGGTGCTACCCGATTCCAGAACCTGATTCTCGATCTTTCCGTCATACTCGTATATGGAGATTACTCATTTCCAGAACCAGTATTGCAGCGGATTAGTCAACCGCTTTGCTGTAACGGTATACTTTCAGGCGCCGCATTAATTTCCATGTTATTTGCATTAAGTTAATTTATTTATTAAGAGTAAGAAAACGGTTTTACTTAATCCAGATGTTAAGATTTCTGATCTACGTTGTTTCAACCTCATACTAACCACACATCACACTAGAAATGGAAGTTCATCCGTTAGTAGAGGCTAAAAGTGTCATTGCAAGTAAATATTTTAACATTCACACTATCAGTACACCCTAATATGGATTATATGAAACCGTCGTCATATGCGAAATATATCAAATGTTGTATGTTAGTTGTTTGCTCGGAAGGCTTTAGCTTGTGCAACATTCTGCAACTGGTGAAATGGATTTATTTCATAGTCATTTCCATCTTCTACGAAAGCTCCATTTGGTTGGAGGACAAAATTGCAGTTATATTTTTTCAATTAGCGGCTCTACTGATAAGAGGATTTCCAAAGAGATTAAAAGAGTGATGAAAATAATTTAATTTTTCTCATTTTTTCGTATTATTATTTTGATGTTATTTCATTGGGGTCCGGTGGAGATTTTAGGGTTGACTTCATTTTTGTGATACAGTTAACGGCTTAAAGCAATTAGAATTTTATAACGAAATGGAATTGCAAAAAGGAAGAGATAAATGAAATGATACTGATATAAGATGGGAAATAATATTTTGTAGTAATATATTGTTAGAATAAAAAGCGATGATATTTCATTTATTAATGGACTGGGTATTTAGTTGATTAATAATTCAATATTGAACTGGGTATTAAGTTGTTTAATATTTCATACAGTTGTGTTGTAGATTTTGAATTCTGAAGCAAAATAATTCAAATAGTTGTTGTTTGTTTTTATGCCGACATGTCTAACAAGGAATTTTCTAACAGATTCTGAAATTGAAGTTAAAATCTCTTTCTATCGTCACTAGCAGAAATTCGTCACAACTACATTAAACCTACATATATATCTTATGTGGAAATATGAAGACGTTTTAAATTTTATTCCTTTCCTTTCAGATATGGATCGCTATAATTCTGACTTTGAAAACGAGGAACATTTATCTTCAAGACTGAACGAATATCCATCCTCCGCCAATCGCGACCTATCAAATATGACAGCCAGCAGTCAACAATCATATTTCCAGCAGTTGCAACTGGAACATCAACAACAGAGTACTGAACTCTGTTCGCCACTTAAACAATCACAGACTGCCAATATTCAGACACCCACAACATCGACGAGTTTAAACACTGCCAATAATAAATTCCTGAATAATGCCAATTTGGGATTCTTGCCCACATCAACACGTAGTACAAATCCGTTTCTTAATGCAAAATACGATTCGCAATCGAATTCGGATTCGATTAGTGACCGCATATCGTTTTCGGGTAGTTCGGCTATATTAGATCGGTTGCAAAACGGCCCCGAATATGCCACCATCAATAATGCGTCAGCAATGTTGAATACGTCGTACTTGCTTCCGGACAGTTCGACGACGGTGAATACGTTAAGTCCAAATGCGCGAGAGGCGGCCTCAACGCGTTCACAACGTGTGAAAACTGGTCGTAATATAAATCGTGCGAGTGGTATGACTTCATCGAGCAGTGCGACATCTTCCAACAGTAATGCGACTTTAAATAATCCAAATAACCGAAATGAAAAGCTCAAATTGCAACAACAGCTTCAAATGGAATTACGCGAGTATTCAGAGACCCAGGCTGAAAGTTCAAATGCTTCCGCTGTAAATGGTCATGACATCGGTGATGACATTGGTGGCGCTGTTGGTATTGACACTGGTGGTGGCGATATGAGTGAACTACACATTTCGTGTGGTGAAGACACAGAACCACCACCAGAGCCAGCCCCACCAGAAATTCCACCACGTACACAATCACTTTTGATGTCGCTGCGAAAGCATTCGGAGTATAAGCTTAAGTACGAAGAAAAGGGGGACCAAAAACACGAGGAATTTATACCAACGAGCCAACTTCAACATCAGCAAAAGGGTAAGTTTTAACATAACCTGCATACATTTCGTACAGTAGTAATAAGGGGAATTTGTTCAAAGCTTCTTACTAAAAGTTTGTTTGAAACATCCGCTTGTACGTACGTGAAAGGACTTTTTGTTTGTTATCAAATTTATGTTGTAACAACCAAAGTTTTTGTACAGTATGTTGTAGTAGCTTTCAGAAGCTTCATAGTCGTAAGAAAAAGTTTGAAAAGAACTGTAAGCTGGAAATTTCTGTTAGCCTTAAGTATTGCACACCAAAAGTTTAAGTGTTTTGCTACGGTTGTCGTATCGAAAGCTTGCGGCAGCATAATTATTTTTTCAACAATTTGGAAACAAAAGGATGCAGGATGCATTACCAAACAGCTTTGAAGTACTGTACAATGTCTTCGTTGCTTTTGAATACAAATACAAAAAGGTATTTGTATTTCAATTCGAGAATTTTTTTTAAATATAAAGCTAAAGAATAAACTTTATATGTAAGCTTTATATAAGAATTAATAAGATAATAAAGTTGAAAAAATTTCAGACCGAAAAAAAAACTAATGCAAGGGATGAGATGAAAATTCGAAATACTTTGAAGACATTTATAAATTTAGGAATATTAAAGAGGAACTACAAACTTCTTCTTCAAAGCCCATAAATTGCAAACATATTAAAGTTAAAAGTAAACAAAATACAAGTTGATTTAAAATTTTCCAAATTTTTGCGAAACTTTTTAGTTATTGAAACTGTATTTGGTTTTTAAGTTGTAATTTCCTTTAGGCTAAGAGATCATATTCTCTCCGGTTAATAAAAAAAATGTAAATGCCGCGGGTGGGCATGGTTTTGTGGTTTTTTATTTGAACAAATTTAGTTTGTCATTTAGACTGGGCGCTATGCCCACGCTCGCTTTGGAATCACCCTTACAATCAACTCCAGTCGAAATTTACAAATGCCTATTTCATTTAGTAACTAGCTATAATTCTTAAAACACCGGTCATCCACTGAAATGGTGTAATTTTGTCGCGCCACTTTAGATACTTAATAAATGGTCCACAACCCAGCAAAAAATTAGGCATGCTAAAAAGCAGTAATGGAAGCAGAAATTCTTTAGAAGCACTAGCCAATGCGCTGATAGATGCGCATTATTTTCGAACAAAGTTCCCATTAAGAAGCTCTGGATAGTGCCAAATTAAAGCAACATACTCATTGCTTTCAAGAAGCTCTTCATTGTTTGCAGGAAATCGCTGTTTTTTCATGTGCTTATTTTACGGCTCAGCAAGCAGTTTGAAAGAATGGCTAAAATTATGTTTCGCATTCAGCCCTTCAATAAGCAAAATTTTTGATTTGTTGTCTCTTCGTACGAAAGGAAAACACGAGAAGTTTTCTCACTTACTTTTAAGCTTCATGGAAGCACTAAAATTTTCTTTTTTTCTAATAACCACAAAAAAATATAAAAATATTTCATTTATTGCTTATAAGAAGCCCTAGAATAAGGCAGAGCCATGACTCGACCACAAAAAAAAAACCGTTTCCCATCACATCTCATGAAGGAATTGGGGAGAGCTTCTCACAACCAGTGAGCTGTGCGCTTTCTAATTTTTCACTCACTGATTGAGACCAACAGTTTTTACACCGATTCCGAACGGTATTTTGAGAAGCCTTTTCATGGCTATATACTCGATAGTGTCGCCGCCACTATGCGAGGTGACCGCCGCCGAAAGAATTTTTTTTTTTAAGGTGGTCAGAGCAGGGATCGAACCCGGGATCTCATGTACAAGAGGCGCGCACACAACCCATTGCACCACCGACGGCCACGGATTCGACCACAACCTGTGTTAAAAAAAAATAACCGAATTTATTGTAAACATTTATTGGCCTTATTCCCGTTGTCGTCATCGAAGTCAGACGAAGTAATAAAGATGTAAGGTATAACACTTCGCATTAGCCCTTCTAAGACCGGAGATATTTATATTCAAAGTTTGAAATACAAGAAATTAATTTAAAAATTATGGTTAATTAACTTAATGTTTAATTAACTTAAAAAAAAAACGAAAAAAATATATAAAAGTCTAATATTTTGATTTTGAAGCTTATCTTGAGGCCTATGCTAGGAAAATAAATATAATTTTGGAAAAAAGTAAAAAAAACTTTAATTTTTTCTTGTATTTCAAATTTTGAACATAAATATCTCCGGTCTTAGAAGGGTTAATTCGAAGTATTATCCCTTAGAACAAAGCCTGAAGTGTTGCCTACAACCTGAGTCTAGGTAAAAAATAGGTTTACTAGGGCTGTTTTTTGAGAAAATCAGATTTTTAGCAAAAAAGTGAAGTTAAAAAATCGTATTTTTTAAATTTGTCCCCAATGGGTTAATAAAATGTAACATATTTATATTCAGATTTAAAGAGTTTTTAATGGTCTTTGTAATGATATTCACCGAAACTATATCGGACCATAAATATGTGAGATATGGCCAATTATATACTCAAGTTTTAAAGGCCCATATCTCAAGAAGTTGGCCCGAACGCAAACATTCGGTGTTTCTACTTTAATAAGCTTTTTAAGCTTTTATAGGCCAAAAAAATAATTGGCCTATGGCCGGTAAAATTTGTTTAAATAGCGCAGACTTAGCTATATCCATATATACCGATTTCTCAAAAACTGGAGCCAATCTGACACTTCCAAATGTACTTTCGCACTCAGGGGACTCCCCCTAATAGTTCGAAAGGGATTCATCGAAGTTCATTTTTTCGACTATCACAGTGTAATTTTTATATTACAACTGACCAAATTTAAATTGCAGTTGAAGTGTTGCAAATTTCATTTGATGTCTTTTAAATTTTCAATAGATGTCTTTTAAATCTCAATTGATTTTTTCTAAATTTCAATTCGTGTATTTTAAATTTCAAACAGAAGCTTTGAATAACAATTAATGTATTTTAAATTTCAAATATAATTAACAAGTTTACAATTGACATTTTTCGAAAATAAATCGGTAATTGCTTGGAAATTACCATTTCATTAAAGCGCTTCATTAGTTTTTTAAATTTTCACAGAACTTCCAAAAGTTATTAAGCGTTATTTAAAAAATGTATCCAAAATTTACGACAAAATGCAATACATTCTACCTTATGGAGCAAAATCATTGCCAATACAGGTGGTTTATGAATATCCAATAAATGTTTGGACGTTTTTCTTTAAAAATGTTGACTTATAAACTAAGGAATTCGTGGTTATTTACGGGGTTTTAACAAAAATTCAAAAAACGCCCGGAATACCCGATTCTTGAGTGAAATGCGACAAGAGCGACCTCTAAACCACTTCCGAAATATCTCAGTAATACTTTACCCTATAAGCGTTCAAATAAAGCTTGAGCAAAAACAAATTTTTATTGATGGAACACCCTAATTAAGCGCCATCTTGTTGAAACCAGATTTTCAACAGATTCAACTTTTTTTTTAAAATTTTCCTGGACGAAATAACGACTCATCTGTTGACTTTGGTTGCTCATTAGATCAAATGCGACAAATGAACTTCGTCGGTGACGACCATGACATTAGTTTACGAACTGCGCGAAAAACATTTCTCACGGACCTCAAATTTGGTGAAATCGTAAATTTCATTCGATGGTTATCGACTCGCTTAGCGACGGCGACATTAAGATTAAACACTAGAACACTTGATAGCGCACCCATAGGAAACCGATTATTAATTTGTTATATTTTTTGTTCGGGAATAAGTCTTTTCATGATGAAATGCCAATTAAAGCTGAACATTTATCACATTGATGCATTTCACAAACAACAAGGGAACTACCAAAGGCTATACACTAAACCCCCAAAACAGCATTAAAATCACCCTTGAAATTTGAAAAAATCGCTTTTGAAATGTAGGCCTCAAAAATGTTCCTCCAAATCTTGGTTGTTGCATAAGATCAAGTAGAAGCACTTTCCATTACATTTTTACACCGACTTGAGATGGGTTTTGAGAAGCCGTTTCATTGCACATTACCCAATGTGAGCAATACGGGAATCGAACCCTCGTTCAAGAATGTGCACCAAGAATGGTTATTTGAAAAATAGTACACTTTTTTATTTCTTTATTTTTAGAACTGGAAAACAACTAATGTCACTATGCTACGGCGAAAAATATCTTGGACAAACGATCAGTTATAGGTTATAGACCTTGTTGAATACATCACAAATCAGTTTAGGACATTTCAGTATCTATGAATCGCATGCATGATTTTTTTCGAGTTCTTATTAACCCATAACTCAGTTGTATTATCTATTTATTTATTTGGCTCGTCCTATACATAATAAACGAATGCATTTGAAAGCTGAATTTGAAATATTTGAATTTCGAATACGAATATTTGAACATTTAAATTTTTATTAAATTTGTTATATACAGACTTATACAAAATTGGGAATTTAATTTCCCTTTAAAATAATACTTATTTGACGTTTTTTCAAAATTATGATTTTATTGGTAAGGCCTCACACCTAGAGGTGTCATCTGTCTCATCTGCCGTTTCATTTCACACTCTTCATAGTGAGGCTGGTGCGATAGAGAGTTGTTCGACTAAAACTGAATTACACAAGGTGTAGTTACCAGAACTATTGCCTAAAATTTGTTCGTCGGCTTGGATGAGAACTGTGAAATTCAAACGACTTTTTGAGTTCTTTGTTATCTTTAGTATGCAGTTGTTTAGTATTCAACACACAAATGTTATCGTGCAAACACGAAATACCGTTGTTGTGACCTTGTTGGATTTTTAGAATTAATGTCTCTCTATCTGCAATTAAAAAAACAATATTTTTCAACGTGCAACGTGCATATGCACCCAAGCCTAATATCGTAAATATACTGAGAGAAGTGGTTACTCTAGGTATATCTAGTCTATGGCATTTATGAATGAAACACAACATCGTTCAAATGATTTCCACGACTTGCTTTACTGTATCTCATTCAATCTACCCAATATTTCAGTGCTTTTGTTATAGTTTTGGCATTTATCTCGTGAACCATATCATCGATTTCGTGTTCGTTTCATTTCGGGCCCCAACGAACTCGGGATTGTTATATAATACTTCCCTTTCACGGCGGCCTATAGATAATAGTTGACCTGGGTCATATTGCAGCTGTACGACGGTCAATGGAGTTTCGGCTGAACACAGTTTTCGAACATAGTGCACAAACGACCGATTATAATGTTGGCTCTGTGGCACATAGTGGCGCCCTACGGAAACCACACGCCATTCCTGGAAACCTCTTTAAATTTTGGGAACAAAAAATCGCTGAGTAGGACACGGTAATGCTCGCAACTGATGGTAATGGCGGCTCCTTTCTCATTTTCGAAGGAAAATGGCATATTATGCTGCCTTACCAAAAACCGAATCAAACAGTCACTCATTGTAGATGCTTCGGCTTCTCCTCGACGAGGTGTGGTTTCAAGCCCCAAATGCGACAATGTTATTTGTTAACGTAGCCCACGAGGTGAAAATAAGCTTCATGGGATCATATGATTTGCTGGTAAAAACGCTCATCTTCAGCCAAGCGATCTTCAGCCAATTTATTAAAAAGTTCTGCTAAGTGCATCCTCATGATTCCTGGCAAACCTTCATCAGTGGGCCTTTATTTGTTTTATTTGGAATTATAAGAACTTTAGGGTCAATCTAAAATATATTAAAAAAAAAATGTCAGTGTGTTGCATTAAAAGATTTTGAGTATAACAAATTTGAATAGACTTTGTACGAGGGAGGATCAATAAGTCCGTGACTTTTTGAATGAAACAGTTTTTTTTTGCAAAAAAAAAAATATTTTTCAACATAATCGCCTTTTAGCTCAATACACTCAGTCAAACGTTTCTCCAATTTTTGTATCCTTTCCAAAAAATAGCATTTTTCGAGGTCCATCAAATAGGCATTTCTTTGATCAACAATTTCAACGTTGGAGCTAAATCTCTTTCCACCGAGTCATTTCTTTAGGTTTGGAAATAGGAAATAGTCACTGAGGGCTAAATCCGGAGAAAATGGTGGATGAGGTCCCAACTCATAGCCAAATTAAACAACTCCAAACAATGCTTTGAAGTTGTCACACGATTACGTTTGTGGTCAATTGAGAGCAAACCGCGGCACCCATCTTGCAGACAGCTTTGTTATACCCAACTGATCATTTAAAATCGAAACCACACTGCCATATAACCACACTGCCTATGGCACCAACAATCACAGGCACTTTTACTCTTCGATCGGCCAACACCATATCGTGGATTTTTTTCGAGATTTTCGGGTGTATAGACCTCTATTGGCCGTCCAGAACGTTCAGCGTCATTTGTAATTGTGCGACCATTGAAATCGCTGGTGCAGAATCCCCATAGTATTTATCTAGCTTTTCCTTGGTGAGATTGATGTTTTTTTTGCAAAAAATAATGTTTAATGAGCACTCGAAATTCACTTTTTTCCATTTTTAAAAAAATTCACGAGGTTGTATGTTTTGAACAGCTGTTAAACCCAAAGTAAGTGACGGAACTTGCTCAGAATTTGACAGTAGTCTATTAATAGGTGGTACTTGATGGGGGTGGCCGTCGGTGGTGCAATGGTTAGTGTGCGCGGCTCTTGTACATGACATCCTGGGTTCGAACCCGGCTCTGACCACCTTAAAATTTCTTTCGGCGTCGGTCACCTCGCATAGTGACGGCGACACTATCGAGTATCTAGCCATGAAAAAGTTTCTCAAATTACCGTTCGGAATCGGTGTAAAACTGTAGGTCCCAATCAGTGAGTGAAAACTGGAAAGCGCACAGCTCAGTGATTGTGAGAAGTTCTCCCCAGTCCCTTCATGGGATGTAATGGGAAACCATTTATTATTATTTTTATTTACTTGATGGGAGCAGTGTTGCATTTCATATAACTACGAGAAAAGTTCGAAAAGTCACGGACTTACTGATCAGCCCTGGTACGTTTAAATTTTTCTCAGAAAAACCTCCACACATTTCCGTTGTAAGGGGCCTAGTATTCCTCTTGTCAATCCAGGATAACTATCAATTTAAAAAGTTTAAGTAACTAAAGCCACCCATACACAGGGTTGAGATTTTAAGACTGTAGCGCAATATGTAAACCGGTTATATTATGTACTCGACTAAACCTAGGGTTGCTATTTATATTTTGGGTCCAGCAATATAGAAACAATAATTTATCATTGGAAATGGTTTCATTGTTTTTCAAAATATCCTCCGTGAAGATCAATACACTCTTGCATGGGCTTAAACCAATTTTCGAAGTACTTTTTCCACTCCGATTGAAAAACCTCCAAAAACAATGTTTTGAACGCTGAAAACGTTGACCACCAAGTTAAAAGAAATCATTGGTAACAGCCGAATTTACGGTTGCTACAACTTCTCTTCAATCAATTAGTTCTCTGGGTGTAAGTGGGAGAAGAAAGAGAACAAATCTTTTTCACGGCCGACTCAACATTCAATATCTTACTGATGCATGCCATACTAATGCCCAAGGATGCCACAATCTTACGGTATCCAACATGTTTGTCTTGCTTTATAAGTCACACACAGCATCGATGTTTTAGTTCGAGACTGAACTCTTGGTACCTGCAATTTACAGTGGTTTTTGATGAGGCTCCATCACCAAAAGTCACGAAACAAGTTGATTGAGATATTCTTGTCTCGATAATCCAAGTCGAAAATCGTAAAAAATCTTCGTAAGAACATTTTCCTGGGATTATTAAATTTTTTGACCGATTTGAATATTTCAACACACTGTAAATACAACAAAAAGTGCTCGTAAGTGAAAACGTTGTATGTATGATTAAGCTAAAAAATTTCAAACTGCCCTACCGAAGTTCCAGTTTGCATTTGGGTATCATATGTTATGAAATCTGGCTGTTTTTGTTGTTTGGATGCAAACGTAACGTGTTTGTAGCTTGTCGCAAATATACTATACTTGTGCCCAAAGACATTGTGTTTGCTATTCAATATAACATATTTGAGACACAATGATTAGTATGTTATTATATAAGTTTTTGAGACCCAAATGTAGCTTTTTTATTGAAAACCGCTAAAAACAAATACGACGCAGACAACAAAGAAACAAAAAAGCAGCATATCTTCAAATTATGGAAAAAGCGCTTGCAAAAACATGTACATGTTTCCTGCAATATGTTGGTGTGACCGATATTTTTCAGCCTCTACTAATGCCAGGACCCAAAATATAAATAGCAACCCTCGTACATCCCTTGGAAAGGTTTTTTTCAGTTGTGCGTAATTTTTAAATCCGTTTTTCTTTTCTGGGTATGCAAACCTTAACCCAAAATATGTGGAAAACTAAAATTTTCTTTAAATTTTCCAAATTTTTAACGAAAGCCTTCATTTGATTTAAATGATAAATTAAATACATTTGAAAATGTAATGGGGTTTCGAGTACCCAGCGCTCTGGACGAACATACTTTGATTATCTAAATGAATTACTGTAATAAAATAAAATGTTTATCTTATCTTAATCTTGTTCTAATTACAGATTACTTAATTGCTGATACAGTGCGTTGCAGTGAAAGTCAATCCAAGTCAATTGCGTCGAGTGATTCGCAGAGTCAACAAGGGTAAGTTTGTTACAACAATTAAAGGAAATTAATTGAGAAATTTTATGGAGATTCAAATTGAACTGAATTACCTTAGAAGGCATCAAAGTACAATAAGCATATAACACATGCAATTATACAATTAAAGTAGTAGTCTTATTTAGATATCTTGACATATGCAAACTGCAGTAAAATGACAGACTTTTAATATAATATTTGCTAATATTTGTTAGATCATAATATGAGAAACTAGGCGCTCCTTTTCATGACTTTAATATTATTTATATTTGTTAAATTATAGAATATAGGTTGTAGAGAAATTGTTTGTAATCCTCTCAGCTAAATGTTTTAGTTAGATTATATCTTCCTTTTTCAAATCTTTGTGTCCTTATTTATCCTTGAAGTATGACTGATGTATTTTATTACCCATTGTACATCTGTACTGTTGTTTTGTTAAGCGAATCTCAACAACAAGTTTTCTTTCTTTTCGCTTATAAATAAAATCTAATCTTTGTAAGAATATATCTTCAAATGAGAACAAGATAACCGTGTACAATAACAAAAAATATGAAGAAAAGACAAGAAAAAAATTACATAATCTGAATGCAGCCAATTGTTGCATGATGCTCGGCACGTTACTGCATTGTACATAGTCGTGTTCACAAATGTAGCACTATAGGCATTTCCTATAAAGTTTATAAAAAAGCTACTAAATAATTTAAATAATTTGATAGTTTATAAGTTTTATTATAAAAAAATCGTGTTTAGATAGTAGCTAAATAGTGGCTGATATATACTCTTTCTTACTTATTTATCCGGTCTCGAACAGCCGCTGGGGGTCAGGGACCTTACAAAACGAAGATAACATATTTCGCCAACCACTTCGATCTTCTGCTCTATTTCTTCAGTTGGCAATACAAAGTGTACGCAGGGATTCGTCAACCTGATCCCTCCGACGGAATCTCTCTATTTTCCATCTTCCTTCAAGTTCGACTTCGAAAACCCTTCGTGCTGGTTCGTCTTCATTCATTCTACTGACTTGGCCCAGCCAGTGGAAACGCGTTATCTTGATCCATTTAACTATGTCAATGTCGGGATATAGCTTATACAGCTCATGGTTCATGCGTCATCGATACTCGCCGTTGTGCACCATAGGTCCATACATTTTTCGGAGAAATTTTCTCTCGAACACTCCTACAGATGTTTCGTCTGCTTGCGTTAATACCCAGGATTCTGCACCATAAAGCAAGCCAGGTTGTATGAGAGTCTGGTACAGCTGGACTTTTGTTACTCAAGAGAGGGCTTTATCTCTAAAGTGCTTGCTTAGCCGAAAATAAAATCTATTTGCGAGCACAATTCCTCATTTGATCTCAAGGCTGACATTCTTGTTTCTGTTTACTGCAGATTCGAGGTATATTAACTCTTCCAACCACCTCGAAATTATAACACTTATTAACGTTCACGCTTTGGTCCAATCGCGTGGAGGCCCTGCTCGTTGAAACCATTAATTTTGTCTTGTCCTCATTTAATGTCAGACCCACTTTTGCTGACTCCTTCTCAATTCTCGAAAACACCGGTGTAAATTCTCGACTTTTCTGCTGATGGTTTTATTCATGTTGACTGCAGGTTTTCTCATAATGATCTCCATTAAGATGTTAAAGAGGTCGTATGAAAGGATGTCGCCTGGCCTGAGGCCTGGCTTAGTTTTGAAAGGTTTGGTAAGACCCTTACGAACTCCCACTGCGGATTTGGTGTTCGTCAAGGCCATTCTGCAAAGGCGTATGAGTTTTGCAGGAAAAACAAGCTCAGACATAATCGACAAATAGATGTTAGGTGTTGACTTGTTTTCTATGGGTCTTCTCCAGGATTTGGTATAGCGTGCAAATCTGGTCAGTGATCGATTTTCCAGGCCTAAAGCAACAATGGTATGGTCCAATCAGGTCAGCGATAATCGGCTTTAGGCCTTCGCGCATTATAATCGGCTTTAGTCCTTCGCGCATTATACTCGTACTCGATATAACCTTATATGCCATGGATAAAACCATTATTCCACGATAGATGACACAGTGATTCGAGTCACCTTTAAAGATTCCAACCGCCGAGCATGCATTTATCTCACCAAATGTTGCTAATGAACTGATGCACGCAGGTTATCAGCGTTCATCGCCGCCAGCAGTAAACAGCTCCACCGGTAATCTATGAGCTCATGCGGCTTTGTTATTTTTAAGCCTGGCAATAGCTGTTCCGACTCCGTCTCCGGGCAACCGACGTAGTCATCCATATTGTGATCGATTGTCCCATCGACACTGGATATCTCAGGTGCCAGTAACGCGAAGAAATTACCTTTCCATATTCCCAACGTGCTTTGCACATCCGCGATGAGATTTCTGTCTTTGTCTTTTACAGAAGGGGGTCCTTGAACCATGTTCACTGGATCCGTTTTTGATTTTGTGGTACACTTTTCGGGTTTCGTTCTTCCTTCTGTATGTCTCAATTTGTTCACTCTCGCGCTTTCTCTCCTGCCGCTTCTGACACTTAAAGAGACGATTTACCACCTTTCTCTTCTCCCAATACCGCTCAGTCGCAGCTCGCGTTGCAATTGGCTGCAGCATTGAAACACGTGCAGCGTTCTTTTCATCATTTGCAATGCGACACTGTTCATCGTACTATGGTTTGTAGAGAAGTGGTTTTGCAAACCCAAGTACGCTTGTTGCGGCAGTTTTTATAGAATCGGAAATCGGTTTCCACTGCGCTTCAGGATCGTTATCGGGAGGGGGTGGGTAGTTGCGAGAGCTTGCTTGAGTAGACTGTGCCTACCTCTAGTAATTGCAGCTTTCCGATGTCTAGCTTCCTCTGCGTCTGGCTTCGATCTACATAATCCTGTGAGAACCTTTGCTGCTACCTAGTAGTGATAATAATCTATGTTACGTCCTCTGATCACTCGAACGTGCATTAGACTGAAAGAGTGCCTTTCATCAATTACCACGTGATCATTTTGGTTCTTCGTTCTTTGATCAGGGGAAACCCAAGTAGCCTTGTGGATGTCTTTATGCTGGAATCTTGTACCACTAATGACCATGTTTTTTGCCGCGGCAAAGCCAATCAGAGTCATACAGTTGTCAGCATGTAGACTGAAATTGCTAATACTTGAATGAAACATATTCTCCCTTGGTACTTTAGCATTAAAATCTCCTAGTACAATCTTAATATCATGGCCAGGGTAGCGACCATACGTTTCCTCTAGGCGCTCGTAGAATATGTCTTTGGCATCATCATCTTTGTGGCCATCGGTTTTGTATATGAAATTCTAGGATCGATCCCACCTCTGACCACCTTATCAATTCTTTCGGTGGCGGTCATCTCGCATAGTGACGGCAACACTATCGCTTATTTAGCCATGAAAAAGCTTCTCAAAACACCGTTCGGAATCGGTGCAACAACTTTAGGTCCCAATCAGTGAGTATAAAAAAACTAGAAAGCGCACAGGTCACTGGTTGTGATAGGCTCTCCCCAATTCCTTCATTGGATGTAGTGGGAAACCATTTATTTATTTATCATCATCTTTCCCTTCTGTCGGGGCATGCACACAAATTAGGGATATATAAAAATATTTCGCTTTTATGCGGATTGTTGACTCACAGGATTGAACGATATCTACTCAAGTTTCTAAATTTGTACTAAAACCAAGTCACACGGAATTGCGTTTATTATGGATCATATGGAAAAGTGATAGCATTTCCGTCTCGAATCTTAGAAATGTGTCATCCAACAAGTTATTTTCTTTTACTTTTAGTCTTACACTTCCACATTATTTATAAGTATTAGCAAATTAATAATAATATTTGCGACATTTTTTTATTGAAGTTTGAGCGCATTAGTCGCTCAAACATTCTTTTAAAATTCTTAAAAAATATTCTAACTTGCAGCTGCAAAGTATGCTACATTTTCCATCATGTATCATACGAACACATCCTCCTTCAAACCCAACAGCACATCGATAAACACACGCATGTATATCCTTGGACTGGGCGCAATACGATATTGTATAAGTAATAGCACAATAGCATGTAATGCATTCGCAGTGTAATACAACAATCATCATTGCACAAGTACTCATATTTGTGCTAGTGCATCTTGTTGGCGTTCTGGTATATTTATGCCTTTACGTCCTGTATGAGGAGTTGAATTTATTTGTGTTTATATCAGTGTACATCTGTTCGCACATACATGCTTCGACGAGTGTCCGTTTGAGTATTTATAAAAATACAGGGAAACAAATTCTAAGCATTCAATTTCTCCTTGCATTGTTGTGATTTCCGTGCAATGCGAGCGAAGACCAAGATACATATTTTCCCATATAAAAGAATATTATTATTATTATTATTTTTGTTATTATATTCTCCTGTAGAAGCTTTAGCACATTTCATATTTCCTATCAGCGACCATTCTCATCTCACAGAGCGCCGAGAGATAGGCAACCAGCACAGCGACGAATGAGTTAGCCATTGTTAGCAGTTTTAAGATTCTTTTGATCTCTGGACATGATAGTTATTTAAATGGCATTATTGTTGTCGTCATCGCTGTTATTTGTTAGGAGTAGCGCACAGTAAATTCTATAATTTGTTAACGTTTTTTATTTCTTTTCATTAGATATTTTCAATTGTTGGGAAATATGTATTAGAGCTACAAATGAAATATGATTGCTTTGTTGAAAGTTTATTAAATCTGATTATGTTAGTGGAAGAGTCACGATGTCGTCCATGGACAAAATATGTTTCCATAGGTGGATGACCTCCTGGGTTATATTGCGAATTATATTTTACTTTCTGAAAGGAAAAATGAGTTTTTCACTGGTCAAGAATACATAGTTTTTTAAAAGTTTTGCGATTTTGATGACGTAATGTTTTTACCATTCATAACTGTGGAAAATTAAGCATCTTAGCTACAACGGAGTCATAACTCGAAATATATAAATATTCAGTAGAGGCAAAAAAATTGGATTTATACAAATTCTTAGATACAGACATACACTCCGCTTCACTTGAATAGGTAATATATTTTTAATAGAAAGAAATGCTTATAACTTTAGTTTTAGAGGTGAAAAAAAAATACCTGTTAGTTTTGTTTGAAAGGCCATTTAAATGTGAATTAATAACGTGAAGAAGAAGAAGAATTTGCTCTTGCCGTTTGGTTAAAATAAAAATTTTCTATATTCTCATAGAAAAAACTGCATTTTTTTTGCGTAATTGGAATAGGTAAATTAGTTTTACCATCCTTGTTATCACAAATGTGAGTTAAAAAGGACAATGTTTTTATTGTTACGATAAATTTGAATATTAATCTTTAAATTTTAGCTGCTGTTGATTCAATAAGTGAAAATTGAAAATTGAAGCATTCGCAAGCCAGGGTCTTTCCGGATATGCCATTGCACAAAAACTTGGCAGAAGCTTGAACTTTGTCTAAGAATATGAAAGGAAGGCGAAACAGAGCTACAACAGAAGCTGATAGAAGGTTTATTCTAAGAGGGGCGTCCAATTCTTACTGAGACACCCTTGTAGTTAATTTATTTTCTATTAATTGTTAGGGCGAGTTTCACACTCGTCATCTAAAAGCTCAATTTAAAAGCTTATTGAAAATTTTCATATTAAATGACATTTAAATGACAAACGTCGGGCATTTAAAGTACATTTAAATGGAGAATTTTCAACTGTGAAACTGGCCATTAGTCAACTACAGATTTTTGGTATAGATTAAGGGTATAAAGTATCTTAAGATAGTTGTTAAATTAACAAAATTTCAATGTGTACAAAGTGCCATCGATATTGTTATATGAAATTACAATTCCACTGATCACAGTTTATTTCAACGAAACTTGATCATAGCCTTCGATGTCAAATTGGAAATAATGTGGAGATAACAGTACCAAACTACCCACCTAAAGAGGACTAGGATGGTACTCCATTTCTTGGATGACAATTCTTATCACAGACTTTGATTAACGAATCATTTGATTAACGAAACCCTGTGTGATGTCAAAAATTCAAAAATCCTGTGATGCAGTTTTCTAAAATTTTTCCATTACGAAAAATCGGTGTGCATTTTATTTTTTTTTAAACGCGCTCTTGATTATTTGATGTAATGTGGAAAAAACCAGATTCACGCTGTATACTGGACCACCATGTCCAACATCGTGAATTTTATACGAAAAAATTGGGTTTTCTGTTAAATTCACTAATCAGAATTCAGACTTAACGATTTTCCAAGCTTCCCTAAAAGCGACACCAACTTGGTAAATATTAAAATGTTGGTAATGGTTAGTGGTACAAACTATTGTTTGTCTATTGGTCAACGCATACGATTTTTCCCATCCAAAATAAAAAACTGCCAAAAACTGTCTTAAAGTTTTGACGGCCCCTAAAGCATTTCTAGTTGACTGTACACCTTTTTAATTTTTTTAGGTTTATAGCAATAAGATTAATCTTTATCTTTCCGAAGACAACCTATGTATGGGACGAACCACGCGTATGCAATTGAAAGAAGATCATAAAAAATACTACAAATTTTGTATCTTCGAGTGGCTGAAAACGTGGGAAGTAATAAAAATATCTCCAAAATCTTTTTAAAATCTATCATTGTTATAAAAATCAACATAAAAAAAATAAATAAATGGTTTCCCATTACATCCCATGAAGGGACAGGGGAGAACTTCTCACAAGCACTGAGCTACGCGCTTTCCAGTTTTCACTCACTGATTGGGACCTACAGTTTAACACCGATTCCGAACGGTATTTTGAGAAGCTTTTCCATGGCTATATACTTGATAGTGTCGCCGTCACTATGCGAGGTGACCGGCGCCGAAAGAATTTTTAAGGTGGTCAGAGCAGGGTTCGAACCCCGGATCCCATGTAAAAGAGCCGCGCACACTAACCATTGCACCACCGACGGCCAAAATCCCCGTAACAAATAAATAAATTATTGAAGAACGTAGAAGTTAGTAAAATATCAAATTTTTAAATGTTACACACTTATGGCCAGTTTCACAGTTGAAAAATCTGAATTTAAATGTAGTTTAAATGCCAGACGCTTGTCATTTAAATGTCATTTAATATGAAAAATGTCTGTGAGCTTTTAAATGACGAGTGTGACACTCGCCCTTACAATGCTATTCTCGACCGAGTGACAAGCGTATTTGTCGTGACAGTAAATAAATTAGTGACAAGAACTTCAGTTTTTCTATTCTGGATGTCAAATGAAAGCTCTTTTTGTTTTAGTTGACAATGATAGTTACAACAGCACATGACAAGAAATATGTTCTGTAATTAAATTAAATTTAAAAAAATTTAAATTAAAAAAAATTGGCATATCTTGCAAAAGCAGTGACAAAACGAAAAAGTAACCAATTTAAACCAGGGTTTAGAAAAATGAATTCAATTCACATTGTAACAAATTTAACCAAGTTCTCTAAAACATTTGGAAACCTGAAAAATTGGTTAATTTGTTGATGTAATGTATTCATTTTTCTAATTGCCAATACGTAGGGATAGGATTTCCATGCAAATCCTTGATTTTTCCCAAAATTCTAAAAGAAATATACTCTACGTATCTTGACGAATCATAAAATTTGCAGAAAAATCACATTGTTAGTGCATATTTTTAGATTTTTTATGAAATATACATATTTTTGCATACTTCAAATAAAACTATGTCTATGTCTAACAAAATTAGACAAACCTACTCCAAGAAATTGGTCGAAGATAATAGAACATGAAAAATTAAAAAATTCTGAATGACGGACTCATGGAACCCACTTGGTACAAAACGGATTGCGAGGACGATGTGCTGGTTTCATGTCTGTTCAGAATAAGCAAAAAAAAAATATATAACAATTTTAGATAAGTCGATGAGTTATCGGGTCCAATGCCGGCTTCGTTTCCGGTCCACAGAATGGCTTTTATTTCAGTAACCACACTTGCCAGTTTTTAGATGAGCCTAAATTAACCCGTATTTTAGACGCTGTAATTCTCATATATCCGACTGATATAAAAATAGTTTTTCATGTTCTTTATTTTCTCTAATTTTGTTTTTACCAAGTTGTAGGCTCCGTCGTAGGCTGGCAATTAAACGTTATTGACCACGTATTGCTGAATTTTCAATGTGATGATTTTTTTGTTGCCTTGAGTAACAACAAATGTTAAAAAACATATTTTTAAATGCATTTGTTATAATTTTTAGGCAAATTTTGATCTTTTACGAGCATGTATTAGGACCATATTGTTCAGCAATAAAAGCATGAAAGCCCCATTCCTATTAATAAGTATTTGTTAGGCAAAGGTATTGCCAGATAGAAAAATTATGAATATCAATTGTTTTCAACAAACACAAAAGCTCTTCATAATGTAGTTTTTAGTTTTGGTAACAATGATATTATTTTTAAAACAAAAAAGCTTTGATCTTGTCACAGCTATTCCAGAATAGGTAATTGAAATGCCAGTGACAAGAATTCAATGACAGTAATACGATACCTACGATGAAGCGTGTTCTTGAAGTGTCGTTAATACGCATTAAAATTAAGTTCTTTCAAATACCAAATACCGCATAATGCAGCCTTACTACGTCACCTCAGAATCAAAATTGAAAATTGAAAATGTCACAACAACCTCACCTCAAATGTCACAACAAAATACCTTTATAATTTACATCACTCAATAAGTATTGCCTTTATGCGTCGAATACCATAAAATGTTTGACGATTTGAGGCAACATTCTCTTGTTTTGATATTACCTGCCATATAATTTCACATCGAATCCAATGTAACTTCAAACTAAACAAGACATGTTTTCTACGAAAAATACTTTGCCAAATATTGCCAACCTCTGACCTTAACTATGATTACATTCAATATTACTTTCTACATACAACATATACCTTTAAGCTATTGAATTAAAAACAAACAAAATCCCTTTAAAATTTACCCCAAAAAATTATCTTTAAGCAACACAATTACAAATAATTATAGTTCCTAACGAAGAGAAGGATAACAAAAAAAACATTCCACTTGGATGACAACCATACATGTACAGAAGAAAACACCCTCATTCTGGCATTTCAGGGTAACTGAATGACTACCATTTAGACGCCATAGTGACCATAATAACTCCACTTCCCGTGAAACTGATCCGTTCATTTAAAGTTAGCCATTTATACTCGTACTTTGTACGACATTCACATTATGTCTGCTCAATGTGCCTTCTTCCTTAACCTTAACATTACTACGTATTGAACCTTTCAATTGCCCACCAAGCTGACCAAAAATAGTTGCCCCTAACGACCAATTGTCATGATGAGACGACGGATCAACATTAAGGCTTATCACAATAACAACAACAACATCAATACCAAAATTGTTGTATAGCATGAAAACAAAAATTCAAATCAAATCTCCAGGACATTAATGCGGTTAACTGTTCATAAACTTCGACTTTTGTTGTAAGGGGGGTGTAGCTGTGGCAGGGGTCAAAGGGGTGCGTGACACACTGTATACATGTGGTCGTCACTAATCTCCTTTGAGTGCGAAAAGCACACACGGAAAGGAAAGCAAGACACACGTCCTGTGTTATCAATAACATGGCATCATGTTGTAGTTGTACATATAGCATCAATACAAAAAGCTGCCGATTGCTATTGGTAAATACTATTCGATGTTGAGAGTGATATATTTAGGTCCGCATTGTAGTTGAGTTGATGCTGTGTTTTCAGATTTTTATTTTTGGGCAAACAACAATCTGATTTTTTTCTTCTTTTACATTCCGTGTCTACTACAATCCATTTAAAGCTTAACAAGTTGCCGGCACTTGAGGTTTGAACTTAAGTATATCGTTACGACCTGTTTTGGATTTTCTTTGTTTTTTTTTATCTGGGTATTCCACATTTTAAGTGGTTAGAAAGAAAATAAACTCATTCATCCTAGCGCTCAAAAATCCATTAATTGTATTGATAACAGCTACACACTGAAAACAACTCGATATTTTTGTTGTTGTTTGGATGCAAATGTAACCTGTTTGTAGGTTGTCGTAAATATTATTTACCTGTGTGCAAACAAATTGTGTTTGCTATTCAATGTAAAATGTTTGAAACTTAATAATTACTAGGCAAAAATGTGTTTTTTTGTGACACAAATGTGGCTTTGTTGGTTGAAAACCCCGGAAAAGAGAAACGTGACAGACAACAAGGAAAAAGCAGCCACCAGATAGTCAATTCATGAAAACAATGCTCGCAAACATATACATGTCTCCTGCAATATGTTGCTGGGGCCGTTTTGTTTTTAGCGTGCATATACAAGTATAAATACAAATGAGGTCGTAATTAGTCTTCGTTGGGCATTATCGATGTTTGAATCCTTGTTTTAAGCCAGCAGTGTTATTAAAATATTTGAACGCCTATTTTTCAAATATTCTGCATCTATTTTTATACAAACAATATATGGTGCAATGGTAGTGGGCGCGGCTTTTGTGCATGAGAACGTGAGTTCGATCCCTGCTCTGACCACGTTAAATATCTTTCGAGGGCTGTCACCTCGCTTAGTGACGGCGACACTAGCGAGTATTTAGCCATGAAAAAGATTCTTAAAATACCGTTCGGAATCGGTGTAAAATTGTAGGTCCCAATCAGTGAGTGTAAAACTAGAACGCGCACATCTCACTGATTGGGAGAAGCACTCTCTAATCCTTACATGGGATGTAACGGGAAACAATTTATTTATTTAATATAATTTCCAAAACTTCAAACTTAGTTCCTGACAAAAAAAAATTGTTCCACATATTTATACTCTGAACAGTACCCTGGTAACAGAAATTAATATACATCGGCTGGAAGCCATTTCCTGACTCGATTTTGCCATGTCCGTCGGGCTCCAGAGCTTACAAATATCAATCGACGAAATTCGTTACGCGAGGTGTCGTTAGTCGAGCGATGTTCGCTTTAAAACATGGACCACATCAGTCCCTTTTTTTTAATAGGCTTTGTAGTAACGGCTCCAGAGTTTACATGTACATGTTAAGTATATACAAGTCACCTGGCCCTGACGCCATAGCACCAGTGGAGTTACAAAGTGGTCTAAATAGGTTGGTTTCTTAATTACTTAAACTATATACGAGCTGCATCAAGCTATCCTATATACCAGTTAGGTGGAGAGAATCAAAGCGGGGAAATCATTGCATATTAGTCCAAAGAACTTAAGACCAATCAGTATCTCATCTTTCCATCTGAAGTATTTGGAGAGGTTGATTGACTCATATCCGCGGACTTCTTAGTTATCCAGTACACAGAAGAAAATAAAAATCAATTTCAATTAAAAAATTTGTTTATTTGATTAATTTTTTAATTGATTTTGGTGTAATCACAAAAATGATAATATTAATTAAAGGTATTTGTAAATTTGTCAAAAAAAAAATTCAATTAAAAAATTTGTAAATTTCATTAAAACATTTATTAATTTTTTTCAAAAATGTTAATTAAGTATGTAATCAAGTAAATTAAAAAAACTATTGATTTTTGATTATTTTGGAATTGAATCAATTAAAACCGTTATTGCTTTTTTCAGCATAAAACCCCACCCCCTTGCGACGGCTCCAGAAAAAAAATAAAATGTTCTATTTTTAAAGCGATTTTATTCAATGTTTCGCAGATACACATGTACTTATATCTATAAAAAATTAAATTGTTTAGAATTTGGATTCATAATTGGAACTATTGTCGGGTTCTTCTAAACTATAATTATATATTTAATATTTAATGTTTAAACGGTTTGTATTAAGTACAAAATAAATCCATCACGAAAAACAGTTCGAATAAATTCTGATTGAGGGAATGTAATTCAACAATAAATTCCATTGCGTTGTCACAAATTATATCCATTTTGTTTTTGTAACTGAAAGAGTGGAATTGCTCTTTTGGTTCTGGAGAAACTTTCAATTTATCTGCTCCTTCTGCAGCAACAGTGACTCCATTGTCGCATTCCATCTCTTCTGCATATTCATTGCTTTGTTGGAGAAATGTATTGCTTTTATCCAATTTAGGACACTCTTGATTTACACGTTCAAAATGTGTAAGGTGTTTCTTTTTCTGTGAAATTTCTGAAACAAATTTTCGTGTAAACCATTGTATGTGGCATAAGACGGCAAATTGTGTCTTTTCAAGGGCATAAAAAATGTTGGATAAATAAGCTTTTCTGCAAATCGAATTAGTTTATACTTTTTCTATATCCACAATGGACCAAAGTTGCTTAAAAGCAACATCAGTTTTTAAAAAATTCTCTCTCTCTCTAAACATTACGCTTATTTTCTATCTAAAAACATAAATAAATTAACTTACCCTTGTACTTTTACATTTTGTTCCCTTTAATTTTTTCAGTTATTCAGAAATATTTAAAAATATTTTTTTATTTTTTTTTCAAATTTTTCGAGTACTGATCGCGCACAAGAAATCACACTGAATAACTGCGAAAAGCAAAAAACGCAAACACATTATTGCATTTGCTTTTCTATTTTTCTGCACACACAACATCAGTCTGTTGCGTGTTATTAAACGAGAATAATATGGTCATAAAGTCAGAAGTTGCTTATAAGCAACTATTGTCCTCAAAGGGTTAAATACAAGAGAGTTTGGGACTTTCAAAATTATGAATGTTTGGAATGTGTTTCAAATATATACATGGTACCAGGAGTCTCGGCACGTCGGAAATCAGAAATTTCCCCACGAGTAGTTGCCTCCTTATCAATTTAATTTTCAGAAAACAATGTCTTATATTCTTTTTGGTGAACACCGAGCTCAATTGTTGCAGCCAAAAATCATTCTTCGAAATCGTAAAAAAGTGTCATTCATTTTGCACTCCTTAAACTTTGTCCAATTGCACTCGCACATGGAAGATCTACGTGGTACTAAACACTTTACTGGAACTACTGCCTGTTTATACTTTTGGGTAAATTTATTATAAGTATTTTAAGAGTTATAGGCAGATAAAGTCATAAACGTTTTCTTCACTAAAAAATATGGAAGCCTATTCTATATTCATTGAAGAAGTTCATTTTTAAGATATACTTCATTTTGTTCGAAAATTGTAATATTATGCACGCCGCAAAATTTGTATTTTTTGTTGCTTGCATTCAAATATAACGTGTTTGTAGCTTGTCGCAAATATATTACACGTGTGCGCAAACACATGTTGCTTGCTATTCAATATAACATATTTAGGGCACAATGATTAATATGTTACAATATATGTATTTTCGACCCAAATGTGATTTATTTTGTTTAAAACTGCTGAAAACAAAAACATGACAGATACTAAAGTAAAAAAAATCAGAAGATCTTCAATTCACGAAAGCAATGTTTGCAAACAAGTACCTGGTTCCTGCAATATGTTATTGGAGCGGTTATTTAGTACATATTTGTAATGCTTCTTTCTGTGGCGATTTAGCAAATTTTAGTGTCAGTTGAACGATACAATAGAGCACACGGAAAAAATATCGATAATTTTTCATAAAAATGGGGCCCTATTGGTATTTGGTAGTCAATGCACTGGCCTATATAGAGTTACTGAAACTCCCCTCATAGATGAACGGTCTCTTTTAGAGTTCTTTCATTTCTATTAAAATATAGTCTCGATGTTTGGTTATTAATTGCAAAAGGAACTCGTGTTTGCCTTGTGGTGAATGCCATTATTGTGATAGTTTTATCACTGACCGCAGGTTGGTGGTAGAACTAAATGATTTAAGGGCATGCATTTTGTTGTGGGAATATAATATGGAAGTAATTACAGGAAATATTTCTTCAACGGAAGAACAAATCTGTTTACATATCTATATTTATAATTACTGCTAATTATTACTACAATAATTGTGTTAATAATAATTGTGAAGAAAATTCCTTTGAAAGGATATTATAAAGTTAAGTGCTGATTTAATGTAGTAATCTATACAGTTTACACAGCGTCAGCCTTATTAAAATCTTCTAATTTCAACAAGAATAAGATCCAATTGAGCGTTAACATAGGCAGACCACTACTACTAGGAATTTCATACCTGAAAATAATATTCTACATCTATTGATCAAACACAGACATGTTTGTATGTATTGCGTTTGAGGCTTTATGTACATAGATGATTGGAAGCCCCTACAAAAAAAAAAAACGAAAACAAAGGAGAATACCAAACTTGAATGCATTCTAACCAAATGTCAGCAACAGTAAATCAGTCCCATATATCTTCATATTCGGTTGGGTAAAACAATACCTCAAAAACAGTAATTTACCATATATGAGCTTATCTATGACCATATGTAAGTAAGCACGTATTTATTCCTGTGTATGTATGGATATGCGATTGCGTATCTAATGTTCGTATATGTTTGTGGTAAACATCAACACATGCAAACAGGCTGTATACACATATCGGAGCATCATCACGAAAACATTTTCGAACGATTTAACATGAGATGTAAGTACATTTCTCGGACTAAAGGAAGGATTATGGCAAGTGCAGGCGCTTACACATACACAAGCAGTAACAAAGAAAAGTGAAAAGGCTGTCTGGCATAGACCTACAAATCGCTTCGAACATTAAAGGAATATGCTGTACGAGGATGTGTGTGTGTGCGGTGGAATGATTGTGTGCGTGTGTGTGTGTTGGATACTCGAGTATATAAAAGGTAATTCATTACAATAATCCTACGAATAAACAATAAAAATCGAATGTTTCCACTTGTAATCGAGACTCTTTGGCCAATGTGTACTTTGTACAGACGATACGACATGCTGTTGAATGTGTGAGTATTTTGCACTCGAGTAATGTGTGTCTGTCATATCTCTGCATGCGGTTAAAAGTGTTCAGCAGGTTGAATGAAATTAAAATGAAATTTAATTTGTAATAAGGAATAATACACCACTTTGCGGTTGCAAATATAATATTAGAAAATTTTCAAGAAAATTTAAGCGACTTGTTAAAATGTAGGGACAAAAGTTGAAACCATTGTTTGTAGCAATAAAAACTTGAAACACTTTCCCATGGGTGATTCCACGGGAGGAGACCATATGTTTCTACAGAACTACGAAAATATTTTTACAATAAAATTATCACACACGATGTCGCGAGCAATTCAAATTATTTTAAATAACAAAAGAGTTAATTTCATACATCTACAACTTTATCTGAATGACTGTGTTCTTTTGAGACAGTTTGATATTGAACTGATTTTCTATTTTGTTAAATTGTTGACACTGTGTCCATATGTGTTTCTTTTATGACATTTTACATTTATTACATATTTTTAACTACCGTTTAATGAAATCTCGCTGTTTTGTGAATAATTTCAGTATCTGCAAAAGTTGTTATATCTCCCATCCATATGAGTAAATTTACAAAAAACATTTTAGTGTAATTTTTATTATTTGTCCAGTCAAATTTTTAGAACTGATAATTTCAAATTCGTTTTTGAAGTTTAAGACAATTTTATATTTTTGTTAATACTGATATAGTTTTCAAATGAAAAAGTTTTTGCAAAATACATCCTCCTGAATCCAAGCAAATCGAATAGCTATTTCAGATCTAGACCCAGATTTCCATCAGAGGTTTGTTGGGCAAACGAAAACTTTCATATACTGAGAATTTTTAACGGGCACAAAACACAAGAAAACACTTACAAAACTTCTTTATGTGTCAAGAGAACCAATGAACCCCATTAGATATGAGTTTTGTGGAAATAGAGCATAATTGCCTGCAGCTTCGTCACGATCTACGTTTAAATTCACCTGTGTGAAATTTTGTATTTATTCAGTCTGTTTATATATTGCATTTGAAAAAAATTACTCCATTAATAGCGGAGGAGCTTAAAAAGAAAAACTAAAATTAGGCATGTGTGATTAATAGATTAATTAAAATTTTGTTTAATAGATATACGGATGAATCAGTTAATCGAATAATCTAAAACTCTGATTAATCAAAACTATGGTTCATCAATTAACTTGAATATTGATTAATCATATTTGAATGAATTCCATAATATCATTCACATAATTTTTGGGAAACATACAAATACATATTATTCATATAAAAATACACATCTGAACCATAGAGTAATAGCACCTATAGGTGCCATTTTTCTCATCTGACGTTTGAATTGAAATTGAATGTCCTGAATGGTTTCCTCAGTCTCTCGACCTGTATCCAATTGAAAATTTTATTTGTTACGTTAAGGAATAGTGAACATTGTCAAGCCACTAAAAATTCGCAATCAAGTTTGTAGAAGACACCCGAAGGATAATGTCCCAGTACACAGAAAATCTACTAGTTCGTCGTTAAGGATATTCTTTCAGAGAGGGACATAAGATGGTATTAAAATTTAAACAAGCCGTTTTTAGGAGATGAAAATAATTTTACCTAATATTTTTGATGTGTTAACATCTATAGCGGCGTATAGGGACGAAATCTATCAAAGTCAAAGATATTATGCTGCTGCTAAAACCAGATTTTATGCTGCTGCTAAAACCAGATTTTATGCTGCTGCTAAAACCAGATTTTCTGCGACTGCGAAAGAGAATAATGACGTGTTAAACAAAAATGAGTGAGCAAGAGAGCAATGAAAGAGTGGTGTCGCAGGGGTGAGGCAAACGAAATTGTGTCTATAGCGTATGTATTAACATAATAATGTATGTATGTACACGTGTCTGTTGCTGTTGTTGAACGGAGACATAAAGAATAGCCACGCAAAATTTCATTTGCAAGCCTTGCGCAGTCGACTTTATGGTGACACACTAATACGTCAGCTACTTCGTACAAAGTATGTGTGATGTTGTGTGTTTGGCTGTTTCGTTACTGTTGATATGGCAAACATGTGGTTATGGTGACACAGGTATACGTCAGCTACTTCGGACAAAGTATATGTAATGTTGTGTGTTTGGTTTTTAAATGAAACGTCATCATATGATTGAACGCCTTTTTAAATTCTTTATATTAACTTCACCTCTCTGTATGAATATATGCCGAAAAAATTTTAGATTGATTTTTAACCCTTTTCCCGTTATCCAATCGAGCTGAAACTTCGCAAGCCAACTAATAGCGACGACAAAAATAAACTATCAAAATATGGGCGGGATTGGATAAAGGGGCGTGGTACCTCCCACACAAATCACAAATTAAAAATCCATTATTTCTGCTCCTGTTAACGGTATTTGAACAAAATTGGGTATGTTGGTTAGGTTTACATATTCTAAGATCTGCTGCAAATATGGGCGGTATTGGACAAAGGGGCGTAGTCGTATATAAAGAATGTATAGTCAAAAACTATGTTTTTTACGGGTTGGTTTTTTATTATTGTTAAAGGTAAGTCAAATAAAATGTGGGTGCGGAGCACTCTCAGAGCAAAGAGAATAATGACGTGGTTATACATATATAAAAATGAGATAGCAAGAGAGCAATGAAAATTTGGCGAACTTGTGTAACGTATGTACGAATATAACAATGCATGTATGTATATACAAGTGTCTGTTACTTTGCATTCTTTGGTTTTTGTGGGAATAACGTCATCATATGATTGAACGCTGTTTTTTATTTTCCAATGTATCATTTACTAATGTGTCCGTTCATAGAAATCGAACAGGTACCGTGTAGCAAAAAGGTGTTAACTCATCGACCGTGAGTTCGAACACTCATTGGATTTTTTTTTATAAGATATAGAGAATTTCTAGTTCCTTGCTTACAATTGTGGTGTTAAGAAACCAACTTCTTAAATGAATTCAAAATACATGATTAATAATAGCAATACTTATAATTTTTTCAACTTTTGAGGTTATACCATTATTTTGACCGCAGCAGTATAAATATCAGCTGTACTTTATAGTTTGTACATATAAAATCTTTGAATATGTTATCGGGAACAAAAAACTAGACTACTAGGCGTGTGAATATATTTTTAAATTGGCTGCAACTATTTAGTCTATTTATATATTTTGTTTGAAAGATATGTTTTCCATATGAAGGTCGTCAAGTAAATTGTAAAAAATAATATATTTCTCTTACACATGCTTCAATTGTACAAACAGGATATACTTGTATAGAACTCTTTACGAGTTAATATATTTTTAAAAAATACCAAAAAATAAAAATTCAAGTTCAAATAAAAATAACAATTTAGTAAAAAAGTTTAATGGCCAGTTTCACAGTTGAAATTTCTCCGTTTAAATGTAGTTTAAATGCCCGACGCTTGTCATTTAAATCTCATTTAATATGAAAAATGTCTGTGAGCTTTTAAATTGAGCTTTTAACTGACGAGTGTGAAACTCGCTCTAATTAATATATTTTGCCATTTAAGTCACGCACATTATTTTAGTTTGCTAATATCCCTCCCAAATTCAGAGAGTGTCACACCCGTTTCAAATCAATTCATTTTCTGTAAATACAATGATAACTTAAATTCTTTCCAATAAAGTCTATAATCCAAGAAATTCTTCCGAAATTCCAAAAATAATTACAGACAAAAAATTTGAGGTTCATAGTCAATCAAAATAGCTATTGATCAAGAATATCCCTTTCGAATTCAGACAGTGTAATACCCATTACAACTTACCACATTTTAAAAAATTCGACAAAAATTTTCATTATCTTCATAAGTCTATACTAAACTCCATACTCACAAGATTCGAAATAACACCCATATTAATACTACACGCAGAAAATTTGAGGTACACAGCCAATAAAAAAAGTTATTGATCATGAAAACACTCATGGGCCAAGATGAAGTCATATTTTTCCGTTATAATAATATCTAAATAAAAAATAAATGGTTTCCCATTACATCCCATGAAGGAATTTGGGAGAGCTTCTCACAACCTGTGAGCTGTGCAGTTTATAGTTTTACACTCACTGATTGGGACGTACAGTTTTACACCGGTTCCGAAGTGTATTTTGAGAAGCTTTTTCATGGCTAAGTACTCGATAGTGTCGCCGTCACTAAGCGAGGTGACCTACGTCGAAAGAAATTTTAAGGTGGTCGGAGCAGGGATCGAACCCAGGATCTCCTGTACAACAGGCGCGCACACTACCATTGCACCACCGACGGGCACTATTATTTAATATTTGAATATATAAATAAAAGTATGCAGTAAGCTGGTGTTGGCAAATGTTTGGAACAGTGACTTAAAGTTCTGCAGCTTTCTTGTTCCTTTTTTGTCTGTCACGTATTTGTTTTCAGCACTTTACTACAAACAAAGTCATATTGGAGTCACAATGACGTATCAATACCTTAATTTAGAAAGGACGTTACTAACCATTTGTTTGAAAACGTGTTATTTCATATCCTTATAGAAAACCATAAAATGCATCGTTATTGAAAAAATTAATGTGCTTTACATGCAAAATTTTTCTCCCCTTTTTAATTCATTTTAAAATTTTCTGAAATTATGACACTTATTAAGATTTTTCCTCCTCCTCTACAATTTTTAAAATGTTAGTTACCCCCTTTCTAAATTAATGTTACGATATATTGTAACATATTAATCATTTTGTCTCCATCATGTAATATTGAATAGCGAACAAAATGTGTTTGGATACAAATATACACGTCATATTTGCATCCAAGCAACAAAAACAGACAGCGTGTGTATGAGAATAATATACCCTGCACACCACTTTTCATTCATTGTATTGTATTTTATCACCGAAAACAATGTGTCACCATTTTTAGGAAATAATTTTAAATATAAAATTTAAAATTTTGAATTGGATAGTAATGCCACAGGCTGTGCTACAGGGGTTAAAAAACTACCAAATGATGCCGCATTTCACTGTACGGTAGAAATGCAGAAGCTGTTTTGAATTTCAAAGGAATTTCTTAATATATATTTCAAACTATGCATTTCTAAATATTGGCTCCAAAATACATCACGTCGTTTTGGTTTTAAAATGCAATTTCGACCTTGATGAAAAATGTTTCTGAGGGTTAAGTATACTCATATAGAGCTACAATATTCAAAATGCCGCCATTATTTAAAACCCGGTTTTTGGGTTGTTGAAAAAAACTATCATATCCGAAAGTATACATATAATCGGCCCAGTTCTGAATACAGAATCATTTTAAATCAGAATTTTTATTCAGACCAAAAAATCTACACTTTTGACGTTTTTAAAACATGAAATATTTTTGTTTTAAATCACAAGGCATTTGCATTCTTTTAAAATCCCAAGGCATTTGCATTCTAATTTAAAACTGATATTTTTCTTCTGAATTATTTTACAGAAACTCAAATATTCTGAAACGTTTTTTATTTGTCTGGATTCTGTTGACAGAACAAAGCCGAATGTTTCTCTACACAATATTGAAACTCATAACTTTTCGTATTTAGTATGTAATTTTCCGCCTACCAAAAAGAGGTGCACAGTGTAAGAAATACTTAAGTATACTAAGTATCTTATGGGTACAAAGATTGTCCATACTAGATGGAAAAACGTATTGGCAACTAAATTATAAATATATTATCATCAACCAAAAATACACCTAAAATATATTAAAAAATTACAGTAAATCGTCGAGTGTACATACCTCAACAGATTGTACATAAAGAAGATACAGTAGCCCCAGATACAATCACCATCTCATACATGATATCAAAATATGATATCATGTATGCATTTACCTAAATGGGAAGTGGTAATAGCTAACATAGACACATACGTAACCAATATTGTTCACATTATGTGGAATAGTTAGTGCTATTGCTGTTGTAAGTCGGTGGCCATGAAAATGATAAAACATTTGCCATTTCAAAATGGATCGTAACATATGTCATAAATGTTTGCTAGGATATCTTGGCTTTTGTTACAGGACTATTGGAAATCAACTAAAGGCAAATTCAAACAAATCTAAATACATAAACCTATACAAATGTACATATGCATAATAGCAAATATATATATATATTTTTATATTTGCATTGAAAATAGAATTAGTTACACTTTTTCCGGACATTAAAATAAATTCCCGTCTTAAGATCATACACTTGTTATTGCTTAAAGCAAATCTCCTAATATCTATGAAGCAATATATAGTACACCTCCAATACAGACACTGCAAAAGGTACAAGCTATTGTATAACATTTTGACAAAGTTTTGTCCAAAGTTTTGCGACTTGACAGCTATAAGTCACAAACACATAAATGTGGTACGTACTATTTTTTCCAATAGAGTAATGTCACCTACAGCTGCCATTCTTGTCATCCGACGTGTAATTTCAAAGCGAATTTAATATAACTTAGATTGGATATTTGAGAGAACTCGATCAGGAGACTCAAAATCAGTAAATTTTGAAATTCTCTCACAAATGTGCCGAGATATATTCTGAAAAATCGTTAAGAATCGAAAATATATATAGGGAATTCACATGGTCTCCTAAAGTCATAAGTCGCAAAGTCATATTTCACAAATTAGTACATATGACTTATGCATGTGAGCAGCATGTTGTATGTGCTAAATCATAAGTCATAAAAACGTCAAACAAACGTCAAGCAACAAAAGAAAATTATTTAAAAAAAATTAAAAAATTCCAACAAGAAGCGAAAAAGATAAAAAAAAATTACGGTTTTGTGTGAAAAGTTTGTGCACAAAAACTTACCGAAGTAGTTTCTTCTCCTTCCATTTGTCCAATTTCCTTTTTTTTATTATTTTACCAATTAAAATTAATTCTTGAGTTAATGTTGTAGAAAAATGCTAAATTTCTTCAAAACACAACAATATATCTGATTAAATAGTAAACAAAAAACAGCTGACCCTGAACATACAACGTAGTACACTGAAAAAACAGACATGCTCAGGTTGTATAGTCGTAAAATATATTTACATGAAGAATACCAACAACATATTTACAACTGTTGTATAATTTTAGCATAAACGATAAATACAACACAATAGTACACCATGTGAACTACCTAATAGTGTCTTGTAACCAGACACGTTATCTGGTAACATGCCCGTTTTTATAGGTTTTTTGAATACTTCTTAAAAAATACCTAAAATAACCCAGATGAACAGGTGAAGAATTAAAAAATTCTCATAAAATGTTACAAAATTGAGTACTTGCAAAAGGTTATATTGGCTAAATAAAGGGTTTTTCAACAGAGACGCTACAAAAGTAAATCGATAGAGACAGCAAACGCCGCCATATTTTCTCCCGCTCTTTTGAAATTTGCCATTTCATCATGGAAAGATATACGAGCCAACAACGAGTCGAAATTATTAATATTTACTTCCGAAGTTTGGAGTCAGTGGCCTCAACTTTAAGAGGCCTCAACAATCAGCGATGAGACTCATTTCCGGCTGAATGGCTTCGTCAATATGCAAAATATGCGTTATTGTTCAGACAGCAATCCATACGTAATCCATGAGTCATCATTGGATCCCGAAAAAAATACGGTTTGGTGTGGTTTATGGGCCGGCGGCGTCATTGGGCCTTACTTCTTCCGTGATGATCAAGACCGACGCAGGACTGTGAATGCGAATCGCTCCCGTTCAATGATAACCCAATATTTTTAGCCCCAATTGGATAATATGGACTTGGAGGACATGTGGTTCCAATAGGACGGCACCACAAGCCACATAGCGAATGCCACAATCAATTTATTGCAAACCAAGTTTGGTGAACGTGTTATCTCACGAAATGGCCCAGTCGATTGGCCGCCTCGGTCGTGCGATTTGACGCCGTTAGATTATTTCCTGTGGGGATACGTCAAGTCTATGGTCTATGCCAACAAGCCAGCGACGATTGATGAACTTCGTACGAATATCGAACGTGAAGTTGCAGCAGTATCGGCCGATTTATGCTTGAATACCGTCGAAAATTGGGTTCAGCGTCTGGACTTCTGCAAGCGTGCCCGTGGTGGCCATGCAAAAGAAATCGAGTTCGAGGAATAAAGAATTTCATTGGTATCTAAAACCGGTTTTGTTTTATTTAAAAAAACTTTTGTACCGCTATTATTGAAAACCCCGCTATTTGAAACTATTTGGAGGTTTAAATTGACAAGCATCGTCTCACATCTTTAACTCTATATTGCCGCACAGAGTAATTTTTTTAGTCAAGTTATATTACCGGTTTTGAAGGTATTCATATACATTATGATAGTATGAACTATGACAGATCTAAAGCTAATCACAGAGTAGTAATTCATGAGCATGAACAGCAGCTATCGTTGAAGTTTATTTTCGGCTTATCCCACTTCTTGATACTAAATGAGAATGTAAACGAAGTTGTTCGCATCACTATCAGTTTACAAAAATTTCTCGGTAATATTTTTTTAAATTCATCAGCTAGATAAAAAAATTCCGACCAAGCTCATGGTCATGAATGACAAGTCTGTGGCTCACTTAAGACGTCAGAAAAATAGATTTTATTTTGTGAATGATTTTAGAATCGTATTGTAAGTTACTTACTTTTGGTAGTTTCTGTCATAATTTATAGATGTACATATTCATGTACACGGTAGGTACCTAAGTATCAATACATATGTACCTAAATACCATTATAATAATTGTCTGTATCTCATGCGGGCTATGATTTCTGTGTGCGTGCATTTTTTCCTTGTCTTATATGGTAATGCTAATGTGCAAACACTTGTTAGAAATCATTGGCATTTGTTATCGATATTGGTCAGAATTTATTTGCAATGTAAAAAAGCAAATTGCAGAGGCAATAAGTACACAAAGGTCTTCTCATCTGGCATACGAGTATATCTGCATATACTCAAAGCCACAATATGTGCATTAATGTTGAATTACAGATTTATTTTTTCTTTGGCAATTACAGAATGCCTTGATGTGGGTTTAAACATCGTACGCTCTACAAGCGGCAATAAGGAGTCCTGCAGGTTATGTATAACTACGAGTTAGAGGGACGATTTCTTGCAAACATGGAAATTATTCTGAAATTAACATAATTTTTATTAACATCACATTCTATGATCAGAAAATATAAACATAATCTTGCCTTCGGGCAGAATCTGAATTTATTTCGCTTCTCCTTCTCAACCCTACATGACCAAAGTATGAAAGGTTTGCCTTTTATACATCGGGATGTAGCAATACCGGAGTAGATACTGCAAATTTGATATAATAAATTTTTGTCATAACGAGTAATTTTTTTGCTATTTGGTATTTAGTGTTTAATTTTTTCAAGTTACCAAATTACAGTGAAAAATAAGAACTGAAACAAAATTGTCGGTTGGACCCACGCGGGTCACGGGATCCAATAAACAAGTCCACCTAGCGACATGTAGCAACTGGCCAATGTGGTGCTCAATTGAAAGGTATTCTTCTCACAAATTAAATGGAGCATTTATTTTTCCCGGGAAACATCTGTCGGCTACGACGATAAACCCTTTTCAGAATAGAATTTCTGTGTCCTGAGAATCGGAAAAGGGGTATTAGCTATGAAACAGCAAGTTCGGGTACTGAAATCAAGGGGAATATAAATTATAAAATTTGTTTTCGATGTACCAGAAAATATATATACTTTTTTTTAAAATAAATTCGCTCTTTAGAGCACAAAAATACTATGCCGATGCCAGTGCTGAACCTACCCCAGAAGAGAAAACCCCTAATCCCGGCCGAAGGCCTTCCACGCAGAAAGCTTTACAACACAAAAATCTTAAAACATCCATATTTTGAGGTATTCTACAAAAAAACAAAAATTAAAATGGAAGTTTTTTAAAATAGTCTTCGAGGCCCATTTCATCGAAATTTTATATTCCGATAACTCAATAGCTAAGGGAGTTGTGGCGCATTTTGTTTTCGTTTTTTCGTCAAATTGAGAGGTATTCTAAAGGGTTATCCATTTTGCGGTTTCAAAAGTAAACGTAAATAAAAGACATATAAAATATTTTTTTCCATGATATTTCTTTTCTATTATAAAGTTTGAACGTTGATATTATGTGTGAAACGCTACACGCGAAGTGTTGCAAGCATTGATTCTTTTGAGGTAATTTTCGAACACTTTTTGACACATATTGGGCGGTATCTCAGCCAAAACTTGACGAATGTTGGTTCTTAAGTGCTCAAGATTTAAAGATTTATCTGCATAAACACGGTCTTTCGCGTAGCCCCACAAAAAAAAAGTCTAATGGTGTCAAATCGCATGATCTTGGTGGCCAGTTGATATCGCCACGACAAGAAATTACGCGGCCAGGAAATGTTTCTTGCAATAAAGTCATATTCGCTCGAGTTGTGTGGCAGGTGGCACCGTCTAGTTGAAACCAGAATATATAAGTCGTATTCTTCAATAGCAGGCCAAAAAAAAGTCGGTTATCATATGACCATAACGCTTCGAAGTGACGGTGACAGTCGCTCCATCGTCGTTTTCGAAGAAGTATGGTCCAATCACACCTTCGGACCAAAGAGCGCACCAAACAGTGACTCTTTCTGGATGTAATGGCCTCTCTTCAATTACTTGTGGATTCTCAGAACCCCAAATACGACAATTTTGTTTATTAACATACTCACCGAGTGAGAAATGTGCTTCATCGCTGAAGAAAATTTTGTTCGAAAAATCGCCATACACCGCCTGTTGTTCAAGCACCCATTCCACGTATCTACGACGTTGTGAATGGTCAGCTGGCTTCAGTTGTTGTGTGAGCTGGGCTTTATATGGACGTAGGTGTAGATCCAAATGCAAAATACGCCATAATGGGCCGTAAGACAGTCCTAATTCCTGAGAACGACGAGGAATCGACACATTCGGGTCTTCGGAGCGAGCGAAACGATGATGCACAGGCCTTACAATATCTGTAACCGCTCCAGTCTCTTCAAATTTCTTCACAATTTTGCCAATTGCTTGCGTAGTTGGACAATTACGTAAACCATAATTTCCTCTTAAAGCACGATATGTGGCTGTGCCGGAATCACCATTTTTTAGTAGGTTATAATAATTTTTATGCGTTCCGAGATAGTTAAGCGATCCATTTTCGTCAATGTCAGACTTTCAACTGAAAAGAAAAAAAATTGGTTTAACAACTTAGTTTGACAGATGATGAAACCACGAAATGGATAACCCTTACTAAGGAAAGTTTTCAAAATTGACTTTTTTTAGAATGGTCCTCGAGACCAGTGTTTAGACCCTGTGAGCCCCATGGGTCCGGCTGACAACATTTTTTTAATCATTGTTGTTGTTAGATTTTACTCTAATTTTGGTTTTGATTTTGAGACCCGCTTGGTATTAGGCAATTTTGTCCCAAACCGAAGCTTGAAGCGACAGTGGCTCAATGGGTGAGTTATGCCTCAAGCAAAGCAATAACGAAAATGCTCGCTCAAAGCTGTTGTCAGATTTGAAATATCGAGGCTGTTGTTTCCATTTCTCAAACCATAAACGAAACCCTCTAACAATACTTCAGGAGCCTTGACACTTTACCATGGGTTAAATAATTGGACGAGCACAAGACTAATTCTACATAACGGGTTTTTCAATAAGACCGCTGCAAAAGTTTTTTTAAATAAAACAAAACCGGTTTTAGATACCAATGAAACTCTGTATTCCTCTGAAAGTACGTTCGATGCCATTATGTATGGAACTCGATTTCTTTTGCATGGCCACCACGGGCACGCTTGCAGAAGTCCAGACGCTGAACCCAATTTTCGACTGTTTTCAAGCATAAATCGGCCGATACTGCTGCAATTTCACGTTCGATATTCGTACGAAGTTCATCAATCGTCGCTGGCTTGTTGGCATAGACCATAGACTTTTTTATAATCTAACGGCATCAAATCGCACGTCCGAAGCGGCCAATCAACTGGGCCATTTCGTGAGATAACACGTTCACCAAACTTGGTTTCCAATAAATTGATTGTGGCGCCGTCCTGTTGGAACCACATGTTCTCCAAGTCCATATTATCCAATTTGGGGCCAAAAATATTCGGTTATCATTGAACGGCACCGATTCGCATTCACAGTAATGTGCCGGTCTTGATCATCACGGAGGAAGTAAAAGCCCAATGACACCGCCGGCGCTTAAACCGCACCAAACCGTCATTTCTTCGGGATGCAATGATGACTCATGGATTACGTGTGGATTGCTGTCTGACCAATAATGCATAGTTTGCTTATTGACGAAGCCATTCAGCCAGAAATGGGCCTCATCGCTGAAGATGATTTTCCGATGAAAATCCGAAACATTTTCAAGTTGTTGCTCAGCCCAATTCACGAACATACGACGCTTGTGGTGGTCAAGCGGCTTCAGTTCTTGCGTCAATTTGATCCTGTACGGATGTAGGCCAAGATCTTTTCGCAAAATTCTCCACAACGACGTCAAGACATGCCCAACTCTTGAGAACGACGTGTGAGAGACAAATTTGGGCTTTCTTGAACTGAAGCCTCAGCGGCAGCAATATTCTCGACACTACGGGCACTTCTTTGTCTCACTGGTACGGGAACATTTTGTACTGTGCCTGTGGATTCAAATTTTTCCACTAGACGCTCAATTGTTGATCTGGTAGGACGATTATGACGACCATAAATTGGACGTAACGCTCTTAAAGTTGAGGCCACTGACTTCAAATTACGGTAGTAAAGTTTAATAATTTCGACTCGTTGTTGGCTCGTATATGTTTCCATAATGAAATGGCAAACCTTACTGAAGAGAAATGTCAAAAGAGCGGGAAAAAATATGGCGTCGTTTGCTGTCCCAATCGATTTACTTTTGTAGCGTCTCTGTTGAAAAACCCTTTATTAACCCGTTTTAATCGTAAAACCCTGTTTTTCAATGCATGTAAAAAACAGCTTTACATATAAACAAAGACAGATAATTTTTCAATCTGTGACAAATGTACTCAGACGGCTCAAGACCGAATCTTTAATTGTGTCAATAAAACCCGGACTCAATTGCGTCTTGTGGTATGATTGAATTTAGTTAGATTTTTGGAATCAATACAATTGTTAGCTACAACAATTGGGACTGTCTCAAACCACAACTTGGCCGATTTGGGAAAAGATTTGGGCTTGCATCTATATAAAATTGTTATCACTCAAGAACTGAAGCCATTGAACCACTGTAGACGTCACCCATTTTGAGTTTGTCTTTGAATAACTTGAAAACGATATCGATTTTTTTAAGAAAATCACCTTCTCCGATGAAGCTCTTTTTCAACTGAGTGGTGCGGTAAGTAAACAAAACTTTCGATTCTGTTGCAAAGAAACTCCACAAATTATTCATGAACAACCTTTACATTCACCTAAATTGACAGTTTGGTCTGGTGGAATCATCGGTCCGTACTTCTTTCGAAATGAAGGTGGTAACACTGTAAATGGAGAGCGGTACTGATCGATGATAACCAAGTTTTTATGGCGAAATTGGAAGACGTTGATCTTGACAACATCTGGTTCCATCAGGATGGAGCTACGTGCCACAAAGCACAAGCAAAAACCGAATTATGTGAGAAAAGTTTGGAGATTCGATTATTTCAAGAAATTATGACATTGAATGTCCTCCAAGAACTTTAACACCATTAGACTATTTCTTGTGGGGTTATTTGAAGTCATTGGCCTTTAGCAATAAACCGGACTCTCTTCAAGCTTTACAAGTCTATATTGAACGTGGTATTCATGACATAAGACTTGATTTAGTAGAAAAGTGCTTGAAAATTGGGTTCATCGAATTCGTTCCTGCAAAAGAAGACCTGGAGGCCATTTGAAAGACGTTTTATCCAGAACTTAATTGTACCGATGGTACTTCATAAAAATAAATATAAAACACTTATATTTCCTTATCAATTTGTGTGTTTTTTTTTCAGAAATAATTTCACTCAAATTGGAAAACCTTATACATATTTGTGGTGTTTTACACAAAAATGTTAACGCACAAAAGAAATGCTGTTATTGATTTATTGTGGGTTGGTTTGGGCCATTGGCTCTCTCTGGTATTGTTAAAGCAATACTTTACACCGTCCTACCACCCATCAGCAAAACACCAAATGTCATCAACTTATTGCGAGAGTTGGCAACTCTATACGTCATTACTCTCTATTCTTTACAGATTATATTCAGTTATGAGCAGTTCATAAAATAAAAAATTGATATTGCACAGATTTTCAAGCATCCTAACTGTTCGGGAGTCGGTAATTGCGTTGAGTCCTAACCAGATTGCAACTTCTCCAATTGGCTAGAATAGACCCAGCGAAGTGGATAAGTAGTTACAGATATAATGAAGGAATGGTCCCATCTAGATCCATTTTTGATGTGTAAACATCTATACGCTGGGGGGTAAAAATAATTTTCACAAAATTTTTCCAAAATGTTATATTTTTCATAAAATGTTTAGCAAAATTTTTAGATATTGCACAATTTTCCATCATGTATTTTATTTTTTAATAACATGTAACAGGTATATTTCTGAATAAATATCCAATCTTTAGGAATCAAAAAACACACCGCACGTTTATATTTTGATTCACGGAACAATACATTCTTTCTTATGAGCCAACACACACCAAAGGCTGTGAAACGAAACATATGTTCAACACATTTTCTTACCTCATGGGTCAAAATCCATTTGGCTAATTCTGTGTATTCAGCCTTAGAGGCTTAAGAGACCTTAGAGACCAAGAAATATTTATTTCTATGCTACTTATTTCACACTTTTACATTACATTTCGTGCAAAATTGTTATAGTGACCTCCTGGTTGTGATGATTCCGGAATCATTTGGCAAAAATATAAATTAAACACCACTAATCTATGATTCTTTTTTATTAATGCTTTTATAAAATTGTTTGAATCAACAATACACATCTCTGATTTCAAAATGTTTTTTTCTTTGTTTATAAAATTTATACGAATTTGTGAATAAAAATCATGCTTAAAAACGCTACTTACACACAGAGGCAAATATATTAAAAAAAATTGTCTTTTTTTAATTTTAGCATAATATTTTTGCATTTTGCACAATTTTTTGGAGGTTTTTAGCATAATTTCTTTCCATTTTGCACAATTTTTTTTGGTAATTTAGGATAACTGTTTTGTTGGCATCTGGCAACACTGCAACAAACAAAATGAATGGAAATTTAACCATTCTCAGCTGTCTCTCTTTTATCCCCTTTATTGAATATTTCAATATACTAGCAGCTTTTTGATAGTGTTGTTGTAAATAACTATACAAATTTCAATCATGTTAAAGTAAGAGAATTGCGTTTGAGTGAATTGTGACCACTTTTTGTTTCTCTTTTACGAGGGTTGCCAAATAGCGCACATCTTTTTGGGGGTCTGTCTGCTTCTTGATCGTCTTTGACAATCCTCAACATATAAAATACTATAAAAGCACAATAGGCAGCAATCAATCAAATTCCAAATAATTAAAAGCGTTCCCATATTTCATTACAATTCGCCTCCGATTCCACCGATTTCCATTCAAGATTCTTTAATTGTCATTGCAACCAATGGTAATTCTTTTGCGTTTCGATTAGATAAAGTAATGCAAATTAAAATTCAAGGCAACTTAAAATACTCCAACGCTGATATTCAGTCATATGAGTTCTTCACACATTATAACAAATAATTTTATTCGATCCCTGCTCTGACCACCTTACATTTTTTTCGACGATGGTCACCTCGCGTAGTGACGGCGATGTTATCAAGTACTTAGCCATGAAAAGACTTCTCTAAGTACCGTTCGGAACTGGTGTAAACCTATAGGCCCCAATCGGTGAGTGTAAAACTATAAAGCGCATAGCTCACTGACTTTGAGAAGCTCTCCCCTATCTTTTCATGGGGTGTAATGGGAAACTATTTATTTATTTTGAATATTTTATGTTTGATTCTACTTAAGGCAAGTGTTGAAAATATGTCTGTCAAACTGGTATTCCTTGAAATTTCATAAGACTTATTTATGCTCCTGTAAAACAAAAAATTTAAAATGTTACTTACGTTGTTTTCTGTTTCATCTATTTCTGTTCATTATCTGCTCTCACCTCAAGCCGGGTAATCGTATGCAATTCAAAAATTAGAATCGATTTTTCTGTTTGTTTTTGTGCCATCAAGAATAATAATGCTCCTTCCAATCAAAGTGAAATTCTCGTATTCTAATTGTTTGCTCTCCTTTTTCTATTGCTTTTTGAATTTTCGTTCTATTTGTTTTCCAGTGTCTTTTTCTTAGCCACTACCCCTAATACACTGCTACCGGTCTAGTATGTCGTACATATTGCTTGGCTGGCTAACAGCAGCATTTTTGTATTAGTGTGTCACATTTTTTGGGTGTTTTTATGATCACAGCCGCATGTGGTTATGTTGATATCTTTGCTTATCCTCCTACATTTACAGTGAATAGAGCGATTATTTTTATTGCTAATTTCACCCACAAAATACAAAACTCTAAATCTTTAAATGATATGGATAACTATTGTTGATTTTATAGCTTAACTCAAATAAGTACATATTGGAGAGATAACCCTTAAAAACGAGCCACCCTACTATACATCTTGAGTTATAAATCTTTATAATTGGTATGTTAATACTTCAATAGGTTTAAGTCATCGGCTATTCATAGATATCTATTTTACCCAACATATGGCATAAATTATCAGCTAGCCAATAATCGTGTTTTCCATCAATTGATTTCCATAGATAAGTAGATACATGTGCATGTGTGGGTATTATAATCACACATTCACATATGAATATATCTGATACCCATAAACTCGTAATTTGTAAATAAGCGTCTTAAATCCTCTGTGAAGGGATTAATTTTTGAAGAGCGATTATGTGAATTTTCTTAATTGACTCAACAAAATTCAAGAGAATCGGAGATTGCCTCGTTGATGAATGTCAAGACAAATAACTTGAAGTATCGTAAAGTCTCTTGAAAACATTTAACGTTTTTCAGCAGCTTAGTGATAAATGCTACTTGAGTTCGGAAGGGATAGATTGGTTTTGGGTAAAAGGTAATTGGAATTGATTGTGAATGTGAACTTTTCATCGATACGATGGCTCTTTAAGAATTATAAAGGAATAGATTTTAGGTGTAACATACAAGTTTCATCATTCCTAGATCTTTTTTAATTTGATTTTTTTTTAACACGATTTAATAAAATTGTTAGAAATTTTCTTTATGTTGTCTGACACATTGAAGGCACATTTAGAGAGCGTAATATCACCAACTCAAAATTGTGAGGAGTTTAGTAGTCGTTTTTCACCTTCACCACTTAATCTATTCCGATGCTTGAGAATACTACAGACTTACAGCCAAATTCACGATGTCGAAAGAAAGCCTAAGCGAACGACAGCAATGCACTCACTTTCGATTCAAATTGGTAGTCACTATCATTCGACTTGTCGTTCGCATGGCCATACGTGTTGTAAACAAAGGCATTTAACCATTGTCAAATGACAAAGATACCAGATAAAGAATTCCAAAAAAAAAAAAGCTTAATACCAAAAAATAATCGCTATATTCGTGAACAAAAGCTACAATTTTTTAAATAGTTACAAAAAATTACATCTCTGTACCAATCAGCTGGAAAAAATGGACAGCAAAATGTAAAGCAAAACAAACAAACCAAAAATTTTGTAATTAAGGGTGGGTTTTGATATATGTTTGCAATAAATGATGAATTTGTCTGCTTGATTTGATTGTTTATTGTTATTGTTTTTTATTTATTTGACATAAAGTTCTTAATAAAATACTGCCATTTTTTTCCACTGCTCCTCTGTGGACAGATATGAGCCTCCAAAGACTGGCGTTCCACTAACGAACTCGGGATTTTCCTCCATATATCTCACTAATGTTTGCAGCTGCAGCAACGTTGACTTTTTTATGGTGAAATAGTTAAACATATGAACAAACAATAATTACCCTAATAAAGCAGAAATAATTATGAATTGGTTTATTTACCATTTATTTTCCATTTTGTTGAATATTATTAAGAATTTTAAATTCAATTGCGTTTTTTTTTTTTTTGGCACTACACGAAAACAAAAACACAAGTGAGTGTTTTTGACATTTGTGTTCGCACAGATGACAGCGAAACTAAATAGTGGCTACCGATTTTGTACTGAAATGTTTACGTTTCGTTCGCATTGATTTTCATTCGACTTGTCGTTCTGATGCGTGTTAGTGACTTCGAAATCAGCTGTTTGTCGCATAGAAAGCATACGAACGTTAACGTTCGACATCGTGACTTTGGCTGTTAATGTCGATAGTAACGGGTTTTTCAATAAGAGCGCTACAAAAGTTTTTTAAATAAAACAAAACCGGTTTTAGATACCAATGAAATTCTTTATTCCTGTGAAAGTACGTTCGATGCCATTATGTATGGAACTCGATTTCTTTTGCATGGCCACCACCACGGGCACGCTTGCAGAAGTCCAGACACTGAACCCAATCTTCGACGGTTTTCAAGCATAAATCGGCGGATACTGCTGCAATTTCACGTTCGATATTCGTACGAAGTTCATCAACCGTCGCTGGCTTGTTGGCATAGACCATAGACTTGACGTAGCCCCACAGGAAATAATCTAACGGCGTCAAATCGCACGACCGAGGCGGCCAATCGACTGGGCCATTTCGTGAGTTAACACGTTCACCAAACTTGGTTTCCAATATATTGATTGTGGCATTCGCTGTGTGGCTTGTGGTGCCGTCCTGTTGGAACCACATGTCCTCCAAGTCCATATTATTCTATTGGGGCCAAAAATATTCGGTTATCATTGAACGGTAGCGATACGCATTCACAGTAATGTGCCGGTCTTGATCATCCCGGAAGAAGTACGGCCCAATGACGCCGCCGGCCCATAAACCGCACCAAACCGTAATTTTTTCGGGATGCAATGATGACTCATGTATTACGTGTGGATTGCTGTCTTACCAATAACGCATATTTTGCGTATTGACGAAGCCATTCAGCCAGAAATGAGCCTCATCGCTGATTGTTGAGGCCTCTTGAAGTTGGCCACTTAAAGTTGAGGCCACTGACTTCAAATTTCGGTAGTAAATTTTAATAATTTCGACTCGTTGTTGGCTCGTATATCTCTCCATGATGAAATGGCAAACCTTACTGAAGAGAAATGTTAAAAGAGCAGGGAAAAATATGGCGTCGTTTGCTTCCCTATCGATTTACTTTTGTAGGTCTCTGTTGAAAAACCCTTTAGGTAGTAGGAGATTCTTAACCAAGTTAAACTATCTGTATACGAATATGTTGCATATTTTCAAAACTCTTATGCTATTCAGGTAGCGCATTTCGTATTTCAGATCGCGCAATCGGATAATTGTACAGTCTGTTTCATTCGTTCAACAAAAAATTCAGATCTTATTTCCGACTCAGTGTGTCAGGTCACAGAGATAAAAATGATTTCAGATTAGGTTAAAAACTAAGAATCACGTTTCAAACCCGTAGCTCAAAAAACCATGAAAACAATTAGGCGGGTCGTTTCTTTCAGTCCGTGAAGGTTACACATTTTGAACTGCCAAATACAGTTTATGAGTATGAATTTCGTCTTCACATTGTGAATTGGAATTCTAAAACTGAATATTTATTTATTTTTTTTTTAAAGGTAACGAATTGTAATTTTTAATTTAATTATATAATGAAATTAATATCTGAATACCAGAAATCAATAAAATTTTGGCTAGAAGTGCAGACTATTTTTACATCATCACTGTCGACTCCTGATAATTGCAAACGCTTAACTGAAAGAAATCAAGGTGTTGCTGTTGTTTGAACAATTGACTATAGGGTTGAGCTAGCACTGAGGAATTTTTGATCGATATATATACGATTGAAAATCTTACCAATGGCACCAATTCAGGCACACTCAATAGGTGCTGATGAATTTGTCACGGAGTTCTAAACTTCTTACGCCAGTAAATTTATGAATATTTATGAATCCCTGGCAGAAATAATAATGCAAAATTAATGTTACAGACTTGCAATAACATTAGCTTAGTTTGAGAAGAACCTCTCTTTGTACCTCTTCTGTTATTTTGCTCTTGGGAGATCATAGCGACACAAATTAATAAATTAAACAGTGCACCAAACACTACTGTATTTGCAGCACCAACAAAGCCGTATTTGGATCACAATAATATATGTGTTTCATACTAATCATTGACGCGTAATATTGAATAGGAAATACAATGTGCTTGGACACAAGTATACTATACACGCGTTATATTTGCATCCAAATAAGAATACATACAGATTTTTCAACGTGTATGAAATTCTCTTACATTAATATTTAAAACTAACAAAAATAAGGTCATTAATCATTGACTCATTACGAAAAATGCAAACCTACGAGACATTAGCCCGGTTAATCAGAAGGTATTTCACACTAAATACAACTGTGCGTTATGGATCAACTACCCGCAAACCACCTGCAACTCTGTGAGAATATAAGAGGAAAGAGAACATAGAAGAAAAAAGCCTTATCTTGTTGTTGTGTTGATATTCTGAGTTGGTACTGAGGGACTTCGACCGGTAGCAATTCGCATATTTGAATTACATACATATGTAGCCGTCGGTAGTGCGCTGGTAGCGGCTTTTGTAAAGGAGTACGTGGTTTCGATCCCAGTTTTGTCCATGACACTATCGAGTATTTGGCCATGAAAAAGTTTCTCAAAAATCCCATTCGGAACCTGTGTTAAACTGTATTTCCCAATCAGTGAGGGTAAAACCAGAACACGCGCAGCTTATTGATTGTGAGAAGCTCTCCCCAGTCCCATCATTGGATGTAATGGGAAACCATTTTTTGATGTGTTAACATTTATAGGCGCGGGTATGGCAGTCTATCAAAGTGAACACATGCAAACAACACACAGCATTAGTGTCACATACGTGGTTGTTGTAGTCTCTGCCTGAAAATAAGTATGATGGAATTGGTGTAGCAGCAGTGAACAAACAAGCAGGTCGTCGTCCCCAAAGAGAATTTAATAGTATAGAGCTCTCATGCAACGAATTGTATGACTCAAAATAACTGTCGGCATCTGGGTTATGATTTAAAATGTATTACTATCTTTTTTTGTTATAACCTGGTCCATTCATAATTTGATGTGAAACATTGATGACTTTTGAGACATTTATGCTTTTTGTATAGTTTTATGTAATAAAATTGTCGAAATGATGCATTTATATTGAAATATTATATAAAGAGAATAAGACTCGTTTATGCTCTTTTACTCATACTCCCTACATGAGACTGGAAAAGGAGTACAATAAGTTCTCTATACTATCCAATACTTTTTGTCGTCGCTGTGTTTATGACAAAACACAAACAATTACTTCAGTGAGCTAAATATTGTTTTATTTATTTTAACAATATTACATTTAATGTTAAAGCAGATGTAAGATGTAATGCAATATCAAAAGAGTCTTCGTCGCAAAAAAACGATTTCAAACTACAACAAAACAATTTTAAACTAAATTTTGTGTATAATGGAAGTAATTAAATTTCTTATAATGGCTGTTGGAATTGACAGTATTCTCGACATCATATAAACCTTGATCACCACTCATTGATTCATTTTAATTGTACATGAATTTGTTCTATACACATACGATTGAGGATTAGGCATCTCATGATGAAGTTGTCACGGAGTTCGAAACTAGTTATGCAAGTGAGTGTGAATTCCTGAATTATAATATGCAACATTTTTCAAGTCATCGAGTGCAAGCTCCTTCTCGTGTGAAATTCCTCGAAGTACTTATTGAAACTAACAAAACCCTATTCGGGGTTTGCTGGTTAAAATTAGCTGCTGTTCGCATTTTATGGCGTCTTTTGGCTCAAACTTAATTTGTCCTAAGAACATGCAATTTTTCTAACAGCAATACCTTTGAAACCAAGTAGAATTTTGTTTTCCTGTCTTCGGATCAATTGTAGATATAGACTAGGAAAAAAAGTGTGAAACCAACTAGCCCCAAAAAAGGGCACATAGTGCCTCAAAAGTGAAAAAAACTACAACCTTCCCTCAGAGAGTAAATCAAAATTCCAAACGGTTTGCAAGATATGAGTCTGACAAAATGAATACATTTTGCAAAAATTACACCTAGGCCCCAAATCTTTTGGGGCCCATAAAAAAATTGCATGGCTTTGGGCAAAACACGGGTCTTTTTTCTTTTGTCTTTTATCACGTATTGGTGTCCGTATATGGTTATATGTCCATGACTTAAAAAAATACACACAGTGTAAACATCTTGTCCCTCATAAAGAATGGTTTTAAACCAATACCAATATTAAATTTGATCTTCATTTATAATAGAGTTCAAAATATTAGCAATTTAACGATGTCCCCTATGTTCAGTTTCTGTAGAGTTCAACATTTATATTGATCAAATAGACCGTTTGTTTGACCATATGTTAAACACTTCCATGTCCACTTAGAAACACATAACTACTCGCATTAAATAATTCTCACTTACACCATCATCATCAATCAAACCATCATCACTTTTCAATATGATGCATTTCACATGCATCACGTATTACAGTTGGGCACAGTTCTAAATAGCACATGCCACAAACTTGTATACAATGCCGGAAAAATGGGGTCATTAATAATCCGGTATTTTAAAATAAAACATTTTATTAAACAAGTGATGAAATAATTAAAAACGATTGAAAATGCATTCATGCAATGCGCAATAAAAGGATCATTCAGTCCCTCACTCATTCATGATCACTCATTCATTCACTTAGTCCGTCATTCATTTTCGCTGGAACGGAACATTTGAATCTCCCCTCTCTAAGAGGCTTATGTCATGACAACAATATCACAAGGGAAAAATGTCAGTTATAAAGGATAAGACCAGATGATAAAATGTGTATGTTTGTGAACGGTTAAATTATATTTACGAAAATCATAGCTACAATATCTGCGTGACACGATCTAAGGGAACAAAGAGAAAACACCACCGTTCGCTTGTTTCATCGTCGTCAATGCCGACGTGTTGTAGAAGGGAAAATGTTCATTCACATACACAGTATGACACATTCTTTACGAGTATACAATATTCGAAGCAATATGTCATTGTTAAAATGACGTGTAATGATAAAGTATGGATGTATTTGATACTAATCGCTGAAAGAGTTTAATGTATAACTGTGATTGGTATTTGAGTCGATACACCACCATCGGCCGAAGGTGAAGTAAAAATTACACACAGAAAAATTCAAAAAATTCTGCAGAACTACGGTAACCGAGTTCAGAGGTTGCAGGAAACCGAATAAAAGCCCTAATTTTTTAGAATCAGGTTGTCTCAAAAGAATATTTGTTTTAATACCCAAATTCTATAAAAATCGATACCAGTAGAAAGGGTGAACGACAAATGTGACTTGTCTTAAATTACACTGTGTGTAATTTTTTGAAGTCATGGAAATATATACATATACGGACACCACTACGTGATAAAAGAAAAAAAAACCGTTTCTCCCAGTTTTGCCCAAAGTCATGCACTTTTTTTCTATGGGCCCCCAAAGTTTTGGGGCCTCGGTGTCATTTATAACTACAAAAAAAGTGATAATTTTCTCAGGCTCATATAACTTGCAAACCGTTCGGAATTTTGATTCACTTTCTGAGGGACGCATGTAGCTCTTGTCATAAAAAATTGTGGACACATAAAATCAAAAAACTTCGTCTTCAAGGTCAAAATCGCAAAAAACTTTAAAAAATTCGATTTTTTACCTTTTTTAGCAAACCGTTCAAAACTCAAGGAAACAATCAACAAAAAAAATTTACCTAAGATCCCAATAAACAACTTTCTGGAACATCTGACCTTCCTAGGAGTGATTCGTAACACCGTTTACTTCAAAATTGATATACTATGTTATCTCACCGACCCACAGTGGGTCAGATTACAAAAAACGTGGTCATAATATCATAACTTCTAAACTATTAGTCAGATCGCTTAATAATGTACTAGAGAGGTGTAAAGGAGGAGCCAGTCATTTAGGATATTGCATTTGCAGATACCCTGTTATTACGCAGAGTTTGATACAGGGTCTCAAAGTGGACGACTATGGTGCTGTTAATGTTTTAAGGACCTGTAACTTCTACAATACTGAGCGGATGTTTAAAATTTTTTGCTTCAAGAAATCTGCTAAAAGAGACAAATAAAAAATTTGCTGATATGATTGATTTATCTCTGACCATTCAAAAGATATTTGCAGTCAAAAATAAAAAACGTCAATATTTGTCTGACCTTTTTTTAGTTTTTTATTAATAGTTCACCTATTTTTAATCAAATCTTAATTTTGAAAACACTGTCGTATTACAAACACTGCCGGAAAGAATAACTTGAAACAGTTTTTGATTTATCTCAATTCTTTTGGAAAAGACAGGTTCTCAAAATTAAAAATTTCTTTTAACCTCAAAAAATTCAAAAATTTTGTTAAAAAGGTGTTTTAATCTTAATCGTCTCCTTTTTTTCTTCCTCGTCAATGAAATATTCATCATCATCCATGCCTGTTTCTTCGTCATCTGCATCGGAGTCTTCATCATTTTCGATGTTTGTTTCCTCGTCATCTGCATCGGAGTCCTCATCATCTTCCGCCACAGGAACCAAAAGGGCAACAGCTTCTGGCAGCAAACTCTTCAATTTTGTTGTTATTGATTTTCTTAGAGATGAAATGTAGGGGTCTGTGGTTGCCAACAATCTCCTGAACACGTCTTCCATAGTCTTAACTCTTGAAAACTTTCGAGAAAAACTCAAACGATACCGCTTTATCAACTTATTGGTTGATTCTTGAGAGTTGACCTGATGTTGGCATGTTGTACCAGGTATTCCCTGACGTAGTGTCTGGCAGTTGATAAGGCGTAAGCTCGATACTTTTCAACGTCGATTTCACGTCCACTCGAAATCGTCTGCAAAATGATATGGAAACGGTGGATTAGTTCTTCGGAAATACCAGTTATCAAGGATGACGTTTCAGTGTTTTCAAAGAGACGTCGCGCTGTATTTCCATCATTAGTGCTGCCGAACCCTTGTTTCGGCATGTCGACTAAAATTCCTAGTTGGTCTTTGGAAGCTTTTTGAATGCTGGCTTTCATTGTAGCTTTTTCCTGCTTATCTTCTTCTTTACGCGCTTGCTACTTTTTCGTATTTTTTTGGTATCCCAAATGAATACAGCATTCAAAACATCGAATCCAGGCGTGAAGAGTTGACAGTCCGTACTGTAGATAATCGGTGGTTACTGGCCTTTTCAAAACTTCGTCAATGTTATTAAATTGCTTGGACGTTGCCTGGCAGAGATAGCACCGTTGCGCAGATTTTGTGTTGGTGATAGCATTGCATACTTTACCATCTACCATGGTCATAGTTAAACTGTATCGAATCAAAACATTTTTCGTATGAATGATTGTTTCTAATGGCTGGAGTTGTTCGATCTGTTTGTCGAAATGCGCTTTCTCGTTTAAGGAAGTTACGTCGGTTTCCTTTGTAAATTGTAATTTAAGAGGTCTGTAAAAGAGTGTTGAAGACGGCTTCGGATTACTCCAATATATCTTTTCTTCTTTCGTAAACTTGCGTCGGATATATTCGGATCTTCGAACGTCATTATATAAATGCTCTGTCCGGAAGTTCCATCTAAGCCCCACTTACAAATGAAAGTCATATTATATATATTTTTGCAATGCCTACTGAAAACCTTAAAATATGATAAGGTACACATCACAACCCAGTTGTATTCAACTTAAACCCAGTTTTATTAAAATTTTATTTAAAACTTTTGCAGTTGTTTCAACTTCAAGTGGTACACTTATGTATGTCCTATCCGTAGTGAAATGGTTAAAATATGGCTCAAATTTGTAGAAAACATTTAAGTAAACATTTTTGGTTTGTTTTTGGTTTCTTGTTGGATATATTGTAACAAATCATAAAAACCACCCATAAAAAGGGGCGGGGCGGGAATAAAATGTTCTACAAAAATGTTGGGCATTAAATTTTACTGTATGTGTCAGAACCCACCAAAGCCCACAAATTAACACAAACAGCACAAATCAGGGTTAATTTAGTTATTATTCACATTTTTCAAGAATTTTCATTTTGCAATTTTGAATTGAAACATGGCTCAAATGTGGAGTAGTGCCTAGTAGCAGAATTTTAAGGTTAAATTACAAAGAATTTACTATATCCCTGAGAAAACAGTGCAAATCAAAGCGGTATATCGTGGAATTCGTAACTTATCTCTATTTTTTAAGAACATTTAAAAAAAATTTCGATAATTTTTCTGTATTAAGTATATTCATTAAATAACATTTATAATTAATTATTTAATAATAATATTAATGTTTTTTAATTAGTACATACCCCCTGGAACACGTTCCATTTTGAAAATATTTGTTTCATGTTCACACAACAGCAATAATTATCTGTGATGACAAGATTAATTTGTAGCCTTGTCGGCTGCATGCACAGCGAACCAAATACTGGCGCGTTACACCTGAAATATAATGAATGAAATGAACAGCTGCTCGTCTGCACAGTTACCATTGAGTAGTTCCAACATCACTGTAGCCAGCCTGATAGTCCAAAATTATCATGTAGAAATTTTTTTTTTCCTTTATGACCAGCTTTTTCGAGATCTGACCCACAGTGCGACCGCAGCAGCACAGGCAAAGCAGTGAGCTCAGCACTCGCAACAAGGGACGCAGCACACAATATAAGAATCATTCCCAGGAAGTTCAGATGTTCTAGAAAGTTGTTTACTGAGATCTTTTGCGGCTACCTAAGCGCTACCTAAACGGTGTTTAGAAACATTCTGAATTTTCTAGAAAGTTTTTTAAGTTCCTTATGATAAGTGCTACAACTCCCTCACAGAGTAATCAAAATTCCGAATAGTTTGCAAGATATGAGCCTGACAAAATGATCACTTTTTTGCAGAAATGACTTTTGCCAAAACTGGGAGACACGGTTTTTTTTGATCTTTTGTCATGTAGAGGTGTCCGAATATGGCTAAATTTTTTCGTGTTGCACTGTGTTATATATTTTCTAAATGAGTTTGTCTCAGCTGAATTTTATGGTATTTCAAATGCAACTTCAATAAATTTAATTTGTAATAAGAATTCAAATATATTTTATTTTTTATGTTTCTGTGTTCCTTAACCCTGTACCGTCAAAACGATAACGTACGATTTTATTTTCAAACTTAAGTATATTTTTTCATTTCTTTTGGCCGCATTTTTCATTTAGCATTAGTCGTTTGCAACCGGATACCATTCACTTTGGTTCAAATTTGTGATCACGATATTATTTATTTCATCTTGAAATAGGTCGTAGTCAAAATGACGAAGGCTGACGTTAGTGCACAAAAAATAAGGATGACGTTCTGAGATTAAATTTAAGGCGGACCATTTAAACCTTTCTAATGCCTTTTGGTAATAATAAAAACAAACACAAATTAGGTCCTGAGAAATGATTTTTCGTTTGTATTAAAACGTGCAAATTTGTTTTGATCACTTGTGGAGTATGATATCGCGTAAATGGTCGGCTCCAGAGCGGTAGACCCAATTCGATCCGCATAGTCCATCACTATTCGTAGTGTCTCGGGCTGTTGATGTCGAATGTTGTCTTTTACGGCTTCCAGTGTTTTTTGTCTTCAAATTACCTCGCAGGAAGAAGTCTGGACCGGTTTAGTCAGGAGAAGCGGAAGATTTAAATGGTCCACCTTGTACTATTTCAGCCTTATATATATAAGTAAACAATATTTAGTAATCATAAGCACACAATTACTAAGAAAAACTAGGTGTTGCATTTGGATTTGAGTCTATTTATTATTTGTTGCATTTTTCAATTATTTACGTTCACAGATTTCAAACCTGGTAACATCTACGGTCGCAAATTCGCAACGAAATTCATGCAAAAATAGGTCTAACAGATATAGCACGTGTCGTACAGGAAATATACCGTAGGGTTCGTGGGAACATATTCTTTTACTTGAGTAACTGCATTTCCGTTTTATTATATTGGTCCGTTTTTTTTGACTATAATCCTAAGCTCTATTTTCCCCATCCCCAAAAATATTTAAATTTCTGGAGATCCTTCTCGTGATGATTTTTTCAACAGTATTGTTCACGTTTGTCAAAATGTCGAAAAATAGGTACACTGACCTTAGTGAATGTCATATCAAATGCATTTTAAACGTGCTAAGTGAAGAATTGGTGGTTATTTTTTCGAACGAAGTACCTTATCGCACTTTGAGGGATGTGGATTAAATGAAAAAATGACTAAACAATTTGCTTTTAACTCTATTAGGCTACAACCCAGTATTATCAACTGTATTCTGTAGTTTTGTTTTGGTTTGTGTCTAGACTAACATATGCTGGAAAATTTATTATTTACTTGGAAGTTTTCTAGGTGGAGCCTGTAACCAATATTTAGTATATATTTTAGTTTTGAACCCAATAAATAGGAAATTTAGGAAATCCAAAGTGAAAGAATATTAGAAAAAGAAAATTAAATCATATCTAACAAAATTATTGAAAACTTTGTCTAAATAAAATCAACACTAGAAAATGTTCTTAATTAAGTGAATTTTCTTCAAAAAAGTAAATTTTCTCCTAAAAAAAATTATTTTTCTTAAAAAAGAAAGTAAATTTTCTTACAAAAAGACCCTTTTAAAAATAAAAATAATTTTGTTTGAAAAAAGTACCTTTCCTTAAAAAAATACATTTTCTTATAACAAATTGCCTTTTCTTAAAAAACTTTATTTTCTTTAAAGAGTACCATTTTTGTGAAACAAAATGACTTTTCTTGAGATGAGGACCTACTCTTAAAAATTTACCTATTCTTGAAAAAAGGACTAATTCTATAAAAAAAAAATCCCTTCTATAAAAAAAAAAACTTTTGTTCAAAAAAAATACCTTCTCTTAATAAAAAAAAACCCTTTCTTACAAAAATTAAATTAAAAATACCTTTTCCTAAAAATAAAATAATACCTTTTCTTTTCGTTTCTGGAGATAAGTAGTCTTTCTGAAAATAAGGTAATTTTCTTAAAAATATAACCTTTTCCTAAAAAGAATACCACTTCTTTAAAAAGTACCTGTTCTTAAAAAAAATACTTATTTGTAAAAAAAACCGAACGAGTAGGTTATTCTAACCGAATTAAAAAAATTTGGCTCGCCGCAATATAATTTAAGCGAAATTTGTTTGCAGCGAGCGCATTTTTCATAGAAACAGCTGCTGTTACCGAATAACTATTAAATTCGGTTGTTGCAACAGATATAATGACAAATGTTGTTAATTCAATGCATAGACTAATGCATACAGTAGATGTGATATTTACGTTCGATGTTGGAAAGAATTGCTTTACTAATAACAGATAGAGGCAATGGTTTAAAACAACGACCAAAATAACAACAACGGTATTTCGTTTTGTGTGTTAAAATTATTGTGATAAATACAACACAAATGTATGCTAACAATAACAGTCAATAAAAAAGATTAAACCACAAAAAAGTTTCACCAAAACGACACGAAAAATTAAAGCAAGAAGCTATTTTAATTCCACCTGGTGTATGTCGCTTTTCGTCAAACATCTTTCTATCACACCGACCGCATCAAGAAGAGTGTGAAAGGAAACGTCAGATGAGACAAATATTCTCTCTAGTATGACATTACTCTATGATTCAATGTAGTGTATATGTAGTTTTAGTTGTTGCATCTAAAGTAATTATAAAATGAAGTTGTTGCAACCGAGGCTCAGTTGTTGCAACAAGCATATTTTACGCTGCAACAACATCTTTGTAAACAAACAGTCGCGTGACTGTTGTATGTCATATCCTTTTGTCATGATTACTGGTACAGTTTGTACTTATTTACAATGGAATTGAGTACCAATGTAGGCCCAGGCAAATGTTCTTCCCGTTCAGGTCTACTAGTTTTGTCAGAAATAAAGAATACATGCCATTATGGTCCAAATAAGAAATTGCACTTTCCTTAGCATTCAAATTCATTATCCAAAAGTCGCGGTTCGGTATTCAAAATATGCACATTAGCCACGCCCCTTTATTCAGTTCGTATGCAATTACACTAACCAGATTAAAAATGTCGAACGTGTCGCAAACTTTAACCGTAGTAAGTTTGTATGCCATAAGGCCACTGAATCGATCATTTCCATCTGAAGAGGTGCTTAATACACTCATAGAGACAACCGAATTAGCCGTAACCGAATTTAGAGGTTGTCACAACCTCATTAAATGTTGACACAACCTCATTAGAGGTTGACACAACCTCATTAGATTTTGACACAAGCTCATTGGAAGTTCTCACAACCGAATCTAAATAATGTCACAAATTAATGTTTAAAGGTTTTTTTTACAATTTTCTTGTAGTCTTATAAAAAATTAGAACGCGAGAAAATAATGTAATTTATGCACCAATTCGGGCATGTTGTACCTATTGATTTAGGTCCTACCGACAACAGACCCTAAAAAGCTTCTAAAGTTTTGATATCTGCTTGAACTTTTTCTGCAAAATAAAACGTTTTAATACAGACACCATAATTACAATTTTTGTACTTACCTTTCATAATAACATAAACAAATCTTGATATCGCCGCGACAGGAACACTTTTCGTTAACTTCTTATAATATAATACACGGTGGCGCAAAAGTAAACTTCCGATGTTTTTTGGCTGTAATTTAAAAAAACTGAAAAACTTTGATTCTTATTTTTATTTGGTCTTTTAATTTTTTTTACATCAAGTCGAGAATATGATGTCATGTAAATGGCCGTCGCCACAGTTGATTGTCATTTGAGCCCTTTTTATGGCATTTTCCATCACTTTGGCCAAAACTTCCGGCGATACGTCCTCACATTCTTGACGGATATTGTCTTTAAGAGCTGCAAGAGTCTGAGGCTTGTTGACATAAATCCGCGACTTCAAAAAGCCCCACAAAAAGAAGTCTGGAGCGGTCAAATCAGGCGATCTTGCTGGCCAGTGCAAATCGCCAAAACGGGAGATTAGGCGCCCGGGATATGCATCCTTCAGCATATCGGTTGTGGCACGTGCAGTGTGTGCCGTTGCACCGTCCTGTTGGAACCACATGTTTTCCAATCCCAATTCATCAAGTTGCGGCAAAAAGAACTCGTTGATCATTCCTCTGCAGCGCTCACGGCGCTTCCATGACATCCTCGGCTACAGCAGCAATATTCTCTGCAGAACGGCTACTCCGGGGTCTGCCACGCCTGGCAGCATCTCGTGTTGTGCCAGTCTCTTCGAGGCGAGCGGCTAAACGTCGCAGTGTTTCACCAGTAGGCGTTGTACGGCCAGGAAATCTGCGACGAAATTCACGTTGTGCCAAAGTCACCGACCGATTATTGGTCAAATAAATAGTCAGCAATAGTCCGCGTTCTGGAGCAGTGTAGCGTAACATTGTTTATTAACGTGGATTTCGCATGTGTTTACTACACAAATGTCAAAACAGAACTGACATTAGGGGCCAATCGCAAAATTTATAGCATTTTCTGATAGGAGGATTACTTTTGTGCCACCTTGTATTTGTGGCGTATAAACGGCAAGTTTTAAATACACAGAATTATGTTCTGATAACCGAATTGAAAATTAAATTCGGTTGTACCTACAGAATTCATGAAAATTTGAGTTACAGCAACCGCATTGATGCCGAAGTCGGTCGTTGCAACCGACTTGAGGGTTAACTCGGTTATTGCGACCGAATTGATATCTAATTCGGTAGTTACAACCGAATTGGTAGCAAATTCGGTAGTGACTACCGTTGCACATGAATTGGAGCCACATTCATTACTCCACCTGAATTTTGTACCAATTTCGGTTGCCTCATCCGAATTATTTCCAAATTCGGTTATTCCAACCGATATTTTAGAAAATTTGTTTGACAGAATGAATATAATTCAAGATTCAGTTGTCACAACCGAATCAATTATGAAACGAGGTTGCTTCAACCGAATTTCAGTTGTGAGGACCAAATTCTGCCGTGACAGCTTCAATTCGGTTGTTGAAACAATTTGGTGGTAACACCCTAATTTACGATTACTACAACTTCTTCTCAACCAATTATATAGTACTCTGGGTGTATATGGAACTCCAATCAGTAGGTCAGTGAAATGAAAAATCCTGTGGGTAAAGTTTTATTTACCTCTAACGGCTCTGAAAACTTCTATTTATAGTTTAAGCCCTTACTGAAATACTTTTAGTTATAAATTTTAATGGAATCGGATTTTAAGAGAATCGTATTAAAAATACATCACGCAAATTGTCATTTCCAAAAAATTATTCTTAATTTTCTGTATAATATTATGTCAAAGCTAGAACAATATATATTCACGAATATTCTTCAAAACTATGTTTGCTTTCTCTGCATTACTCAAAGTGCTAAATGGGGTAAAATTTAATTAATTATTATATTAATAAATTCGAAGACAACAGCAGCAATACGAAACATCAGCGGCAAAACACTTCATTAGACCTCCGTTCAGAAAGAACACCGAAATCGAAACCCTATTTCAAAATTTCCAAATTCCACAAAATTGTAATTAATTGTTAGTTTCAAAACAAATAATGAATGTGCCATGGAGCGCTGCTCGCAAGGAGGGGTTCCTAGCATGTAATAGCGCCAGGCGTCACATATGTTTATCCAACACATTTACACGGCCATGAAATTTCAGCTCAAAACAAGAAACAAAAAAGATGTGAATTGAAAACCCCAACGCTAACACGAAGAAGTCTTAGAACATTGATAAACTGCGCCTCATATAAAAGGATCGATATTTTACCCTGGAATACCAGTTTCACGCTGAAACCTTAGCGCAGCACAACACAGCGCTAGCACAGAAATCAAACTGACTGGGCAATGGCCGATGGGGATAATGAATGAGTGAGTGAGTAGATGATGCCCATACATTTTATGTGAATATTTCGTATATTTGTTGTTGCTTGTGGCCTTGTAGTTTAACATAAATTACATGATGTCGTTGTTATGTATTTCAGGTTGCTGTCGCTTGTCTGATCATTCTTCATGTATTGGTTTTACATAAGCGCAGGAGACGGACCTCTTGTCTGGATCACATTACAATAGTAATCTATCAGCGAAATAGTTTTTTTGTTGTCACACAAATCGTGTTATGCTTTCACACCCTACAGTTGGCATTGTTAGATTTATGTGAATAACTATTCCTCAAGCCCACCATTAATATTTTGAAGAAATTCTGACTGACCTTGAGCACCAATGAAAACTTACTGAAAAGGGGACATTAGAAAAGGCTTATAATATCTGGTAACGATAAAAGATAATTGATTTTTTATTTTATTATTCAAGCTCAAAACCATTCTATATGTCTATTAATAGAGATATAACTTTTTACAAAAGACGTTTGATGCATATTTACTATCGTTACTTGGAGTTTACAAGAGGCAGTTCAGCGAGGACAATAGCAATACATTCAAACTTTTTTACGAATCCACTCACACTTCTCTCATTGTCTTCACTGCTGTCTCTGATTTTTCAAAGGCAGTTTGCACGTGTAGTTTGCGAAAAAGAACCAAAGCATAATCGCAAAAGACCGCACAGTTTGGAAAATACATTTTTGTTTGTAGATTTTAGTATATGATATTGCATTCACGTGAAACGACACTGACGGCGGTTGCGTAAGAGTTCAGAACATATGTCACAAGTTCTAAAATGCAGGTCAGTGTTAAAGATATACCTAGATGACAGCAATATTACTTTACAAACCTAAGTCTTCCCCTAAATCCCATGAATATCTCTCCCCACAGAATCCGTGAGTTGTGCGCTTTCTAATTTGTATACGCAATCATGAGCACCTACAGAAGATTTTTCATGCTAATTACTCGATAGTGTGACTAAGAGAGATGATCGTCGCAAACAAAATTTACAAGAGTACAAGAGTGTTATGTGCTGTCGATTTTACCTCTGACATCTCTTGTGATTTCTTATTTTTATTTATTTATGGTCCTCTACTGCGATAGAAATTTTCAATTCCTGAGAATGTTGCAGACAAAATATCTAATATCAAGTCCTAATTTGAAAGCAGCATTTTTTGTTACATTCTTAGGTTCCTCGGTGTCTGAAAAAATTGCAGATTATCGAAGTATTAACCTAGAGTTGATTGAATAACTAAACAATCTGAGAGTACAGCACATTCAAGTTGCCTGTGATTAACCCGGATTTGTCTACTAAGTTTACGAAACACCAATAATTTAATGTATGTACGTAAGTTCTCTCTTACACACGCATGTTGGCTACGGAAGATGTATGATGTAAATTAATAAAACAAGCATAAACACTTAAGGTAAACATATAGCGGAGATTTGTTAACCAATATCAGTAGATACAGCAACAACAACAACACACGCAGAAACAGAAATAACCAACATTATCACTTTAACACACCTTTCTTGTTTTCATAGCTGTCGCTTAATTTGATAAGAAACACATTTGAATGCAGCAAGATCGAAGCATTTCTGAAATTCATGCATGCATCTCATTGCAAACTAATTCATAAACCAGTAGCAAACATTCTTACTTAACGGAAACAGATCATCGGATAACATCCCCTTAGAATCATACACGGGTAATTACTTATAATTTTTCGCACAATGCCCTTTTTCAACACTTTATTACCTAATTCATTCACGCACTCTACGAAAGTGTTCATACTCGTATCTTTGTGGCTTACTAGTGATGCCAGTGCGCAGCACTTAAGTGACTCCTTCTCTGGAGTTACTACATCCACAACTTGTTTGTCTACAGCAGTCATATCATGCACTACTCTCGCTCCGTCTCTCTCTCTCTTTCACTACATGTTTCTCTGGCTTTGATATTGGCTGTGATCTTACAGTCTACATCTCGCTGCTTTACTGGTCGCATTTGTTAGCGCGTCATATGATATATTGCATCTTGTGGTATATTTGTTGTATGCATCTTAAATAACACCACATGTTGCCGTCTGACAATATAATTCATTTTATTCTTTCAACTCATCAATTTTCATATGAATCGCTGTTATACGCGATAAACATTTACAAGTATTTTGTTTTACTCGTATTTTATTATATTTTAAATTTTTGATAAATTGCATCACATTACGTGTTTGCTGTGTTGCACAAGCAGGAGACAATTTCTTGGTTTAGTGTTCGGTTGTTTCCAAATAAATATTCGAATTAATATTGAATGATATATATTGTGATTGAAAACGGGATATGCAGATCGTTGAACTGTTCATTTTAGTGTGGGGTATTTGTGTGGTTCCACAGAAATGCCAAATGAATTGGAGACAGTTTTCAATAATCTGTTTTAGGAAGGAAGAGAATGAACAAATGTTTTAGCAGAGGGCAAAACGAGTGTGGTGCTGGGAATACCTTTTGGGAAATAATTTGCAACTTTGGTAGAATATTCATAAGACGTAATTTCAGGGTTCTTCCAGATTTATAGTTCTTCATTGACGTTGCTTAAAGTTATAGCTGATTGTGAGAAACCCTCCCCTAAATACCTTGATGGAATGTCAAGGTAAAACAAGTTTAAGTTTAAGATATTTAGGGCATATCAGTATTATATATAAAAAAAATATATTTGATCTTGAGATAAATCAAGGGTTTCCCAATAAGGACTTGACACCTTTTTGTTTAAATAACAAGCACACAATTTGACAAACCGACCGACTTGAAATAAAGGGTTTTTCAACAGAGACGCTACAAAAGTAAATCGATAGGGACAGAAAACGACGCCATATTTTTCCCGCTCTTTTGACACTTCTCTTCAGTAAGGTTTGCCATTTCATTATGGAAAGATATACGAGCCAACAACGAGTCAAATTATTAAAATATTATATTATTTACTACCGAAATTTGGAGTCAGTGGCCTCAACTTTAAGAGCGCTACGTCCAATTTTTGGTCGTCATAATCGTCCTACTAGATCAACAATTGAGCGTCTAGTGGAAAAATTTGAAGCCACAGGCACAGTACAAAATGTTCCCGTGCCAGTGAGACAAAGAAATGCCCGTAGTGTCGAGAATATTGCTGCCGCTGAGGCTTCAGTTCAAGAAAGCCCAAATGTGTCTCTCATACGTCGTTCTCAAGCGTTGGGCATATCTGTGACGTCGTTGTGGCGAATTTTGCGAAAAGATCTTGGCATACATCCTTACAAGATACAATTGACGCAAGAACTGAAGCCGCTTGACCACCATAAGCGTCGTATGTTCGTGAATTGGGCTGAGCAACAACTTGAAAATGATTCGGATTTTCATCGGAAAACCATCTTCAGCGATGAGGCTCATTTCTGGCTGAGTGGCTTCGTCAATAAGCAAAATATGCGTTATTGGTCAGACAGCAATCCACACATAATCCATGAGTCATCATTGCATCAAGAAAAAATTTCGTGTTATCTCACAAAATGGCCGAGTCGATTGGCCGCCTCGGTCGTGCGATTTGACGCCGTTAGATTATTTCCTGTGGGGCTACGTCAAGTCTATGGTCTATACCAACAAGCCAGCGACGATTGACGAACTTCGTACGAATATCGAACGTGAAATTGCAGCAGTATCGGCCGATTTATGCTTTAAACCCGTCGAAAATTGGGTTCAGCGTCTGGACTTCTGCAAGCGTGCCCGTGGTGGCCATGCAAATGAAATCGAGTTCCATACATAATGGCATCGAAAATACTTTCACAGGAATAAAGAATTTCATTGGTATCTAAAACCGGTTTTGTTTTATTTAAAAAAAACTTTTGTGGCACTCTTATTGAAAAACGCTTTACAATCAAAACATTTATGAATGGAACTTGACTTCGTTAATATGGCCACCGTGGGCACGTCGGCAGCGGTCGATTCGTTGGACCCAATTTTCGATGACTCGGTCACACATTTCGGCTGTAACGGTCGCTATTTCGGGTTCAATGTTGGTCTGAGTTCTTCCAACATCGTCGGCTTTTTGGCATATACCAATGATTTGACGTAGCCTCAAAGAAACAAGTCTAGAGGCGTTAAATCGCACGAACGAGGCGGCGAATTGACTGGCCCATTTCTTAAGATAACACGCTCACCAAACTTACTCTTCAATAAATCGATTGTACCGTGGCTTGTGGTACCGCCCTGTTGAAACCATATGTCGTCCAAGTCCATGTTTTCCAATTAGGACCAAAAATAATCGGTAATCATGGCGCCATTACGATCGCTATTCACAGTAACGTGACCATCGTTATTGTTGACGAAAAAATATGGCCCAATGACGCCGCCGGCAAGCAAACCACACCAAACAGTTATTTTTTGTGGACGAAGTGGTGATTCATGAAGCACATGTGGATTTGCACCAAAGCAATTTGCTTACTGACGAACCCATTCAGATAAAAATGAGCTTTGTCACTGAAGATGATTTTGCGATGAAATTCGTCATCTTGGCGCATCTTCTCCAGAGCCCAATCGAAGAACGTACGTTGCGTCAAATGTTCCATCGGCTTCAATTTTTGAGTCAGCTTGATCTTGGACGGGTGTAAACCAAGATCTTTAAAATGGCCTTGGCTATGCCCAGTTCTTGAGAACGCCGCGGAATCGACTGATATGGATCGAAGCGGTTTTAAAATTTTCGGATTGTAGGTCTGAGCGTTAAATTGCTAACTTCTGAACCAGTGGTCGTTTTTTTTGGGGCTTGTTGGAAAGGTCTTTTGTGTAAACAACGTATCTTCATGAATTCGGCGGTGCGTGTTACTGAATGTTTCTCTCTTTGGTGGTCGTCGGTTAGGAAAACGTAATCCATATTTCTCGCAGCAGCTTTTGCATTTCCATCGCAGAATCCTTACATGTAATGAATGTCTGTCAATTCTTCGTTTGGATAAGTTGCCATTTTTTAATTCAAAACACAAAGTAAACAAAATTCTTTACACGTCTTTACCGACAACGACAATCAAAACAATGGTAAGCAAATGAATGTGTGCTGTTAGAAGCTCAGAAGTTAGTAAATTTATCCTACTACCCTCCGACCACAAATCCAAGTATTTTCCAACCGCTGCCATTTCGCACACTTGCATTTTCGGGGATGGCCGTAGTGGGCATATTTTCATGAAACGAGCCAAGGAATACACTGGGGAAATTCGGCGGGTCGTGACTGAATCATCGTGTATGTATATCAATAACATACCAGGGAATACAATTTTGTAAATTTCAAAAAACTGAGGAGAGTCAAAATTGGAGAAGTAGTTAGCACTGTGTAACAGAAATATAACAGGTCAAAAATCTTGTAAGTTTCGAAAAAATTGGAGGGATCAAAGTTGCAAAATATTATTCTTAATAATAACTATCAACTCAAAAAAGATACACGTATAAATACCAGAGGGTGGAGATTTTAAAAATATTTTTGAAAATGCTCCCACATTTTAATGTGAAAAAAATTAACAAAATAACATACCATAGATTAAATTTAAATTATAAAGATATTCAAGACAGCAATAAATTGTTTAATTATGGGGAAATTTGTCAGGCATGATGTTCAAAATTTAGATTTTACTAAATTCTAATTAAAATTTACCTAGAAATAAGGATGGATTATTTTTTTTTGTGGCAATTTTGACAGAGGGCGCTTCATGTATGGAACAATTATTGATGTTAGCAAGAAACAAATGTAGTCACTACGGTTAAATGTTACGGAAATATATTATGCATTTTATATCAGAGAAAGTATTTAATTAACTCTGAATCATTAAATCAATAATAAATTGAAACAAGTTTAATAAAAATAGATTCGATTTAAGAATTAGCTCTCATTTCCTTTCTGGAAACATTTCGGCAGTATTTAATGTTTGAATTGTTTGCGTCAAATGGATATGAATGTAATGACAGACAGTTCCAATAGAATGGTATATTATTCCGTTTTTTCAGCGTGTAGTTTTTCTCTCACAATTACCTTGAACTAGTGGGTATTATAAGGATATGTCAGCTGCCCAAGCGATCAACTCCATCAAACAAGAACTGCATAAGACTTATATAAATGTTTCTGGACATTTTCATTTAACTAAGTAAAAATAGCGATTGCATTTATTACAGATATTCATTTAATACCATTTTTAAAATTGATTGGCCACTGAAAGAAAATATATTCAATTCGTTGGGCAAAGCAAATTTACCAATCAGTGGTACATATATCCCAGTTTTCGTGTTTTTTTGTTTATTCTATTATTCAAGCTCAAGATCATCTATATCTCTATAAATGGCGATATAGTTTTTGACGTGTTAACATCTATAGCGGCGTATAGGGACTAAATCTATCAAGGTCAGATTTTATGCTGCTGCTAAAACCAGATTTTATGCTGCTGCTAAAACCAGATTTTCTGCGACTGCGAAAGAGAATAATGACGTGTTAAACACAAATGAGCGAGCAAGAGAGCAATGAAAGAGTGTGGTGGCAGGGGTGAGGCAAACGAAATTGTGTCTATAGCGTATGTATAATAATGTATGTATGTACATGTTTTTGTTGCTGTTGTTGAACGGAGATATAAAGCATAGCCACGCAAAATTTCATTTGCAAGGGCTTGCGTAGTCGACGTTATGGTGACACACTAATACGTCAGCTACTTTGTACAAAGTATGTGTGATGTTGTGTGTTTGGTTGTTTCGTTTCTGTTGATATGGAAAACATGTGGTTATGTGACACACGTATACGTCAGCTACTTCGGACAAAGTATGTGGAATGTTGTGTGTTTGGTTGTTTCGTTGTTGTTGCTATGGCCAAACAAAGCGAGTCATTTGATGTTCAGCATTGCCCGGTCTATACAAAAAAACTATTATTTTTTATTTTCCAATTTAACATTTACTAATGTATTCATAGAAATCGAACAGGTACCGTGTAGCAAAAAGGTGTTAACACATCATCCGTGAGTTCGAACACTCATTGATTTTTTTTTGAAGAAGATGGTTTGCAAATGCATCCTCATGATTTCTGGCATACCGTATAGCTATTTCAGATCTAGCTACACATATTCGTCAGCGGTTGTTTGGAATTCTGCTTTTGAAAAATTCATCAAACTAAATGCAAACGAAAACTCATCAGAATTGAGAATTTTCCACTATGCAAGTGTTCGAAAAATATCGCAAGCAAAACACACAAGTAAGTATTTGCAAACAACTTCTTTTCGTCTCCTTCTTTCCATTTTATGTTTTGTTTCCAAAACTTTGGGAAAGTGGAGTTGATCGGTGCGGCCTTACGTTACTGCTTCATATTATTACTCGTTTATTGTTGAAATAGTTCCAAATAATTTATAGCGGGATATATAACATGTATTTATCTACCTAACTCGTTCCTCAGAACTATATCCAAAATGCGTTACTAGTAATACATAAATCCATTCATTTGGAATGCGTGTTTGTATTAATCAACACCCAATCTGCAGCTGGGTTGTTTGTTTTGCTGAAAGTTACCAGCTGCACAGAAACACACTATAACATAGCAATGTTAAAATTGCAAATATCTGACATGACATTTATAAACTGTTTATACTATTAATCGGCCTTAGATAAATTCTTGACAAGGTTTAGAATCCACAATGTTATCTTCAAAAAAACCACTGTTCCTATGATTTAGCAGCTTTCCAGAATAAAAGTGGAACATAGCCATGTTAAAAATTCAAATATCTAAAATTGCTATAAAACGTATTTGTCTGCAGAAGATAAATTCCTGAAAGGAAACAGCATCCACAATTGTATCGTTACCGCACATTATCAAACAGCTTTAATAGATTGTAACGTTAGCATGGCATAAAGTTTTCATTGATTTACACATATTTTCTACAGTTCCTATAAAGATAAATACTACAGCAATGTTGTATATATATCTAACACAAATCCTTTAACAAGGAGACTCCTATCGCAGTTCATGCTGTGTAACATTGAATTAACATGACAAAGTTACGCATTAACATCAAATAGCTACACTTGCATGATAGACCAACCGATGCAACTGTTTGAAATCTAAGAGTTGTTGAGAAAACCGTTCTCACAGCAAAGCAAAGTATGACAGCCACGAGGATATAAGGGGACCCTTTTGTGGGCAAATGTACATTTGTATATAGTATCTTCGAATGGCCTATCGGACAACTCGTATAAGATACAAATAATGTCACATAAAAATAGAGGTTTCGAGCGGAAGTTTCATTATAAGAATTGACTAATCATAGTAGTATTATATCTCCAAAATTTGATATCAATTCGAAATTTTTTTTGTGCCGTACCAAAGGATTTTCAAATTTGTATAAATCCCTGAGCTTCTTGACTTTCCGAAAACTGAATGAAAACGACTCGTAGTTGCAAATGTTGTCCGAATTGTAAAATAGGTTTACAAACTTTGGCACTGTCAAGCTTGTCAAGAAAATATTGTTTGAACAAACTTGTGAAACTTTCGACCAGGCCAGCACGTTTCTTTGAAGCTTCGTGTAGCGAACATTTAAATTGATTGTTATTCCAATAGTATGAACTGTTCACACGTTAACATCCAAAAATAACTTAAAACCGGTTCCTAAACCCTAAAAATACAAAATGTAACTGTGGCATTGGTGCCTAAAAAGTAAGTTCACAAAAAATTTAAGTACGACGTGAATTCAAAGCTCTGCCAAAATTACACGGGGCCAAATTGACAAGACGGAAATAGGCTTCTGCGCCAATTATTGGAACAATTGTTTTTCGGTGTTGACACTTAGGGGTTTTTGATCAATATAGATGTAAACGCATACGTAAATTTAATTTAAAGTTTATATTCGCATTCATCATGTAACTATATTATCATTTAATTTATTATGAACTTGCTCAGAGTTCAAAGTTAGGCATATCAGAGAGTTTGCTTCCAATTAAAACATCTATTTTTCACAAAAATTGGTGAGGAGTCGGAGATGAGAAAAGTGGCCTGTAGTCGGCGTTGGAGTCGACTTTTCTTCAGACGGATTCCGACTTTGGGTTAATAAAATAATTAAAAATTTAGGAACCAGCGAAATAGAAGCACATGACGATATAAAATACTACCTCAATTGTTTGATATTATTACAGACATCACATAGACATTGTGGTCTTCGATGGTGCGATGTTAGTGAGCACGTCTCTTGTATATAAGTTCGTGTGCTCGATCCCTGCTCTGCCCACCTTACATTTCTTTCGACGGCAGTTACCTCGCTTAGTGATGGCGACACTATCGAGTATTTAGCCATGAAAAGACTTCTCCAAATACGGTTCGGAACCGTTGTAAAACAGTAGGTCCCATCAATGAGTGCAAAACAAGCACATACATCACTGGCTGTGAGAAGCTCTCCCCAATTCCTTCATGAGATGTAATGGGAACTAGTATTTTTTTTTATAAATAGAGCCTAATCGTGTAAGTCATTTGCACAGTCACCTCATTTTTTGACATCATCCCTTGACTAAATTAAGAATTCGAAGTATGATTTTTGTTAAAATATGTATTCCCTGTGCTCATTTATACACAAAAATGTACTACCTTCTTACACAAAGTACTTATTTTGATTATTATATGACGTCATAAGTGCCAAGTGAAATGAATGGGATTTGTGCGATTAGGCTGATAGACATTGGCTGGCGTGGAACGCTCACGTTCGGTCACTACTATTCTCTGCCAGCGATATGAGAAGAAGGTAATGCTGATGTGAGTTTTCAACTCGAAACTGATTTCCAAAGTTGGCTTCAGTTTTGGAGTTGTTACGGTTCACAAAACTCAATTTAAATTTGGTGTAGTCACATTATAAGCCTCATTATGTTTATTATATTGTCAATAGGTTTTGAGATAATGTAATGAAATCTGGAAAACAACCAAATGATAATATTGACCCACTCACATTTTGAAAGTAGACGAGGAGTATTGACTTTCAAATATCGAGAAATTTTACAGTCTTGTGGTTGAGCTACCTGCAAATTGGTTAACTTAGGTCCCTTTTTGACAACGGATTGTTTCAGGGCTAAACGACGACCTTTCAATTAATCTTTCTTAGAAACAAAGAAAATCGAGTTTAAAACATCGATTTATTAATTGGAATAAATGAATTGGAATGAATGAATTGGAATAAAATGGAATGAATATTGTATAAGTTTAAATATCCATTCCCGGAAAGCGAACAGAGTAGTAAAAACTTGAGCAGAACGATTTGTAGAGAAAATGTTAACAGATCTTGTTGTTAGTTTTCTTATTTTATTAATTTTCCTCAAAAATTACACCATTAGGGTTATTACACCATTAGGGTAACGAACAAACACAATGAGAACAGGAATACAATTTATATAAGGTCGGAATTTAATTCGCGGTTTTTTCAAATACATTTTTGCTCACAAGTTCATTGTTTTTATATACATTATTATTTCCCAAAAATTGCCTTCTTTGCCACTTTGCATAAAAATGGGCTTTGTATTCTCCCATTCAATTTCATCTTTCAGTTTCCAAAACTGACGGTGTATATATATAGAAAACAGATTGATTCCTTCCAAATAAAAGAGATTTCCACTCCATGGACCTCTCAGCGAATCGTTCTATGCGTTTGCAGTAATAGTCTAACATGTTTATAATTGAAAGAATTAATCACAACATTACCACTTATATACGGTGTCGGAGTTCTGAATTTTAAAACTTCGGAATTGGTGCCGGAGGTTTCAATATTTTAGGAAAACTCCACACCATTGCAACAATTACTTTAATATGAAATTGTTTGCTAGAAATTTACACGTACACGCTGAAAACTCTGTTTTTGTTGTTGTTCGGATGCAAATATAACGTGTTTGTACCTTGACGCAATGGTAGTTCACTTGTGTCGAAACATAATGTATTTGCTATTCTATACTACATGTTGGAGATGCAATGATTAATTTGTTATAACTTATGGCTTTGTGACCCAAATGCGGGGTTGTTTGTTTAAAACTGTTCTACAATATATTTCTGGGGTCATATATTTCAGCGTGTAGTACTCATAGTTTGAGATTTTAAACGGATTTGTTTATAAATTCTTAGTAAGATAGTACAAGCTGACAAATGTTTACTTTTTTGTTGTTTGAATGCAAATATAACGTGTTTGTAGCTTGCAACAATTGTAGTATTCTTGTGTTCAAACATAATGTGTTTGCTATTCTATACTACATGATGGAGACACAACGATTAATTTGTTATACATTTAATATATGTTTTAGTGACCCAACTGTGCCTTTGTTTGTTGAAAACTGCGGAAACCTAAAAACGTGATAGACAACAAAGAAAAAAATCATTAGCAGATCATCAATTCATGAAAACAATGCTTGCAAACAAATAAATTGTTCACGAATTATGTTTCCGGGGTCGTATATTTCAGCGTGTAGTACTCGTAGTTTGAGACCGTAAAAGGAGTTGGTTAAAAATTTCTGAGTAAGATAGTAGTAGTGAAAATATAAAATATAACAAGAAAGCTACAATTGAATTGATAAATCACCCAGTTGGAAATTTCCTAAAGACATTATCAGTGACGAACAGGTGACATGTCTGAGTCCCTGCTGACTTGGCGATTAGCTCCCATATAAAAAAACTTCATGACACCCCCTGACATTTTCATACAGTTCATAAAGAGTCAGCAGGAATCGAAAATGTACTAGGAATCGAAACTTCAACGGCCGGTAGGGGACTATAAGTACCCTCGTATAAAAAAAGTTTGAGACCCTCCCATATTTGAAATTCCAAAAAAAAAACGTTTTTCAGTACACCCTAATGTGCATGTTCATAGTTCATGAAAATGTTCAAATATTTTAGAAAATAATTCTAAAAATAAGTGGCATACAATTCAAATATAAATTTATCAGTTATAATTTTTTTGAATTTATTCAAAATCTATGCACACGACCGCCGTTGACGAATGATAATGACTCTCCTATCGCCACTCATCATTGGCTTTAGTATGAGGTGGGCATGACATAATGCTAACAATTCCATAGGACGGTCTTACATATACGCTGAAGCAACATACTGCAGGAATCATGTACAAGTTTGCAAGCATTGTTTTCGCGAATTGAAGATCTACTGCCTTTTGTTTCTTTATTGTCTGTAAGGTCTTTGTTTTCAGCTGTTTTAAACAAACAAAACCAAGTTTGGGTCACAATCACATTAATAACTTTGTCCCAAACATGTTATATTGAATAGCAAATGCAATGTGTTTGCATACAAATATACTATATTTGCGATAAACAACAAACACGTTGTATTTGCATCCAAACAACAACCAAAAAAGACAAACATTGTACTACTAACATTGGCCTAAAGAAATTCTAGTGACAATGTCTTTAAGACAAACTTTCCAACGGGGAAACTCTGTCAGCTCCTTAACACATGATTGTTGTTCTATTTTAGGCAGATAGACTTATCTAAAATCAGACAAACATCAACAGTATTGTCATGTTATTTCGATTTCCACATAGGGGACTTGTAAATACATTTTGTGGACTATACTGCGCATATGATATGATAAGGTATAACGAACTGTTGTAGACATGTTATAGAATTGCGATTTGTAGAGTTTTGTTTTACAGCACACTATTGAGATACTTAGATATATTCCACTACCTATAAAAAGAGTTTTTTTACTGCGACCTAGACTCGAATTTTCATTCCGTCCACGGCACTACAATCATTCACAAATATCGTCCAACAGTGAAATACTCTGTCATTGGTACGTCGTCATTGGTGGACGTCATCGAATATTTTGACAGGACGTCTTTAAGAACTTTCCCAATATGGGATAGATAATTGACGAACCTTGTGGCAGTTTTCAAATAATGGCTATATGAACTTAGCGACTACGTATTTCTTAGGATAACTCCGTTTTTGAATCACAAGTCCTTTTATGTCATGGAATTTATGTTGTTTATAATCCCAAATTACTCTAATGCAAATGTAACTCGCAAAAGTGATTAACAACGACTTAAATTTTGACTGAGTTTGACGCGAGATTTTAAATTACGTTACATTATGCGTATTTGTTTTTTATTCCAGGCCAAACAAGTTAAAATAAAAATTCTTTCAGCCAGTCATAAAAAAACATGCACGCTGAAAAATAACGGCCACAGCAACATATTGCAGAAACTATCTACATGTGTGCACTGCATTGCATCGTAAATTGCAGATCTGCTGCTTTTTGAACGAAGTTCCTTATCGCACGTTGCTGGATAGGGGCTAAATGAAAAATTTTTAAACAACTTTTTTTTAAACTACTTTATTACAACCCATTATTATCAACTATATTGGGTACTTTTGGTTTGATTTAAAGGGAAGTTTTCTAGGTGGAGCCTGTGTATTACATATTGTAGTTTTGAACACAATAAAAAGTAAATTTAGAAAAGCCAAAGTGCAAGACTGGCAAATCCATAAAACACAACCCACAGCATGGAATTACATTTGGCAGCACTCTTACACTCGTACTTTTGGTTTGTGTCCAGACTAACATATTTCTTGTTTAATGGGAAATTCTCTAGGTGGAGCCTGTTTATTAAAAATTGAAGTTTGAACCGAATAAAAAGTAAATTTAGAAAAACCAAAGTGAAAGAAGTTTAAAAAAATAACATCTTAAAGACGTATCTTTGCTTAAAATAGTAAATTTTCTTACAAAAAGTACCTTTTCTTAAAAAAAGTCATTAAATTAAAAATTTCTTAACACATTTTACAAGATCCATTTAAATAACAGTATTTTTCAATAGGCGCCTTAGGTGTGTTGGAACTAACTAGTACATAATATATAGCGAAAGGAACTTCGTTCCAACTGGGTGTCCCCTGACACCTCATGTAATTGTTGTTTCATTATTCTGACAGTCAGCAGTGTTTTCAGGTGTTTTCAACAAACAAAGCCACATATAACCTATTAATCATTGTGAACTAAACATGTTATATTGAATAGCAAACTCAATGTGTTTCGACACAAGTATACTATATTTGCTACAAACACGTTATACTTGCATCCAAACAACAACAAAAAGACTAATTTTTCAGCGTGTGCCTAATATTAGGCAGGATATAAAGGCACTCAACTTTTACGTAACAAACATACATATACATATGTACATATATATATGTATATATATGCGCCAACAGACACTTGTTGGATAGTGAACATGTTTACCCCCACATACGAATGTTATTTGTTGACAAAGTCTTGTGCTATAAAAATTTATTGAAGATAAATCAGGCTGTTCCACGAATTGCGGGAAAATGTAGCATATTTAGGATTTAGTCACGATTCAAACCCCATCTAAATGGAATCCAGTCCTTAGAAGAATATTTAATCAATTCTTTACTACACGAAATATGTGTAAGAGAATGTTCTCTTAAATGTTGCGAACTGGTCGAAAACTGTTGTGAACATTCAAGGAAGAATGACGGTATAATACTGTACATAGTAACATTATGTTAACTTTGATTATAACGAATAAAGTTATAAGAAAAACAGACGATATGCATTCGTGTTGTTATGAGAGGATATGCTTAGAAGAAGTTTAGCAAATTGTTAAAATAACATAGGATTTATTATAATTTACCGTTAGCTTTTATGTTATGTCATTGGCAGCATGCAATTATATTCATAAGAAATATAGTTGTAGAGTTATTGTATAAATATTGCAATACAAAGAAATTTACTATACTAAATGGTCCTTTAATTATCTTAGCTTGTTTGCTGTTTTCCTTTTCTAGTTGGTGTTTACATTTATTAGGCTTTTAAAGAGAGCATAACTGTTATACTGGCTTAATATTAACAGTTCTCAACATCTGTTAATAAGTTTTGCTGAGAGAGAAAGATAATCAGTAGCAGCAAAATGTAAACTGTTACATAGTGGTTTATGTTAAAGTGATGCTAATACTCTGCTTGTGATACTAAAGTATATTGCTCAAGGTATTTTTTTTTATTTATTTATGTTTCGATTTTCTCAGGACATTATTTTGATAACGAAGGCATAATTTATTTATAACTTGTTAAATAGTTGATACTTTAAGGTTTTCTTAATGAAATTATAAAGACGATATGTTTAAAATCCTATTTGTATATCGTTCTTGAGAAACCATTATAGTAATAGATGGCTCGAAAAGCAACAGTATTATTATCCTTTCGCCGTTAACACATATCCTCCCATGTCGTATTAGTTGCGGAAAATTATGACTCTTCCTTGCCGCAAGTAAACAAGCAGACAGCCACTGTGAGTTGGCCTTTTTATGACCGGCACTTGCGTACATTGTTGCAGATAAATTGCTCTCTCACTCTGAATGTGGCTTATAATCCCCATGGCCAGAAGGACCAGGTGACATGGAGAGACATACAACGAATCCAATAAGAAATGAAAATATTGTATACAACTGAAAGATAGTTAAAGTAAAACTCAAGTAAACATACGAATGAATTGCACATAAGTAGAGAAGGAACAGATAAATACACAAACAATGAGATTGAGAGAATTAATGTATAAAAGCATTTTGAGAGAGAATGAGAGAGAGTATTAGTTTACAAAATTTCAAAAATATAAATAAATTTTTGACACAAGAGAGCGGGATTTGTTTAGAGCTGACAAATGAGTGTCAATAACTCTACACATTGTTCTAACAGATACATGCAACAAAGTAACTCATCGCATGGTCAAATAAACAGGCAAAATGCCACAATATTTGGTTAATCCTTGAAAACTTTAGCGGTTTGCTGGGAAATGATGAAGTATTTCTAGTTAAGTTAAAAAACTGTTTTAAATTTTTGTATATCCCTAAGCCTAAGAATATATTATTGGCCTGTGAATCCTTGAGGTTCTAGGATTTCTTCCTACTCGCGATGAAAGTTAGTGGTCGCTGTTGCAGCCACCAACCAGCCAACAAACTTAACAGTGTCTGTCAATTTTCAAGTAACACAACAAACTCTCCGCTTTCAACACAACGAGCATAAAGTGTAATGTTATTGCTCTTCTGCTGCTGCTGCTGCTTCTTCATCATTGTGTTGGGTTATTGTTGTTGTGTCTTGTGTATATTTACATTACTCGCGCTCTGGCATCGAGTTTTGTGGATGAAACGAATTCGAATTCAGTTTTGTGTTATTCGTCGGTACGTTTGGACGCGTTAAAATACCCGCACCAGAGGGATGCAACGCGCGTTTTCTTCCCCTTTAATTCCCACAAGAATTTTATGAAATGGAATAAAAATCTAATCCAAAAGTGTAAACAGAAATTTGTTGTGAAAATCATAACGAGATACGAATATAACGAAACCAATTTAATGCAAAATAAATCTCTAATAAAATCGAAAAATGCAAGTTCTAAAGCAAAGAAAAATTGATAAATAAATCACAAAACAAATAAGAAAAAGTGCAAAAAAAAAAAGAAATAACCCATAGAAATATGTGAAAATCCGAAGCGAAGTGTAAACGTAAAGAAGAAGCAGAAGAAGTGTGACCAGAAAATTTACGAAAAATAACAAAAAAAAATTAGTTAATACGGAAAACCTTGGATTACCCGAAAATTGAATGAAGGATACAACACGAAACAAAAGAAAAACAAAAATTTATAAAACAAAATATTATCTCTAACCGGGAAAACGTACGATTTTCTACGAAATCGACCAAACAAAAAAAAAAACACCAAATAACGCGTTAAACAGGAAACCGAATGAAAATTTGTGTGTGCAAAATTGTGAATTCGTCGTTTCGTTTCCGATAAAAACAACACACCGAAGGAGATTCCTGAGCCATACATGTAACAGAAGCATTTGGAGAGCATTTGCAGCATTTCGGTTGATTGCTGACTGACAGCAACGTAATACGCGCTGGTTGATTTGAGCGTGTATTAACCCATAAACCAAATGTAGGTCGAAATTTATATTAAATGATTATTATTACAACAACAACAATGGCAAAGGACATACAAATTGTTGGTAAATTAATTGTAAGGAAAACAAATTGTATAAAAATCTTAATAACTATAAAACGAAAGACGTCATTGAAGGACGTAAATGGAATCTGTATCGTAAACTGTAGCAAAACCAAAAATTACCAAAAACGAGTTGAGACAAATTTCTTATTAATATTCAAGTTTAATGGTTGTTCTCTATTACACTTGTACCACAAGTTGGTTTAAATCATTCAAGTATAATGGTTGTTCTCTATTACACTTGTACCCCAAGATGGTTTATATCAACTTTCATAGGAATTTTTCTCACGCTAACGCAATTTGTTATACTTTCCCAAAAGAAAACACACATGAAGTTTCTCGATATAAATTCCTTTCAAATGCAACGAATTCAATTTCATTTTAGGTGAAAGTGAAAAATACAGCTACGCCAGATTATGATAAAAGTGTTCAATAACAGATTGCTTAAACAACGCCGTGTCTAAAAACTTTCCTTAGCATAACAAACAAAACAGTCCTATATAAACAAACTAACATTTGTGCAAAACAAAACAATAATAAGCAATTCACTTGAATTCATATGAATCAAAACTACCTGAGTTAGTAACAATCGAAACCCCTATTTATACTGACTGTGTTTGTGTGTTGCCTGAGTGCAGGAAGATACTGTATATGTGAATAAGGATCCCTTCGCTGTCCCAACTATGTGTGTGTGTGTGTTTAAGTACTTGATTTGCCCTTATTAAAATCTAGTGTTTATATTTTTGTCTATGTATGCATATCTCTATAGAAGTGTTTATTCTAGAGTTGTTAAACCTAAGGGCAATTGCTTCTAGTGCTCTAGAAATGGTTGCAAAAAGAAATGCTTTATTATTGCAAATTGTGGCTACAGTGAGTGGCAAAATGTTGGGTACTGGTTTTATGAAAATGTTAACAGCTTTTCGCGGAATGATTGTAAGTGGTGTAATGAGAATTTCACAGCACTAGAGTTCTTGGAGCTTATACTCATTGTGATCTCGTGCATAAGATCAAATTGAAACCTTGAATATAATCTCTGTTACTATTACGTTTAGGACTTGTATATATTGTCAGATTATAAGTCATATGATTCAAATTGAAACCTTTATATCTCTGTTACTATTACGATTAGGACTTGTAAGTATTGTCAGATAATAAGACATCTGATTTACAACAATTTTGCATCAAAAAAGTCAATTTTGAAATATTGGCCACTTGCGTTCATTTCCTGCAGAGGGGTTGATATGACAACAATTTTGATTTTCAACTTAAAACTTGTCAAACAGTTGTATTTTTGGGAACAGTAACAGTAGTGCCTGATAAATATACTTGTTTTGCCTTATAAATACTATAAACATTGCTCATGCTTTGTAAATCTGGATCCAAATCCTGAAAATGCTGCAAATCAATGTTTGGATTTCGAGAATTGTATAAATACAGTTTAGTTGAATAGAAAATTTTTGTGTTTTTAAAAAACCGGTTCAATAAATGCAACAAATAGGCAAGTTGTTATTAGTTATAAGTTTTGGTTAAAATTAAAAAAGTTACTTGGTATCGTATTTCTACTTTCACAAAAGGTTTTTTGATGCCTTTAAATGAAACGTGGGTTCGATCCCTACTCTGACCACCTTAAATTTCTTTCGACGGCGGTTACCTCGCTTAGTAACGGCGACACTATCGAGTATTTAGCCATGAAACAGCTTCTCAAACTACCGTTCGGAACCGGTGTAAAACTGTAGGACCCAATCAGTATGTGTAAAACTAGAATGAGCACAGCTCACTGGTTGTGAGAAGGGAAACCATTTATTTTTTTTTTGTACGAATTTGGTTAAGTTCTATGGGAAAAACTCTTATTTGGATAATTTTTCTTCTATTCCCATAGACTAGAGATTATAACTAGAGGTGGGAAAATGTCGTAATTTTATCATATAATCAAAAATTTTGAAATAACTTGAGGTACATTTGAGATCAAATACCTTTCTCAAATCTCCAACGTTAATTCTCAAATGCACCTCAACAGTCCGATTATAGTCTTCTCAACTTAAAAGGCACATTTTTTATATGGTCATTTTCTTAGTTATCAAATTGATAAATTTGTGATTCTCAACTTGATATCAAAGAAAATTCTCCAATCGGTATCAAATGGAAGATACGGAATTGCCATTTTAAAAAAATTTATTTATGTATATTTAAGAAATAAAAACAATGTACTACTTTTTTAAATTTTTTATTTAAAAGTGTTATTTATTATATATAGTGGACTGACTAAATATTATTTTAAATTAAGAATAAGAGAAAAGAGATGAATTAATTATTTTGATGACTTGTTTTCCTCCTTTTCCCTTAAATAATTTTCGTATTCAAGTTGAAAGAATGTTTGGTCTCAAGTGGAGAAAAGTGTTGGATATCCAATTGAGAATTAAAATATATTTCAAAGATTGGAAAAAATTTTAATTCTCAACTTGATATCAACTTGAAAGCAAATAAGGACAAAAATGTTTCACGTCAAGTTGAGAATTACATTGGAAATCAACTTGAGAACTAAGCTTTTCTCCAACATTGGAGAAATAATTTTTCAATGCATATTGGGTACCGATGGTTCTCTGGAGATAGAAAGAAGTTGTTGCAAATGTTTTCTAGTGTGTGTGGCGGTATTTTTCGAACACTTGTATAGTTTAAAAGTCTCAATTCAGATGAGTTTTCGTTTCCATTTAGTTTGATGAATTTTTAAATTTTTTTTCGGAATTAACCTTGAATATTCCTATAATACACTGGAAGTGTTACAGTGAGATTCTCAGGGGTTCAAGAGATTTGTAAATAAATGTACATGAATGTCGCCCTTAGTATGATGATGATTTTTATGACATATCACAGTGAAGCACTAGGATATTTATCAAATAATACCGCAACATTAAAGTGAAACTTAAAAAATTATTAATTTTATTACCCACTTGATTTCAGTCTTGCACATAGAAACAACTTGTTGTTTAAAAACGTAAAATTTCATGTTTTAAATTTTTTTTTTTATAAAAAATCAACGTAGATGACCAACATTTCTTAGATTTCTTTAGCATTAATCAAAAAGTAAATACACAAATAACATTTTTTGAATATTATGAGCACTACTAAAAAAGTAATGAGTGATTGATACAAACAGTTCCACCCTTTCAAAGCAAAGCCTATGTTAAATTCACTAGTGTTGATACAATTTTTCACTGATTTCGGTTGAGCTTTCTATTACTTGTTTTACTTCCTGGAATGCAATTTTTTTACTGGGTATTTTGATGACATTATCTGATTTTCTCAAAACAAAATTTTAATGAGATGGTGTCTTATAATGTTCCCAAACCATTTTATTACTATGAATCACCAATATCATCTATATAACTTGAGTGCTATTTAAAAAAGAGAAGAATAGTATAAAAGTTGTTGTTCCCCAGGAGGTTTAAATAATTTTAATTTTTAAATGGCTTTATAGGTTGTTATTCCGTTTGAAGTTGGAAATATAAATGAGATAAGTCAAAAGTATCAGGGCTATAATTTGCCAAAGTCTCGGCCGAATTAAACCAAAATTTGGCGGGTGGTAGTTTCGATCCAGGAGATTACCGTGGAACACTTAACTTAATTTCTTCGGAAGAGCTCCTAAGTCATTTTACCATTTTGTCACAGATATTATCCAATATTCCGATGCGCTTTTTATAGTATACATATCAATACTTCATAGACTTTAAAACGCATAGGGAATGTTAATATAACCTACTCTAATTCAAATCTTTATCTTGAATCAGGATCTGTTCGAATTTTATTACAAGATTCTGCAAGAATCTACGTTTTCGCCCGCTGTAAATATTTGTTGTTCTATTATAATTTCAAAACAGCATGATTATATACCAAAACAAAGAGATTTAAATAACTAACTGAAATATATACATCACATACATTTCCACTATATGATTTAAAAGGTATTTTTGTTTCCTCGATAAGTACGGCACAGCACCTGCTCTACTGCAGCGCCTCCGTTGTTGGTGAATGATGCTTGAATTCGACAGTGTTCATATTATTCGTAGTGACCGCTGTAGAGGCAACTGATAAAGGGTGGAAATGATGTTTCATATTGGTTTCAGATTAGCAAATCAAGCTGCACACAAAAGATAACTATTCTGCCACTTCATATGAGGTTTGCTGCATATAATTTTAGTCTATAGCGACCGACGGCGGTACAATGTTTGGTACGAGCGGGTCTTGAATATGGGTTGTAGGACCCTAACCACATTCTTACCATTTTTAATTACATTATACTGAGCCATGAAAATTTAGAGGAAAGCATAACCAATCGGAATCTGTGTAAAAGAATACAATTGAAGCCCTTGGTGGAAGAAGGTGTTAACTCACTTTTTTCAAATAAATTAACAAAATATAATTCAACTCTTTTCAAATTGTTTTTCGAACACTTGCATAGTGAAAAATTCTCAATTGAAGTGAGTTTTTGTTTGCATTTAGTTTGATGTATTTTTTAGAGCATCATTCTAAACAACGGCTAATGAATTACTGTGACTAGATCTGGAAAAGCTATGCGGTGTGCAAGGAATAATAAGGATGAATTTAGCATAACTTTTTTGTGAAAACTATATCTCTATTAATGGACCTATAGAATGGTCTTGAGTTTAAATACTGAAACAAAAAATACCAATAAAAAGATCGAATACATACAAATCAGCCCTGATGAATTGTCTAACGTTACGTAATATTATTTATACGTAATTTCTTAAGCGTCCAAACTTGCATATGCACCTATAATGTGTTTATATATTTTTCAAAACGCTTTCAGAACTCCTGAAGATGTTGCTCAGAGAGGTATCGAGAAAAATAAATAGGCAACTTGAAAACAATTTAAGGCCTCGAGTTTGACTATTTAATCTGGAAGGGAATTACTTAAACTAAATCATCAAGTTTTCCAAAGAACAGTTAAGACAATTTTACCGATTATCAAGTTACTAGCCATGTTTAACTTGATGTGGTGTAGAGTATTCAAAACCCGAAAACCAGTCCACCGGTTTTTTTGGAAGTCCACCGACCGCCAGTTTTCTGAATATTCGCATTTTCGAACAACTGATGAAAGCGTTTTTTGTTTTACTGCCGGTTTCATCTGTTTTTTGTTTAGAATTTATTTTGTTCCAAATGCTTAGCTTTCAAAGAAATAAACTAATTCTTCTATAAAGTTTTAAAAGAAAATTTTAAACAGTTTTGGTGGTTTGATTTTTTTCCACAGAAACAAAGAAATGAAAATAGAAAAGAAATTTGAAGTGTTTGATTTTTTTCTATAGACAATTTAAATTGTACTTCAAAAAAAAAATGTAAAAGAAAAAAATAATTGTGTGAACAATTTTTACATAAAGCTTAAAAACTAGAAATTGCAATATTTTGAAAAGAAACAGCTTATGATCATTTTGTATTATTGTGAGCTTTCAATTTATTGTCAAAAAAGAAAGAAATAAAATTCAAATATTTGACCAATTTCATTTTGAATACTAATAATTACCATGTTTGTTTATAAAAATATTTTATTAATAACAGTTTTACTTTTTTAAGTGGGAAAAATGCAATTCCTAAAGCGTCGTTTAAACTTAACATGTGTAACATGATTTCAAGCCTAAATCAGGTTAATTTTCATACAAAAATCAGCTGATTCCGGTCTCAAACTGTGATAAACACGCTTATTTGATAAGGTTTTTAAGACTTGGATATAAGAACCGAAACCAGTGGAAACTAGATTTTACCGTCAAAACGCCGGTGGAACCGATTTTTCCACAACCCCATTTTTCAAAGCAACCGAAACTCCGTCTTCTTGAATTTTCCTGTTTTTTGATTACTCTAGTGTAGAAGGTATCCAGGGTTTCTAACAATTATAAAGCACACAGATCCCCGACCAATAAAAACGGGATTTCGCGTTCGATCTTCAACCGTATAATTTTTATCGAACAATTTTAATAGCAGCGATATTCTAAACTGATGAATATCAAAATTGAATACAATTCCTCAAATTGAAATTACATTATCCTTTATTTTATTATTCAAAAATAACAAACTCGGAACTGTGGATTGTGGGAAGAAAGTATGTTGAACTAGAGGAAACGTATATAACGTATCAAGGCGAATCCATTATCAGAATTTATATGAATATATTTGTGGATAGCTCTGCAGCAAAATCAGGTATCTCCATTTAAGTTATAATGCGATAATCGCTAAAATTTAAGTTTTTAAGGCATCAAAAAGGTTTTCATACTCGTTTCTAGAATTCAAATTACATAGATTTGAAGTTACTGTATGCATAACCTGGCCATCTGTTTTTGATCAAAAAGCGGGATGTTGACCCCAAAAACTAGATTATTTTATTTTTAATGATGATATAACATTTAAATAAATAAAATATAAAATTCAAAAACAGTTTAAATTAGATTTAAACATTAAATATTTATATTTTTTTGATTTCTTAACCTATTGAACCTTTTTTTATTTTTATAAAGCCAGGCTAAAATATTAGCTACAAACCATTGGGACCTTTTACTCTTTAAAACTAAAGGAGTATTAAAAATTAAAAGAGTTTTTAAAATTAAAAGAGTATTAGCTCGTTTTGAGATCTGTTTAACTATTTTGCCCATAACAAGTATCTGATTTCGCCACATTGTGGCCCATCCGACGGTAAAGAAATTAGAAAAAAAAATTATATATGAAGCAAAATCGAAAAAAAATCCTACCAAATTGTTTCAGTTACTGACACATTTGCTCAGATGTCAGTAGCCCACAATTAAGCCTCTGAAGATAAAGCTCGCAAAATTTGAAACGATTGTCTGACAATGTGAATTCAAATCCTGCTAGTGAGTGTTGAAAACTTTGTATTAAAAACATTTAACTTCCAAGCAAAATTATACTTTATATTTTTTAAAGACAAAAACTTCATATACCGGGTGTTCTCTGTAAAAAGCGGGATTGAAATCCAAGGCGGGATGAGACATCAAAAAGTGGGATAATCCCGCCAAAAGCAGGATAGTTGGTCAGGTTATGTATGCATGTATATATCGTCTCTGGTCATTCAAAAAATCATACGTGTTTTTCACAAACACTACAATTTTCTGGGAACATTTGCTCGCCAACTTTGACTTCCTAGTGTCGTTAATACAAATATTGGGAAACCGCTTTATGGGCACATGTAGGACTTACATAAGTGTTTCTCAATTGTACAATAAATAAAACAGGAAAACTAAACATAGAGCATTTTGCGTCCACATGCGTTCAGAATGAAATTTAAAAATCTATATAATATTATGTATATTTTTCCCAATTTTTGAAGTTCAATTTGTGTAATAGTGTTTTTTGTTTCTATAACCTCCAAACTAATATACCTGAAAACTCATAAAATGTAACAACCCAATAAGCACAAAGTCGGTCTCGGATCCGATTCGGATCCGGTTTGAGTCCGGAACATCGGATTTCGTTTTCTCAGATCCGATTTGGATCCGGTTTGAGTCCGACGCGTCGGATTTCGCTTTCACTGATACGTTCGGATTCGGCACAGATCCGCTTTTGCTGATTCCATTCAAGTAACCAAGAATATTTATTGTACATGAACATTTATTGTAAGAATAATAGTGAAGTTGCGCAGTAAAAAATACTTCCAGTATGCCAAAGATCGACTAAGAGAAGCAAAAACACTCCAAAATATATTAATTTATAAAAAATTTACATGTTTATAAATAAATTCTTCACATTGATTTTGTTTACGTTTTCATTTTCCGGTACAAATTTTAATCCGAAATTATTTCGAGACTGCATCCGATATGATTTACACATCGGATCCATTCGGACCCGACCTCATTTCGAGATCGGACCCACTTCTAGTTTTGAGATCGGGTCCGTTCTCGATTTCGAGATCGGATCCGACGTCATTTTGAGATCGGACACATTTTTCGTTTCGAGATCGAAGGAGGAATTGCGGCCGTTTTAGTATCCAATCTCGACTCGAGATCGGACCCGATCTCGAAATCAATTCAGAGAAGCCGGATCCGATCCAGAGCCGATTCGCGTCCGATGGGGTTATTGGGAAAATACAATTTTTTTGAGTTCTAAAAATTTCTAAAATCTTTGTGTTAAAACAACATCTATTTTGGAGTGATCCTAAAATCTATGAAAATTTTAAGCCACTAATGTTACTAGTAGGGTTATGGTGCAAATAGTTATATATTGTAAAATAATATCCAGAGTTATATTTATAATCAATTGTAAGACCCTCATATTATTAACAAGATTTTGGGGATAATAAGTACAATTTGAAAAAGTACAACTACTTTCATATTTATAATCATGAAACTTGTTCACAATGCATTAAATATTTTCAATACAGTTTCAAAACAGTTTTTTGTCGGCCACTGTATGTGTCTATCCTACAGAAGTTTGTATTTTATAAAACGACAATAATATTGAAAATTGATTGTAAACAAATAAACTGGATTGGAGAATTTTAGAAACTTAAATATAATATTATTTGTTCCATATTTGTTAATTTTAAATGCTATCATATTGTCCTGGCAAGGACAGAAAGTTTTGACAGGAGCCCAATAACGTGAATTTATGTACTGTAATATTGCACACGTACGCATACACATAAACATAAAACTATTATTTACGTAGGACTTTATTGCTGATAAATATTAAATAAAAGTATTCATTCATGTCAAGTTTTTGTTGCATACAATTTTCTGTTGTGAAAATAACTATAATATAGTATATTCAAACACAAAAAGAGATGGGTTTGTAGTGGGTTAAACTCCGAACGGTATTTTGAGAAGGTTTTTCATGGCTACGTACTCGATAGTGAGGCCATCGCTAAGTGAGGCGACTGTCGTCGATAGAAATGTAAGGCAATCAGGGAGGGAAACGAAATCAACGTTCTCATTCACAACGTGGATATCGTAGGAAACATGTATATGTTTGCAAGCATTGTTTTTGTGAATCTAAGATATGCTATTTCTTTGTTTTCTGCCACGTTTTTATTTTAAACAGTTTTCAACAAACAAATCTACAGTTGGGTCACCAAAACATATATTATAACCTTTTAATAGTTGTGTATCAAACATGTAAAATTGAGTAGCAAACACAATGTGTTTGGTCACAAATATACTATATTTGCGACAAGCTAGAAACAGGTCATATTAGCATCCAAACAACAAAAACTACAGACTTTTTATCGTGTAGAGATTTGTAGTGTATGATTTGTTATGAAATTCTTTTATAGATTTTTAAAAATGCAAATAATAAAGAGCAATTTCAAAAAAATTGCTCTATATGGTGCCGCTGTTGTAACCTAAACTCTTTTTGATTTCTATCGAATTTTGAGCATGTAACCAAGCGACTAGTACACCATTTTTGTTGTACCACATATGTATTGCAATATTCTCTATGATTCACGCGATAAATTTATGTCTTTTTTTGTTTGTTCGTTTGTTTTAATGGATGTTGTGTTTAAGATAATATAACTTTGAAACGCCTTAACATATTGCCGTGAATAAAATATCATATAACAAGCTTGAAGCTCTTCTTTGTTTTTCAATATGTATGCTTTTTATAGATTGAGCTGTTCGTTACTGCGATGAAAGTATGGCTGTTGCTGCAATGAATTAGATTCACTATTCCATCGAATTTGTATCGTTGCTGCAATGAATTTGCTTCGTTGTTGCAATGAATTTGTTTCATTGTAGCAATGAATAAGTATCGTTCTTGCAATGAATTTATTTCATTGCTGCAATGAATTTGTTCCATTACAGCAACGAAGTTGCTTCAGATTTTTAAAGAAATCATGTATGAAATTTTTCGTTGCGGCGACTACCAAAATGTGGGATATTCGAGACTTTTCATTGTAGCAACGTAGAAACATTAACAAAAATGTTTCAACCATGTGCCGAATGCTACTAGATCGAATAAACGGATCCACCTATAAACTCTTGACCTGAAACTCCAAAGGTACATTATGGTGTGATCTAACGAGCAGTTTAGGGGCTAGAACTACTGAATTGAGGGTGTGGGTGTAGTTCAAGTCATGGCATAAGGTGTCTCATACCCAATGTGCACAAACTCGGTAAAATCATAAAAATGCGAAAAGTGAGTTCTCGAACCTGTTTAGACGTCATTACGAGTCCGTAAAAAACATAAAAAAAGCGACTCAGCGAAATTGCGCTTTAGCGGATCCGTCTCCAACCCGTTACGAATCAGTGAAATTGTTATTTGGGGGATCGGTTTCGAACCCGTTACGAGTCCGTAAAAATATAGAAAAGCGAAGCAGTGAAATATTTAATGTCGCAAAAACTGGAAAAAAAATATTAAAACGAGTTAAATTTAGCTGACAGCGAATTTTCTTAATTTGTAAAACTTAATATATAGTGGAAATGAAAAACTTTTATGGATTAGAACATATAGTTAATTACCTAATTTACTTTTATATTACTTACTTACTATATATATAATTACTTTGAAATATATTTTAAACATCAGAAAAAATCCGTTTCGAATGCGCAAAAAGTTATAAAAGTGGATTCGACTCGAATTCGGTTTTATTTGGAAAACACCCTTCAACGGATTCCAATATGATGTCCGTTGCTAGCTCCAGACGGATCTAAAAAAGTACCAAAAACGATTCGCGTTGTCAAGAGAAATTTCATACGCAATCGGATTCGTTATGAGTCCGAAACGAATGTCCGTTTCGGACCAAATGTACGAAGAAGCGGAACCGTCTCGAATTCGTAACGTATTCATATAGCGCACTAGGTAGGTATTAATTTACACCTCAGAGTGTAGCGCCATGCAGAACTTACGGGTGCATTAGTTGTAAAACTAGGTCTATATTTTATCCTCTACGTAACCAGTCAGGTGATTGGTTCTGAACAAATTAAATTTCCCGTAGGAAAGGAACACAACAGTAATTTGTCATATACACTCGGTTAAAGGTTTAATTTACGTTTCTTATCAGTACTGGATTTCAAAATATTGTTTAAAATCGGAATTTTTGAATTTTTTCATTATTAAAACAGAGAAAGTGGTGCGGATTTTGAGAAGGTTCGAAATTTATAGTCAAATAGTCCTGGTATCATTAAAAACTTTCTACTTTTGTTTTTCAAATATAAGGCTGTTCTTTAGCTTGAATAAGGAAACAACTTTAAATTTACAAGCCGGAATACCTAGTAAAACTATAAACATTTTCTGAATTATTATTTCAAAATTCAATATTTGAATAGTTTATTGGAACTATGAGGGAGATTTGAATAAGTATATCTTGTATTTATTAGTTTTTAGCAGATCAATTTTACTACTTGCAATAACTGTTTCACCATTACCAATCAAACTAAAGATTATGAAATAAAATTTAACACAAAGCTACGTTTAAACTACCATAGGAATATTTTAAAGATTTAATTAACGCTCATACCAGCATCAACAGATCAAATTTCATCCAATGTATCTGCCCAAGCAAAAAACTTGTATAAATAATTCCCAATAAAATGAGTGTGATGTGTTATACTTTATGATGAAATCCAAATAATCCAATATTTCACGAAATCATAACAAACGACACATGCCGTAGCTGTAAAAAAGTATTCAAAATATAACAGTGTAGTATGTTTACACATACGAGTATAATGTATGGAATGAAAAAATTCCTCATGTCGGGAATACAAAAAAAAAACTTCGAAAAAAATTCAAAACTCTTTGAAATCTGTGTATTTTTTCTCACTGTAACTGATTTTGAAGCTCATCATAATTGTGGCACATCTGGTCAAACATGATGACATGAAATTATGCTCATCTTGGTGTAACATGTGTATCGTTTTACACATTGAGATCCAAGACTGGATATGTCTATATGTCTGTCTGTCTGTCTGTCCATTCGCCCTGCTGTCTCTAGCTGTCACTCTGCGTTCAAGCGAGACACGACATGTAACCATTCCTTTTTGTTTCGTTCGCTTACCTGTCTCTGTTTTACGGTTCAATAATCTTTTAAATATTTCTCCATTTTTTTTCTCTTGAAGAAACAAGAAATCGTAATACAGGATAAGTACAAAGATAAGCAGGACAATTTCAGCTAAGACTTGGTTACACATAAATACAAGTACTCGTATAATTACAGTAGTGTACCTGCTGCTCTTGAACACAAACAGATGTTTTTTTTCATCTCCAAGAAGCAAGAGCCAGAGAAGAAAATCCTTACCTAATGGTGGAGTGAAAAGGATGAGTAAAATATTTCATTTTATGATTTTCGAGCAGGTAATGATTAAATCAGTTTAAATCCTTTTAGTGGTTTAGTAAAAGGTTTTAGTTGTGGATAGTTAAAGGGGTTATTAATACGAGAACTGGATTTTTGTATTTGATAGTAATTTGTGTCGGAGAGGTTTAGTTTGAGTCAAGCCATTCATGGCGATAAGAGAATTGTATCCATATGATATTCACCTGGAGGATAAGACAATTTATTTGATTTGGTTAGATTTTTAAGAAACCTGATTTTCTTGATTTTGATAAAAAAAAAGGTCAATAATAAATAAATTTAATATTTATTATATAATATTTTAACACTATCTAATTAGACGCAGGCAGATGAATCTCTCCACATAGACACGATCTGTGGAATGATTTTCGTTATTTGGCAGTTATCTAAGTTTGTGGATAGGATTTACGATATATGCGGATTCTTTTCATTAGCCTTTTCCTGTGATTACATGTTCTTTGTCCTACAATTTTTATGATTAATGGTTGCACCTATATCATCACTCCACTCTTTAAACTTAGCTCTGCTAATTGTGTGATATGTCCTCCATACAAATCTGAAGATTCCTCCTAAGATATAACACAATTTGTAAACATCAACTAACTTTTTGCTACCTCGTGATTTTCCAAACTTCGTAAACACAAACATTTTATTTTACTTCTCCCAAAACTTTCTAAAGATAAAAAAAAACGAAACTGCATAAAAACATCATATTACAAACAATTTGTTGTCTATTTTGTTAAGGTCTATTAATAAATGTTTAGAAGATACATACATTTATATATATAAAAAGTAGAAAGCGACAACAAAACAAAGGAATACATTAAAAAAGAAGGCAAGAAAACCTCAGGATATTTGATGATGTGAACGACATTAACATGACAGGACAATATAAACGAAAAAAAATAAACAGAAACAGTACCTGCAGTGCCGGAGTACCCAGAACAGAATGGCGGAAGTAACACACCGGGAGAAAGAAAATCCATTAATATTAAATGATGCCTGGTAATACAAACATTAAAATAGATAATGTTAGGTTAAGCTCCAAAACAAAGTGTAGCTTAAAAAATACGGCAAAATGTACGATACTAAGCAGGCGACAGGAATGGAACTCACTTACAGATATGGGATTCATCAAGATAAATGCTTTTGGGGTTTTCCGTAGAATTCTGTTAACATTTCCCGCAAAACAAAAAATAAACATCCGACTGCACTTGTTTAATGTTAACACTTTTTTAAGCAGGGCAAGAGAATGGGCCAGAAAAAGGATGTGCGAATTGTGGAGGTGAGGCCCTAGCAAGGGCAGAACCATGCTACTCAAAAAGCGTTACGAAACGTATCTTAACGAATGAGAAAAAAATTGCAAGTTGTAATGAAGAGGTGGATTTGCCAGTCAAACGTCTGCTCTTATCCCAATGAACAAAAAGAAATCAAGGTGTTTATTATGCCGGTACCTACAGATCCAAACACTTTCATTCACACTCTGTCGTAGACACACAGATACGCTAACATTTCCACGCTGATACAAAAATTAACCATGAACAGCCGTTGAGGCAGCAGGGGTAGGTAGCAGCAGCAGAATACACAACAACAACAAAAACAACCAGGCACTTGAGATGATTTATGATGTTGCGTTTTAAGATGATATTCCTTGGGTAGAAAGGTGGAGAACCAAACAGCACCAAGGAAAAGCAGCCGAGGCAAACGAAGAGGAATCACTCTTATGGCAAAAGGAAAAAACGCAAGTGTCAAAACAACACAGCCACTGCCATAAGATTCACAGGCAGACAACAGCACCAGTAACTCAACTCTGATGGCATGGCACCATCAACAAGGATCACCAGTAATTTAGCAAAAAGGTGTGAAAGGCGAAAGAGATAAGAGAAGGTTGATGCTTAAACTAAAAAGCAAAGTAGTAACAGCAACGAAAAATTGGAAATTGGAAAAAGTATTAAGTAAGACAGCAAAAGCTGAGAATTAAGATAAATGTTTTTCTTTTCGGAAAATGTTTAAATTAGCCCGAAAAGTGAGATTCATTAAGGACTGTGTGTATTTTTAAAGGAAATCGTGGAAATTCTGTGGATTTCCCTTCAAACAAACAGTTTAAAACAACCAACAACATTTTATAAAGTTCCAATTCGGAAGAAGCGAAAATTATATTATAGGATTTCTCAAACAAATTTTTAATTTTTACTACCCAAAATGGCTGAGGGAATTTATTTTGAAGAGTTCTGTTTTAAGTCCGTAGGCCAGGTCACGATGATTAGGAAAAACTATTTTCTGAAAAAAAACTTATGAATAATTGAAAATAAAATATCTTTAGTGTCATTGAACAGATTTTTTATGTAAGTATTTAAAACGCATTGTCCACAATAACAAATGTTTTTTTGTTTTAATAAAACTCAAATCAATTACAATCCCTGTTTAAAATATGCATGGTCCGTCTTTTTTGTTGCTTGTATCAAAATAAAATATATTTGTAGTTTGTCGGAAATACAGTACACCTGTGTCCAAACACATTGTGGTTGCTATTCACTATTACATGTTGACGACACAATGATTAATATGTTACAGTATATGTTTTTGTGTGAAACAAGACAAGGCGACACCCGGTTGGAACGAAGTACCTTTCGCTATATATGATGTACCTAAGGCGCTCCTTGAAAAATACGATAATTTTAATGGATCTTTAAGAACAGATAGTTTTTGCAAAATAATAAACTTTTTAAGAATTTTTTTGTTTAAAAAGTGTATTTTTTTTAAGAACGTAAATTTTTTGGTCCATTTTGTAAGAATATGTAGTACATTTTCCCGAAAAGTTAATTTTTTAAAGAGAGGTACTTCTATTATTAAAAGCTATAAAAATATGTAAAACAAAAATAAATAACATTAATTAAATGCGTTTGAGTATATATTATTCGATCTTTCAATTGTTATGTTTTTAATAATTGTTCGGTTCAAGATCGATATCTATTAAAAAGTACTTTTTCTATGAACAATTACATTTTAATAGAAATATTACAAAAGACAAATGTGAAATTGATTAGTATGGCGAATGGTTGGGAATATACATAGCTATTTCAATGTCCACCAAGTAATATCATCAGCTCTCTTCTCCACAAGTATTTAGGTATATCATCACACGTTATAGGGATAAACAAATCTCAACTAAGCGAGAATGGCCTAAACTCCTACTTGTGCGAAAATATCCACAACAATACTTTACCATAACAATCAATGTTCACAACATTTCTTTTCTATGCATGCTTTCATCAAAAGCCATTGCATAGATGTTGTTGTTTAAAAAAAGAAACAACGGTTGCCATGAGATAGGCTTTAGAGTGTACTGTCTTCAAATTATATCCGTTCGAGTTCATATTATTCGATCTTTGAATTGTCATGTTCTCAATAATCGTTCGGTTCAAGATCAATATCTATTAAAACCATCCACCAAAATAATCAATTTCACATTTGTCTTTTGTAATATTTCGTACTTATTTTAAAAAATTACGTTTTTAAGAAAAGGTACCTTTTGCATGAAAATATACTTTTTTACTCAAAGGTACTTCTTTAACGTGACGTATTTTTTTAAGAAAACGTACTTTATTTAAGAATTCGAATAGGTATTTTTTTTGAGAAAATTTACTTTTTTAACAAAAGGCACTTATTTAAGAATATGTTCTTGTTTTTAAACTTCTTTCACTTTGGCTTTTCTAAATTTACCTTTTATTCGGTTCAAAACTACAACACAGTACGCTAAATATTGGTTACAGGCTCCACCTAGAAAAGTTCCCATTAAACAACAAATTTCCCAACGTATGTGAGACATCTAGTTAGTCTAGACACAAACCAAAGAAAAAGTAAACAATATAGTTGATAATAGTGGGTTGTAGCATAATAGTGTTAAAACAAAAGTTGTTTAATTTTTTTAACATTTTGCCACCATCCCCAAACGTGTGAGAAGGAAATTCGTACTAAAACAAAACAGCAGAATAATCTTCAATTCCTGAAAATGATGCTTGCAAATACATACATGGTTGCTGCAATACTTTGAATATTCTTCAATATATTTAAGATATATTTGTATCTTCTTTTACTTCAACCACAATTAATATATAATCTTAAAGCGTTATAGTTTACAATGTTTGAAATGTCATAAAATATAACACGTAAGTGACATTTTCCTCTTTAGCAGTAAAAAATAATAGACATTTTTTATGGCACTTCTCTTGTGTTTTTATTAAATTAACTTTAAATGAATAAGAATATACGATGTACCTTGTGCATGCATCAGAATCTCAATTTTTTTTTATTCACACTATTTTTTTTAAGTGTTAATCTTACATTTTTCTGTTATTCTTATGACAAATTCCATAATATAATTTTAACGTGTCGTCTTCATCAGCCTCACAGCTAACCAAACGTTGCCACAGCCGCACAGACACTTGACTTTTCAAGTGTTATTTTCCCGCTTTTTAAGTTTCTATATGCAACTCGATTTTTTTTGCATTTTCTCGTTCAAGTGTTGCATGCTAAATATTATCCTGCTGTGTCGGTAAATGAAAACAACAAGAAGAATAACAAAATAACAACAACAATATCAACCCTTTTTCAAAATGCTTGTTTCTTTAGCATTTTGTGCTTTAATAAAAGAATTTTATTTATATATATGTACATACAAGGTGGCGCAAAAGTAATCCTCCTATCAGAAAATGCTATAAATTTTGCGAATGTTAGTTCTGTTTTGACATTTGTGTAGTAAACGCATGCGAAATACACGTTAATAAACAATGTTACGCTACACTGCTCCAGAACGCGGAATATTGCTGACTATTTATTTGACCAATAATCGACCAGAGGAAGATGATTTTTCATCAAAAATAATCATGAGTGATGAGGCCCATTTCCATCTTAGCGGGTACGTAAATAAAAAAAATTTACGCTTCTGGGGCACTGAAAATCCGCGTGTAACCCACGAAGAGCCATTACACCCGCTCAAAGTCACTGTATGGTGTGCTGTTTTCGCTGGAGGAGTCATCGGACCTTTTTTCTTCGACGACGTCGCGGGCCAAACGGTTACTGTGAATGGTGAGCGCTACAGAGCAATGATCAACGAGTTCTTTTTGCCGCAACTTGATGAATTGGGATTGGAAAACATGTAGTTCCAACAGGACGGTGCAACGGCACACACTGCACGTACCACAACCGATATGCTGAAGGATGCATTTCCCGGGCGCCTAATCTCCCGTTTTGGCGATTTGCACTGGCCAGCAAGATCGCCTGATTTGACCGCTCCAGACTTCTTTTTGTGGGGCTTTTTGAAGTCGCGGGTTTATGTCAACAAGCCTCAGACTCTTGCAGCTCTTAAAGACCATATCCGTCAAGAATGTGAGGACGTATCGCCGGAAGTTTTGGCCAAAGTGATGGAAAATGCCATTAAAAAGGGCTCAAATGACAATCAACTGTGGCGGCGGCCATTTACATGACATCATATTCTCGACTTGATGTAAAAAAAATTAAAAGACCAAATAAAAATAATCCACAAGAAGAATCAAAGTTTTTAATTTTTTTTTTAAATTACACCCAAAAAACATCGGAAGTTTACTTTTGCGCCACCTTGTACATATACCTATTTCTTTGCTGGAATCCTGAAATTTCTGTTCATAAAGTTTTTTTTTTTATTAGAATAGAATCATGTATTTCATTGTCTGTTGCCACATTTTTAGGTAAAAGTCATTTAACAAAAACCAGAACATTTTTAAAATCCATAACTTTGTTGGATAATTGCTTTACTGCAAATATTTTATTTTATTATTGCGGTATTTTTGCATATCTCAACTCCATCTTACCTGTTGCCATGGTCACCGTAACAGGGTGTCAATTCTTGTTAAAGATAGTGCAGGTAAAAAGTCCTTGATATGTCACAGAAGGAATCTCAGCTATTAGTCGAGATCAAACTCAGAGTCTTCTTACAAAAATTAAAATGTTAAAGAAGTGAAGAGAAACGTATAAAAGAAAATGTATGACTTGTTTATGAAACTTTCACAACAAATGTTTTACCTAATAAATTATAATTATAACCACTTCAAATTCTAATATTTCTTATGTTATTTCGATATCATTAATAATTTTCTGAATATTTCCTTTAGTTACACTTAGAATTCATTTCCACCTACTTTGCACTAAATTTCTTAAACTTCTTGATAATTTCCCCACACATTTCCCGACCCATTACCACTTCAAAATTACCACAAATTTATCGAAAACAAACCATTAAACATATGTTGTGATTTACATTGCACTGCTCGCTACTTGGGGTGTTTTCATTAATAAATTATTGAAATCAACGAAAAGTCCCATAGCGTTTTCATACCGCCACACACATTTAGTACAAATCGAGATAAATTTCAATTTCTCTGAAATAAAGGATTTTCTAAATTCCCCCAAAAAGGGGAGAAAAAGAAAAGCCAAGATTTGATGATAATAAATTTCGCGCTAAATCTAGCGCAAACAATTAAAATTGTAAGACGCATGAAAACTATCTACTAGTCAAACTTTAAGGAAATGAGTATAACCACATAAAAACGAAACAGCCACATCAAAAGCAGAGGAGTGTACGAAAAAGGACAGACGGAAATATACTCATGTTTAGACGTAAAGCGATGCCATACTTTTTGTAACTGAATTATATAAATCTTTATAATATTATTGCGTTTTACGAAAGGGAAAATAGGGGGAGTTCTACACAAGGTCTTAAATCAGACGGAGTTTTCGTAAATTTCAAAGATTGCTAAAAATAAACGCAATTTATAAAAGGGAAAGTGGAAATGAAATAAATAAAAATTATGACAAAATTCTCGTGCTAAACATGACAGACAAAGAAACAAATAAACCTACATAAGGATAGACAATTGTTAAAACAAAACTCTCACAAACATATATTATACATTTAAACAAACATTCGAGGATATATGCGAGCTCGTATTTCCAATGTTCTTCGGTATGAATATGAAAATTTTCCCACAGAAGAAACGACACACACTATACATACATTTTTACAAACTTTGCGTCTCAATGTTTATTTTTGAGCATTAGAAGAAAACTGATTTTTATCAACTAACCAAGTGTAACGATACCAAACACTTCCTAAATCACTTGAACCCCTACCAAAACGATTGCCGCCCAAACACCCTAGACAAACAACAGAAATACACGCGCTCTTTACACGCACTCGAAATCTCAAGAAGAACACACTTGAAATATTTCGGTTATAATGTGTTTAGTTAAACTCACCGACGTAACGACGTAATATTTCCTGTTTTAGTTTAGTAGCTTAGAACTTGAGTCATAAATACTACTACTGCAGAATAATATAAGACAATCGTGGTGATTTTGTAAAACGCAAATGAATTACGAAATAAAATGAAGCGTTTCAAAACTTTTGCTTATAGTGGCAAAGCCGTTTAAGCATTAACCAAGAAAAAAAATCGAAACGAAGTTCCTTTCGCTATATATTATGTACTAGTTAGTTCCATCACGCCTAAGGCGCCCGTTGAAAAATGCGATAATTTAAATGGATTTTTAAGAAAATATACTTTTTGTAAGATGATAAACTTTTTTTAACAAAAATTTGTTTTTATAAAATGTTTTTTTTTAAAAAAGTATATTTTTAGAATGTGTTTTATATTTTCATGAAAAGTTCTTTTTTAAAGAGAGGTACTTCTTTTATTAAAAGCCAATGTTTTTTTTAAGACAATGTACTATTTTTAAGAAGAAGTACTTTATTTAAGAAAAAGTCAGAAAAGTATGAATTTTTTTACAAAGAAGTACTTTTTTTAAGAAAAGGTACTTTTCAAAGAAGTGGTACACTTTTTAGAAAAATGTTATTTTTTTTAAGAAAGTGTATTTATTTACTTAGTGTATTACTACTTATCTCACGAAAATAAAAGAAAAGGTATTATTTTATTTTTAAGAAAATTTACTTTTAAGAAAAGGTATTTTTGTAAGGAAATTTATTTTTTTCAGAGAAGGTAGTTTTTTAAGAAAAGGTATTTTTTAAGAAAAGGTACTTTTTGTAAGAAAATTTAGTTAGTTGCAAGTTGCAGGATGGGGGCTAAATGAAAAAGTTTTAAACAACTTTTTGTAACTACTTTATTACAACCCAGTATTATCAGTTATATTGGGTACTTTTGGCTTTTAGGGTTTGGTTTAAAGGGAACTTTTCTAGGTGGAGCCTGTTTATTATATATTGTAGTTTTGAGCCCAATAAAAAGTAAATTAAAAAATGCCAAAGTGAAAGACTGGCAAATCCATGAAGTAAAACCCTGAGCATGGAATTACATTTGGCAGCACTCTTACTCTTACACTCGTACTTTTGGCTTGTGTCTAGACTAACATATTCGGACATATTTCTTGTTTCATGGGAAATTTTCTAGGTGGAGCCGGTTTATTACATATTGTAGTTTGAACCGAATAAAAAGTAATTTTAGAAAAGCCAAAGTGAAAGGAGTTTAAATAAAATAAAATATTATTAAATAAGTGCGGTTTCTTAAAAAAAGTAAATTTTTTACCTATTCATATTCTTAAGCCAAGTACGTTTGTTAACAAAATAACTTATCTTAAAGAAGTACTTTTGCTTAAAAAAGTAAATTTTCTTACACAAAGTACCTTTTTTTAAAAAAAGTAATTTATTAAATAAGTACATTTTCTTAAAAAAGTACATTATCTTTCAACAAATTGCCTTTTCTTAAAAAATCACCTTTTCTTTAAAGAGTGCCTTATAAAACAAAAAAAACTTTTCTTGAGATAAGTACCTACTCTTCAAATTTTACCTGTTCTTTCGCAAAAAAAGCTTTTCTTCAAAAACAAAAAATACCTTCTCTTAAAAAACTACCCTTTCTTACAAAAATTCCTTTTCTTAAAACTACCATTTCTTAAAAATTATATAATACCTTTTCTCTTCTTTTCTTGAGATAAGTAGCCTTCCTGAGGATAAGTAGTTTTTCTTAAAAAAAAATAACCTTATCCTAAAAAGAGTACCACTTCTTTAAAAAAGTGCTGTTCTTAACTTTTAATAAAAGAAGTTGCTCTCATCAAAGAATGGACCTTATCGAAAAAATATAATACATATTATTTCAAAAGGGACATAAAAATATATATATTTTTTTAAAAAATCTATAAATAAAAAATTTCTTAAAAAAAGTTTATCATTTTACAAAAAGTACCTATTCTTAAAGAACCATTTAAATTATAATATTTTTCGACAGGCGCCTTAGGCGTGTTGGAACTAACTATTACATAATATATAGCGAAAGGAACTTCGTTCCAACCAGGTGTCTCCTGACACCTCTTGTACTTTTTTAAGCAAAGGTACTTCTTTAAGATAGAGTATTTTTTTTAAGAAAATGGATTTTGTTTAAGAATATGAATAGGTATTTTTATTTTTTTTTTAATTTTCCTTTTTTTTAAGAAAATTCACTTATTTAAGAAAATTTCTTTTCCGCACTTCTTTCACTTTGTCTTTTTTAAATTTACTTTTTATTGGGTTCAAAACGACAATATATACTAAATATTGGTTACAGTCTCCATCTAAAAAACTTACCATTAAACAAGAAATTTCCCAACATTGTGAGACATCTAGTTAGTCTAGACACAAGCCAAAGCAATATAAAACAATATAGTTGATAATAGTGGGTTGTACCATAATAGTGTTAAAATAAAAGTTGTTTAATTTTTTTTCATTTACCACCCATCCCTCATCGTGCGATAAGTAACTTCGTTCCAATAATAGAACACGCATATGGGCATTTCCACAGAAAGCTCAACCTTTCGTCACATCACGTCACTCTCGATAATTACTTATATTTTACGACCAATTTGTTTGATTGTATTATTTTATTTTAATAAATATGTAGTTACTTACATTCTATATTTAGGAAAAGAATAGAAAACAATCGAACCACATGGTCATAAAATATAACAAAATAACGAGGGCGACGTGATGTGACATAGGGAGGCCCTTTTTTCTCTGGAAATGCCCATATATGGTTTTGTGAAGAAGGGAGCTGATGATTTGCCTGCATAGGCATTGAAATCGCTATATTCCCAACCATCCACCATAATGATTATTTTCACACATTCCTTTTTTAATATTTCTATTAAAATATATTTTTTCATAGAAAAAGTACTTCTTAATAGTTACTGATCTTGAACCGAACAATTATTGAAAAACACTTCAAATAATTATATCTTTCATTTTCTTTTTTTGTCCAAGATTTAATTTTTTCAAATTTCGGTAGGAATAGCACCAAATTTTTGAGTTGAAAATCAGCCTTGATTAACGATCGAAAATAATTTAAACACTGAATTATATTTTTAGGTTACAGTTGATTTAATACTTAAACATGAAAATTTGGTCATTTAAAGTATGATCAAAAGGGCACTTGATTTTGACAGATAAAAAAAGAAGAACAATCACAAATCAGGTTTACTTGGCCATGTGAAATATGATAATTGGCATGTTGTTAAACTCATACATGTGTCAAATTAATTATATGACAGTGGTCATTTGTAGCTTAATTTGAATTAGCTTTACAAATGCAAATTCAAAAAAATTTAAATATCATTGGCTATTATACTTATTTTGAAAGAATTTCCTTCATATTTGGCAGATTTTGCTTTCAAATATTTTATACAGTACGGGTTTAAGAATTTGAAAGTACTACGATGCAGTCCTTATCGAAGCCACAAACCTCTACATATAAAATACTTTAAAAACCGACTAGCCAGCAGTCAAACAAATTCAAAATAATAAAATAATAATAAAACGATTCTACCTAACACCTGCTTTTGCATTCCATGAGCAAATGCTAATTCAAAATTTTGTAATTGCCATTTCGAACAATGGTAGTTTGTTTGTATTTAAATTAGATAAAGTTATGCAAATTAATATCTCCCATACATGGTTCAAATAACAATAAAAGTGTATTATTTAGAACTCCAGTTCTACTAAAATATTTTAAAATTTTATTAAATATTTTGAATTTTATTGCTTTAATTTTTTGGGAAATATGGCGGGAGCTTGATGCATTGTAACCATTAGCTGAGAAACGTATGACTAATATCGGTTATTTTTCATGACTTTACGGTGCATTTACACGGGACAGTTTGAGACAAGATAGTTGAGAATATGTATTAGTTGTCACTAAGAGAAAAATAGTTTGAGTGACGTACGCGTCCAGCCAGTTATAAAGACAGTACAGTTTTAAGCAACCGCCGACAGCGTCGTTTCGTTAAATTTCGTGCTGATTTTTTGTTTCCTCCTCTTTTGCCATTGTGTTTTGTCTTACTTCGCCAAATTACAATGGAACTGATGTACTCTGCAAAATTAGACATGTACTCATGTTTATATGTTTGTATTGTCAAACAATATTTCAATAAAAAATACCACAATTTTCAAATACAAATATATTTCCCAATTCGTAAAGTCGTTTACGATGTTTTTTGTTTTTCAAATTACTACGAAACGTCACCGATATGGCCGATGGCTGAACTAGGAGAGGTTGACACAGTAGGATTTGTTGTAATTGTGTGAACCAACAACAGGCATTTAGTTTTTGTTTCATGACTCTAACCGTCAAATTCAACACAGATCCATATGAACTTACTGTGTTTGTACAACAAAAAAGTACAACAACAAAATACACTAAATTTAACAGATGGAGTCATAAGATAAGTCAAATAAGTTGCTCTAATGCGCCAACCTCTACTAGTTCAGCCATGATCTGGCCGCTTATGTCAAATCTCTTGCCGAAGTTACTGTCGTTGAAAAATCAGAGACAGTTGCGAGGCAAGTGTAAGTGGGGTAGTAAAAATGTGTGAATGTATGTCTACTGTCGGAGCAAAACTGTCCCGTGTAAGCGCCAGGTTAGGTGTACAGCATTGAAAACTCTTTTCGTATTTAAAGTCAGATCAAACATATATCAAAATTAGGACATTGTGAATTTAAATAACTACTACAAAATGGAGCTTTAAAGATTCAAAAGTTTTAAAGGTAGTTTTGTATGAGTGTTTCAATCACAAATATTGTGCTTTAGTGAAAAACTACAGTACAATTGACTGTATTTATGTATTTATCTAAATCGAATTAAGTGCTACACATACATGAGTTTTTTTAATTTAAATTGGATTTTAATTTGCATTACTTGATCTAATGCAAATGCAAAAGAATTATCATTGTTCGCAATGACAAGTAAAAAAATATTGAAAAATATTGAATTATGTAATTATTTAATTTTGTTTGAATTGACATTTGTAAAGGTAATTCAAATTCTACTATAAATAACAATTGTCATATAATTAATTTGCGAAATGTATGGTGCCATATGACAAATAATAGCAAGGAGAAATATTTATATTTTAAATTAAATATTTAAAATAGTTCGTGCAGTTTAGATTCTTAAATTGCGCAATAGATCATATTGAGGATATCTTGCAATTTTTCACAATTTTATTTAAATTAGACAATTATATTTTAGCGAATTGTCATCTCAAAGGTATCAAAACAAACTTATCAATGTTTTACACCAACCCTCCTATTCACTGCTCGTTGTTTGTAGAAATGAGCTAACAATATTTGGTAGCTAAAACGCATTACGGTGTTTTATAAAATATCAGCTTATTTCCCACATATAAAGCCTAATCGCGCACATAAAGCATAAATTATATTTACAGCCAGGGTATTTTTGTTGTTGTTGTTTAACGTGAAAGGAAAACTTAAGGCCGCCAATTGAAAAACAAAACGGAAAGACGGCAGAGGAAAAAAAATAAAGCAAAACGCTTAAGAGCCAGACCAGCCAGCACTTCATTAATTTAATAGAACAGCAGCAGCAGCAACAATAACAACAACGCTAACGACACAAAGATACATAAATTCAAAACGCTCATGCCTAAACATTAGAAGTTTTACGGAAAACTCCCTCATCCTCTACTCGAAAAGAGAAAAACGACAGCAATAACAAATTGCGTGTTTGGTTGATTTAAATATGAAAATAATTTACATTTAAACTGGACAAAAAGCAGTTTGTAAAACAAAAACATTGTTTATTATTGACAAATACAAAAACAGCAATAACATCAAAACACACACAAAACAACAATAACTAGAACACGTTAACAATATCAAGTAATACATACATACACACATAAATTCTTTGGTAATAACGTATAGCAACAATAAAATGTTAATAAAACACTAAACAAGTATGAAAGTCACGTTTATTGTAACTCCCCTTAGGAGTTAAAGCGGCAGCGGCAGCCACTGCAGCAGGAACAGCTACAGCAATGAAAAATCTAAATCGTTAATGTGGAGAAAAGGGACACATTTGCATACGCCCGCCCACAACAAGTAAGGATGTCGTCGTCACTTAGACTTGCAATCATGAGATGGGGTGCGCAGAAAAACTTACAGACTGATAGACGGTTGTACTAAAGTTAATAATTGAGATCTAAAAAAAATATTATTGCCTTTTCAATCTCTAAGGGGTCATTGAATGCAAATGTGGAAATTATGACCCAAAGAGAATGAAACACTACGTAGCTGGATAAATAAAATTGTAAGTAGCAGCTGTTATTAGGATTTATGGATTTTTATAGACAGTATAATTACAGAGACAGTAAATTAATGGATGTTATAATTGCAACGAGACATACACAGTGTTCAGGGCAGAGTTACTTTTATATATCTTTGTTAAATCTACCATAATAATTAACTCCAATAATTAAATTGAATTTCTTTAATGTTAAATAATAGAAACGCATCCATCTCAGAACAAATTAATTATACAAATAATATTTACACGAATTTTGTATAATTTCGAAAGTTCAAAGCATATGACTTTTTACAACACTATATTTTGACAAATGCTACAAAAATTAATAAAAAAGTATTATTAGTTAATTTGGTGATTAAAACCTTCCCTATGAAATCGATCAAAGGTTTCATATTTGTGCAATTTAGTTAGCATTTTTTCCCTCTGTTTTATAAGTACAAAATTGTCAATTTTGAGTTAATTGTCGATAGTTTTCTTAAAATTGGTTAAACTCTATAAAGTTATTAAGTGTGAAATAATCTAAATTGTTCGAGCTTGAGGTCAATATTGCTTTTTTTATTTTCGATATTTCGCTAAACCGTTGGGTAGCATCATCAGGAAACAAAAAATTAACAAATTAACAAAAATTTACAAAAATTAAAATTTTTAACAAATTTTCTAAAGTATTTATTTTGGCAATTTTTGGCACGAAGTTCCCTATCGCAAGTTTCGGCATGGGGGCTAAATGAAAATAAAAATTAAACAACTTTTGTTCTAACACTATTATGGTACATCCCACTATTATCAACTATAGATAAAGGAAATAAGTATATATCGCACAGGCGTTGTCAAGTACTACCACTAGGTGCTGTGTTGTCGTTTTCTAACTCTCATTGAAGTTTTTTAAAGCATTCAATGACGTTTATTCAACACTGTAGGAAATTTGATACATACAAAAAAATTATAATTTTCGAGGTTGTGCTATTCGAGCAACTAAGTTAAATGTTTTATGTCGTTGTGTTCCCCACTTTCAAGTTAAAATTTTGTTATTTTGATTATGTGTCTTTTTGTTTACTACTATTGTTGGTGTTCGTTTGTTGTTGAATTTGAGAGAAAAGGCCCACAAAACAAAAACAAAATCCCTGTTGATGTTGCCTACCACACCTATTGTTAGCACCTGTTCTAAATACATCTTGCAAGGTATATTTTGTTTGGGATCAAACGTTGTAATTATTGCTTTCAGCTCCCTCTAGAAAATATTCCATTGAACAAAAAATTTCCGACGGCATGGGCGACATCTAGTTAAATCCTTTATCTATGTTATCAACTATATTGTTTGCTTTTGCTTTGGTTTGTGTCTAGACTAACTAGATGTCTCATATATATTGAGAAATTTCTTGTTTAATGGGAAATTTTCTAGGCGGAGCCTGTAATCAATATTTGGTATATATTGTAGTTTTGAACCTAATAAATGTAAATTTAGAAAAGGAAAGGGAAAAAAGTTTGGAAAGTGCCTTTTTTAAAAAAAGTAAATTTTGTCAAAAAAACCTATTCCTGTTCTTAAAAAAATACCTTATCTTAAAGAAGTGACTTTGCTTAAAATAAGTAAATTTTCTTAAAAAAGTGCCTTTCCTTAACAAGGAAATTTTTTTAAATAAGTACCTTTTCTTAAAAAAGTACATTTTCGTACAACAAATTGCCTTGTCTTAAAAAACTAAATTTTCTATAAAGAAAAATTTTTTGTGAAACAAAATCATTTTCTTCAGACAAGAACCCACTCTTAAAAATTTACGTATTCTTGAAAAAATAACATTTCTAAATAAAATTCCCATTTCTTAATAATAAAAACCTTTTTTCAAAAAAATTCCTTCTCTTAAAAAAATACCTTTTCTTATAAAACCTTAGGCGCAGTCTAATGTGTTCATAGAAATCGAACAGGTACCGTCTAACAAAAAGGGTGGATTTTTTTTCTCAGTCTGACAATCAGTGTTTCGAAGTCGGACAAATCTGTGTTCTACATAGGGGTGGGCACCTTTATCATTTAGGGATATGAAAAATAGATGTTGGCCGATTCTGGGACCTACCCGATATGCACACAAAATTTTATACAAATCGGACCAGCCGTTTCGGAGGAGTTTATCGGCAAACAATATGTGATCGCAGTCGGACAAACGTTGTTTGGATGCTTTCACTTTGTGAATTTAGGCCGTACCCGCGCCTATAGATGTTAACACATCAAAAACACACACTAATGTAGCGGCAGCGAATAGTTGCCTTGTGTGGGCGCGAAGCACTCTCAGACCAAAGAGTATACGTATACGTATATAAAGATGAGATAGCACGAGAGCAACGAAAATTGTGTGAACTTGTGTAACGTATGTACGAACATAACAATCTACGTATGTATGTACATGTGTCTGTTGATTTGCATTCTCTTCGTTTTTTGTGGAAATACAGCAAAAAGTATTAAGCAAGAAAATAATGACACTTGTCTTAAAATATTTTTAAGTGTTATTAAATATTAATATTATTTAAATGATACGTCATCATATGATTGAACGCTGTTTTTTATTTTCCAATGTAACACTAACTAATGTGTTCATAGAAATCGAACAGGTACCGTGTAACAAAAAGGTGTTAGCACATCGCCCGTGACTTCGAACACTCATTGGATTTTTTTAAAAGTAGCTTTTCTTCAAAATAAAATAATACCTTTTCTTTTATTTTCTTGAAATCAGTAGCATTTCCGAAAAAAGGTAGTATTTGCTTAAAAAATAACCTTTTCTAAAATGAGTACCACTTCTTTAAAAAGTACCTGTTCTTAACAAAAGTACTTCTTTGTAATAAAAATCATACTCTTCTGGCTGTTTCTTACGCTAACTATTTCTTCTTAAAAATAGTACATTTTATTAAAAAAACATTAGATTTTAATAAAAGAAGTACCTCTCTTTCAAAAAGGACCTTTTCGGGAAAATATAATACATGTTTTTACAAAAAGGACCTAAAAATATACTTTTTTTTTAAAATCAGTACATTCTATAAAAAAAAATAAACAACAGTTTCCCAGTTATGAATAAATTTATGAGGTAAAAATAATAATTATTTGCTTAAAAAATTAAAATTGTGTATGAAAACAATTTTTGTAAAACCATCATTATAGGGCAAACAACTAATGTTGCAGTTCGATTCTTACGACCAGAGTTAGTGTAAATCCGTTGAGTCCACTTCTGTTTTTATCGACTTGCAAGGGGAATTACTCTTATAAAGCAAATCTTTCTTTTGTCTGATAATATATCTGCTCTACAAAATTTATAACATTTCCATAGTGGAATTCTCTTTGACTGCAGATATTGTCACTATAAGCAAGGTCCTTTACCTTTACAAAAAAAAAATTACTAATGCCAATTTACTTCCTGTTGTGTCCTCCAAATTATAATTAGTGAAACACTACTAATGGAATTAATTACAAGTCATTTTCGATTTTTCTACCCTGTAATATCCCAGCATTTCTTATACTCATTATACTAATTTCTCATTGAGGATGGGGGGAAAAAATTCAAAAATACCTTATTTAAAAATTCAATTAAAATTAACCAACAACATTTCACCAAAAAAAAAAACCTTAGGCCAAACGAAACCCCAAAAATGACAAAACTTCCAACACAGCAAAAAAAAAAAGAATAGTGACAACAAATCTAATGCGGTATTAGGAAAAGTGAAAAGAAAGAGACAAGAAAATGAATGAATAACAAAAACACCCCAATGGATTTATAATGAATTACAGCTGGCTTTTGACAATTCAGGGGTACAATTTACGAAATACAACGAGGCAGTCGAGATATATGTATGATGAGGTTGATGATTCCTCGCAAAACAGTTGTCAATAACCGACTAACCAAAACAACCCTCATTTTCAATTAAAAAGGTTTATCTCTATATAAGCCCTCATTTAAAATCATCTGAATTTATATGAAAGAGGGCGAGGAGCGGGTGACTGTTTGAGAGTGTGGTCAAATCCAGAAAAACGATAATATATCGTGGAATATATAGACTATAATTCATGCATCTGTGTATTGATTGTATTATAAATTAAATACACAAACCAAAAATTGTTTTTAATCAAACATAAAAACACCCATGGAAAACAAAAGAATTTCACACACATGTGAGAAATCCTTAAACAAATATTGACAATAAACATTGAAACTATTATTGTTTTTATTGTAAAAATACATAAAATTTTCAGCATAAAATTTACATTTACATATACGTAGTTATACATATATTCCATATACTTTTGCACTATATGAATATGTGTGCTGTAACATCTGTTTTAAAACGTTATATATGTGTATGTGTAAACACATTTTATTAGCTCTGCTTTTATATTATAATGGATTTTTGGTTGAATTTAATCCTAGCAATTTGGCCAATATCACATACACTATTTTTGTTTTACACTGCAGTTTTTAAGTGTATCATAAACTTTCAACGCTATGCCATCATTTGCTTTCATTTTAATTACCTATAAAATACTATAATTACACAAACGATTCCTTTGAGAGAATCTGGAGCCCAGTAGTGGAATAAGTATACAGTGTATACTCATAAGCAGATAGAAACACATATGTACATGTGTGTACTTTCAGCTCTATATATTCCGTATATATGTATGCAGTGTTAATGAAATGTATTATTTCCCTTCTTTCCATATTCGCTGGGTTTAGCAAACTAAGATCCATCGTAATGCCACTCAATGGGATTAAACTTAAGTGATTTCCTGTTTGGCAATTTGAAAATTTCTCTAAATTAGTACAACAACAATGTGCTGCCGCCTCAAATGAAAGACAAAACGAAAGCATAATATCTGAATATTCACCCGTTGCCACGAAAACATCACTTTGCGCCGTTGAACTACCGATTCTTAAACACCATGGTGGTAATTGTATAAAACGCGGGGAGTTATCTTTGCGTTCATCACCTTTTTGTGTTGTTTATTAAAATATGTATATAAAAACCAAAGGAGTTTAATGTTGCTAATCTTCAAGTTATTTTAACAAATTTGTTAGTAATGGAAATAATTTTTTAATATTTTAAGTTACTGCTTTTCGAGATAGAATTTTTAATCGGGGTTTAAACAAATACCTTTTTAATTCATTTACCTTTCTGCCTTATAATACAAAACCGCAGCAAATGCATCAATATGTCATTTTGTAGCAATGCCTATGATTGATTGCCGCTCGCAAACGACTGATCGGAGTTCGATAGCAAATGCTGATTGTAAGGATTTACTATGACAATACAAAACTAAAGTTTTGACATGTTTCTCGTAAGTGCCAGGCACCAGCATAACACCTAATTATACTATTTGTGAGCAGGGTTCGTATTTCCTGGGTAACGAGTTACCCTTGGCTATGCCATATTGGAGACACCCATTGGTTTAAACCATCTAAGGAGGTAAAATTTTTATTATTTTTTCGATTGGACGCACAGTTTTTGTGTTATAGGTACTTTATTAATTTAACAATTTTCTTATTTTGTTGATTTTTCAAAAAAAAACTTCTTCCATACGAATTGGACTACTTTATGAAAACCCCTTAGAAACCAGCAAAAATAGGTTATTTTTCCATTGGATGCTCCGTTTCCGAGATATAGAGATTTTTTCCTAATTTTTTCATATTTGCGATCAAAAATGAGCATGGGTTAACCTGGGTAACCCCTTACCCACCTCGTGGCTAGCTATCTATTATTTTCCCCATTTCCCTGAGGGTAATGAGTAATCGTGATATGTAATTCCCTATCGTCGTGGGTAGCTACCCATTCTTTTCCCCATTACCCTGAGGGTAATGGATAATCGTGATGGGTAATTCCTCATTTTCGTGGGTAGCTACCCATTATTTTCCCCATACCCTGTGGGTAATGGGTAAACGTTCATTCCACCTTCCCCACGACGATGTGTATGGTTTGCACATTGGGGGTTAAATACGAACTCTGCTTGTGTGTGCATGTTCTAACTATCTATAAAAAAAAATTCAAATTACTTTCCATGGGTAAATTGTAGAGGTGACTGGGATTTCACTCACGATAACGCACGATCACGACATCAAAAAACTTGTCACGCACGACAATTTGTAAACTTTTCACGATCACGCACAGTGAAGAGACAAGAAAACGAAGGCACGCACGATAACTCACGTCATTTTAGTACTAAACGTTATTTACCAATCGTTTCAGTTCCTAAATATTGTTGATATTTATCGTTAAGCACTAATTCGATTCTTACAAAACTGGTGCGTACGTTAGTAAGTCTATCCGAAAAAACCCCTTCTTCGAACACAGTGGAAGATATTTATAGAAGGGAGGAACAAATTGTGGATATTTTGTTGATAATGTTGTTTACATCAGTTCGTAAACGTTTTCGGTTTCAAACTGTTTAGATTTCAAATCCTTGAATTCCTAAAAATAAACATGAAATTTCCCAGATATGAAAATTGACAGATAGACAAGTAACCTATTTACTTGACTGTCAATCTTCTTTCGTTAAATATATATGCCATGTTGCAATGCAATTTCCGCAAGTCCAGTTTTATCGGCGGTCTGTTCTACTGTTGCGCTAATACTGCTAAGATTGTTTCCAAAACTTATCTGAGAAAATAAAAGAAATCCGAAAGCATTTTTAATTCCTTCGTTTGTGTGAATAATTCGTGAGGGTGAATACCAAAAATTTTAATTTTAAACGTGATTGAATTTAACGTTAGTCACGATCACGCGTGACTCATGCACACCTCTATTATATTATGAGACAATCTCTGAGCTGTGCGCTATTCATTTTAAAACTCATCGATCTAGACTTGATTGAATGTGAACGGGTTTGGTTTGAATAGCTGCATCATATCATGACTGATTACTACACAGAAAAAAAATTTTAACAAAAAAATTGGTACGTGAAAAATCTTAGCACTCAACTACATTTGTCATTGATATACTGACAAATTACTCAAATATTGAAATGAAAATCGATAAATGGTACCAAAAAATTCATAAGAATATTTATCGAAGTAAATACAATACGAACAACCACATAACTTCAGTTAGAGATACGTTTGTACAGGCAGTCGGTGGCGTAACGGGCTAGACGCTGTCCGAAACGTCGCTGTCTCACAAACATCGAAACGATCTTCCAGTGGATGTGAGTTCGAATCCTACCGGGGTGTTTAATTTTTTTTTAAATAAACAAAATTTCTAAAAATACTTCGGATCGAAGACAAACCGAATACTGAGATAGAATTTAGTTTGTTAATATGTCTTCATCGACTACAAACGAAAATATTTTTGATAAATAACGTACAAATATTTTCGGAGATGGGTGAAATTTTGCATCGATTGAAAAATAATTGAAGATCGTGGAAAACTTTCTATATTAATATTTTTATGTGATTTTTTTATGTGATATGTGATTTTTTTATCACAGGATTTTCAATGAATATTTGGTTTGAGTTTTCGCATTTTTTAATTGAATTGAAAAATTATTTTTTTCTGTGCACCAGATAGAGACGCCATCACTAACCGAAGTAACTGCCACCAATAAAATTAAAGTTGATTAGTGCTGATCCAGAATTTGTGTGTTTATGTGTAAAAGTCGCACACCAACATGGTTACTTAATGCAACCAATTTTATGACAGTGTTTTCTCTCCTGTGGCAGACAAAATATGTGAAGCTTTACAGCCTTTTTCTCTATCTCAAACGAAGGCCTGCGTTCGTATTCTAGACGAAAGACAGTTGATTTGGATTCCACAATCTTGCTGTTTCAAGCCGAATGAAAACACAAACTAATTTTTAAAAATTTTTCAGTAGAAATTTTGGTTTCTCTATTTCGATTAAAGAACAAACATACAGCCTATTCCTCTGTCTCGAACGAAAAGCTAAGTGAACCAAAATCAGTCACTCACATTCGACTCAAATTGGGTTCCTCTATTCGAAATGTACGTTGGCCTGCCTCTATGTTAATTCCCAACTGATAGCACATTCGAAATAGAGATACCAAAATTTGTACTGCAAATTATTGAAAAATTTGATGTTTTTCATTCGACTTGAAACAACAAGATTGTGGAAAACAAATCAACTTTCTTTCGTCCAGAATGCGATCGCGAGGTTTCGTTCAAAATTGAGAAACAGACTGATAGAGTCAGGCGAATGAAAATTTCGTCATAGAGGAACCCAATCTGAGTCGGAGATGAGTGACTGATTTTCGTTCGCTTATCTTTTCGTTGGAGAACAAAAGTTATGACAACTTAAAAAAACAAAAACCAGTGAGTGTTCGAACTCACGAGCGATGTGGTAACACCTTTTTGTTACACGGTACCTGTTCGATTTTTATGAACACATTAGCAAATATTACATTGGAAAATAAAACAACAGCGTTCAGTCATATTGTTACCGCAAATATTTAAATATATCGATATTTGTTGAAAGCACTAAACATCTGTTGCTAATAATATTTACAACCATTAAAATATTAATTCCCTTTTGTACTAGAATTTGAAATCCCTTTTGTACTAAAATTTGTTGCTACCATATACAATGAAATATGTAAAATGATATTTTGTAGCCATTTTCTGATCGTCTTAGAGCATACTAGTGTCTAAGGAATTTTATAAAACCAAATTATAAAAAAAAAACTAAGGTAAAACTTTGTGTTAATGAAGAAATTATTGAATTAATAAAACGCTCGCTTTCAGAATTTTAAAGCGACGATAAAGTTAGCTCTTAAAGCTTGGTTTTTTCATTCAACAATTTCTTTAAAATTCTTAAGGTAAGAATATGGCACAATTCAATGCTGATGACACATCAACCTGCATTTCGTGCATAAACCAAGATGATTCAAACATGGTTACTTGTTCCAAATGTCTTGGAAGTTATCATCGGACGTGTTGTGGTATTGGCGAGGCCGTAGATATGTTTGCATGGAGTTGTGCAAATTGTACTGTATTCTGTCCGGTACCTAACCTCAATTCACGGGAACAAGTGCTGGCTTCAACTGCAAAGCAAAACGATCCAGTGTCTTTGCAACCACTTGCATCACGCCAACCCTTTGAATCGCAACAACCACGATCACGGCAACCCCTTCAATCGCAACAACCACTTGAATCACAGCAACCACTTCCATCTTCAATTAATATCACAATTCCACAAACAGATTCTAGCGCAGGAAGAAGCCGAAAAATACAACTGCAATTGCAACAACTGGAAGAAGAAATGCTTCTACGTCAGGAATTTTTGAGGCGTAAATATGATCTGCTGTATGCACACGAAGAGGAATGTCACGAAATTACGGATGAAGCAGAGAACCAAATTGTACGGCCGGTGGAAGGTAATACAAATTACAGTCAAATTACAAACGCCCCGTGTGTACAAAATATTCAACAAACGAATATAGAAATGATTCAGAATAATGATGAATCTTCAGACATAGCAACAAACCACAATAATGAACATCACCGTTCTGTTAATAACCTCCCCATTCAAAGTGAACTAATAGCCAGACGCAACTCCAGTAACAATTCCCCTATACTGAATCCATCACCACAGCAACATCAAGAGGCCATGTACGTTAACAGAGTGCAAAACCGTGGTGAGTATGTGTCTTTAGCTCAGACACCAACCATTACAGATGCTCATAACATACCTCAGGGACAAAGTACGCATATCCATCCTCCTAACAGAAGTCATGTTAATGATCAAGAACTGAACATACCCAACATAATAAACCAAAACAACACTTCGATTGGTTGTCAAAATCACGATGTAAACAAAACAATTAGTTTCGGAAATTTGACCACAACACAATTAGTAGCGCGTCAAAGTATTTCAAGGGATTTGCCATTGTTTAATGGTGACCCTAAAGAGTGGCCAATATTTTTTAGTGCGTTTGAGCAAAGCTCCCGTGTTGCTGGTTATAGTAACGACGAAAATTTAATACGCCTACAAAAGTCTTTACAGGGCAAAGCTCGTGAAGCAGTTCGAAACTGTTTGATGCTGCCAGACATGGTTCCCGACATTATGAGAACGCTTAAAATGTACTTTGGAAGACCGGAGTGCGTGCTCAAGAATGTCATTGACGAAGTGCGTAAGATGTCACTACAAAAGGGAAAGCTGGAAAGTTTAGCTGAGTTTGCATTTGCTGTAAAAAATATCTGTGCTACAATTCGTGCATCTCAATTGGATGATTATTTAAATAACCCCACTCTCTTACAGGAGCTTGTTGACAAGTTATCGCCCGAAACTGTGTTACTTTGGGCAATGCATTCAAGGGACATTCGACGTCCGAATTTAATGGATTTTTCAAACTGGTTGTATAATGTGGCAGAAGCCACCTGCCGAGTGACAGTTCCGGTATTTCACACCAGCGATAAAAAACAGTTTAGAAGCGACGGCCGTCTCAACACCCATACAGATTCGAATCAACAAACCTTACAGCAACAGTGCATTGTTTGCAACGAATCACATAAGGTCACACAATGTACGCGTTTTAAAGAATTAACAACTGTGGAAAAGTGGGACATCGTTAAATCTAACAACTTGTGCCGAATTTGTCTGGGCAAGCACAGAAGAAGATGTTGGTTTAAAAAACACTGTGGTGTTAATGGATGCACTGTTCTACATAATGCATTGCTGCATGAGGAAGAGGGTCCTGTAAGCATTCTCAACAATCACAAAAACGATGGTGAGTCATATTTTAGAATAGTGCCAGTTACACTTCACAGTGACACAAAAACAATTACAATATATGCGCTGATGGACGATGGCTCGACTCTCACTCTTCTTGAAGAGAGTGTAGCTGATTCGTTAGGTGTGCAGGGTGTTATTGATCCACTATGCATTCGTTGGACTGGAAATGTTTCACGATACGAAGATTCTTCTCGAAGACTTTCTTTAAATATTTCGTCAACAGAAAACAATTCAAAAATATTTCCACTTCAAAATGTCTACACGGTTAAAAATTTAAATCTTACACCGGAAACCTTGAACGTAGATGAACTAAAAAATAAATTCCCTCATCTCAAAGATATTCCCCTTAAAGGGTACAAAAATGCAATCCCATCCATGATAATTGGTGTGAACAACCCCAATTTAATATCATCAATGAAATCATATGAGGGTGATTGGCAACAACCTGTGGCAGTAAAAACAAGGCTCGGCTGGACAATTTTTGGTGGTGGCTCCAAGGCGTATGGCCGGTTACATTTACACAAGTGTAGCTGTGAGGAGTTACATCACTTAGTAAAACAATATTTCTCCGATGAGAGTGTATCCATAACTCCCCCTACCACGATGCCATTGTCAAAAGATGACGAAAGAGCAATGGAAATATTAAACAAAACTTGCAAGATAGTCGATGGCCGATATGAAGTTGGGCTTCTATGGAAATTGGACTCACCAAGGTTGCCAAATAGTTTACCTATGGCCATTAAACGTTTGCAATGTCTTCAACAAAGAACAAGTCGTGATCCTACACTAGCGAAAATGGTTAAGGATCAAATTTTAAACTTAGTAGAAAAAGGTTATGCAGAACGGTTGCCATTGAGCGTTCTAAAACAACATGATGACAAAGTTTGGTATATGCCCACCTTTATAGTGAAAAATCCTCAAAAACCGAACAAGATACGATTGGTATGGGATGCCGCCGCCAAATCTGGTGACATTGCATTAAACGATTTTTTATTAAAAGGGCCAGATCTATTAAGACCTCTTATAAATGTTATATACAAATTCCGTGAGGGAGCTATAGCGATATGTGGAGATATAGCCGAGATGTTTCATCGAATTAGAGTGCGTAAAGAGGATTCTGTTGCTCAACGTTTTTTGTGGATGGACAGCAATAACGCAGTGGTAGTTTATCAGCTGAATGTACTGACCTTTGGCGCTTCATGTTCACCGTGTATATCACATTTTGTAAGAGATAAAAATGCGCAAAACTTTGGTGAGGATATAAGAACGATTGAAGCCATTACTAAACAGCATTACGTTGACGACTATATTGACTCTGCCAGTACCATCGAAGACGCAATTCATTTGGCTTTAAGCGTTCGAGATATTCACGCAAAAGGTGGCTTTCACATGCGTAACTGGGCGTCAAATTCAGCCGAGGTTTTGGAAGCACTTGGTGAAACCAACGCGTTAAACAGAACATTTGAGAATAAAGAGACCTTAACACAATTTGAAAAGATTCTTGGTCTGTACTGGGATCCCAAAAGCGATGTTTTTAAAATAAACGTAAAGTTTGTCCGACTGCGAAGGCCAATCCTAAATGCGGACATTGTACCCACAAAAAGAGAGGTTTTGCAAGTGTTGATGTCGGTTTTCGACCCTTTGGGGTTCGTAGTTTGTTTTATGACGTATTTGAAATCTATCCTACAGGAGATATGGCGATGTGGTATTGATTGGGACCAACCGCTTAATGAAGACCTTTTTTGTAAGTGGAAGAATTGGTTAACGTTTTTACCAGTAATTGCAAATGTTTCCATACCACGATGTTACTCAATGGCGATACAAAGGCAAAACTACAGAGCTGAATTACATACCTTCGTTGATGCAAGTGAAGATGCATACGGTGCTGTTTCGTATTTCCGCATTGAAGTCGGTGATCATGTAGAAATTAGACTCGTATCAGCCAAAGCAAAAGTAGCCCCACTTCGCCCCCTCTCAGTTCCACGCCTTGAACTACAAGCAGCTACAATTGGCGCCAGACTTGCCAAAGCTGTTAGCAGCCACAATATTAATTTAGATCGTACTGTAATGTGGACTGATTCAAAAACCGTTTTATCGTGGATCGCTGGAGATCCGAGGAGATACAAACAGTTCGTCATGTTTCGTATTGCTGAGATATTGAAGTTTACAAGTATAAAGGATTGGCGATGGGTTCCTAGTGCTTTAAATGTAGCTGACTTCGCTACAAAATATAGACCAGCATCCAACAACTATAACGAATGGTTTGAAGGTCCGTCGTGGCTGAAGCTTCCTGAAACCGATTGGCCTACAAGCACAAATGAACATGATATAGTTAGCATGGATACCACTGAAATTCGCCATCGCTATTTACATATACACACTCGTAAGTTCATCACTATTTCTATTAATTTCGAGTATTTTTCAAGTTGGTATAGACTTTGTCGTGCAATTGGTAACTGGGTAGTTTATGTTAGACGCCGACAACAAATGTTAAAGGAGACAGAGGATTTAGAAACTCTCAATGCATCACACCTCACGAGAGCAAAAAACATAATTTATAAGGTGATTCAGATTGGAAGTTTTGCTGACGATTACGCTGCTGTAGAGATGAACAAACCTGTTTCTAAAGGGGGCGCCTTTGATAAGCTTCGCGTTTATATGGACAATGAAGGTGTAGTTAGAGTTAAAAATCGTGCACAATACGCAAGCCCAGCATGTGGACCGCAACGTGACTTAATACTCCTTCCAGGTAACCATCACGCAACAAAACTTATTGTACATAGTTATCATCGAGCGTACCACCACTCAAATCATGAAACAGTTCTAAATGAGATTCGCCAAATTTATTTTATCATCAAGCTGAGGGTAATATACAAGGAAGTTCGTAGAAACTGTCAATATTGTAAAAACGAAGCAGCTAAACCAATTCCGCCACAAATCTCGCCCTTGCCACCAGCACGACTTGGAGCTTTCCAGCGCCCATTTACATTTGTCGGGGTTGACTATTTTGGGCCAATAGCCGTAACGTTTGGAAGAAAATCTCTAAAACGATGGGGCGTTATTTTTACCTGCTTGACCATAAGGGCAGTCCACATTGAGATTTCTCATACACTGTCAACAGATTCGTTTTTAATGATACTACGAAATTTCATAGCTAGACGTGGTTCACCAGCAGAAATTTATAGTGATAATGGGACAAATTTTCGTGGTGCAGATCGTTTTTTAAAGGAAGAAATGAAAAATATAAATTTTAATAATGTACACACAGAAATGGCCGGTAAAGGGATAACCTGGAAATTCAATCCACCAGCGGCGCCCCATATGGGGGGAGCATGGGAGAGATTAATTCGGTCCATTAAAACAATTTTAAATAAAATATCTCCCTCACATAAATTTACGGACGAAAGTTTGAGAAGTGCATTAATGGAGATTGAAATGATTATTAACTCACGGCCCTTAACGCACGTATCCCTCGAGACTGAAGATCAGGAAGCTATCACTCCAAACCATTTCCTCCTGGGCAGCTCGAACGGAGCAAAACCATTTTGCAATCCTGAAAATATTGACTACAGACTCTGCCTTCGTCAAAGTGAAGTTTTTGCGAATCTGTTTTGGCGCCGATTTGTTAAAGAAATGTTACCAACATTAACTCGACGATGTAAGTGGTCTCAGCCAGTTAAGCCGATTGACGTCGACGATATAGTGGTTGTTGTAGATGAAAATGCAGATAGAAATATGTGGGTTAAGGGAAAGGTGGTTGAGGTAATAAAAGCAAAGGATGGTCAAGTTCGTAGAGCAAAGGTTAAAACTAATAATGGTGTCATGGAAAGACCAGCCGTTAAATTAGCAGTGTTGGATGTAGGTAATGGAATGGAGACAGACTTCGTATGCAGCCTTACTGGGGGGAGAAATGTTACCGCAAATATTTAAATATATCGATATTTGTTGAAAGCACTAAACATCTGTTGCTAATAATATTTACAACCATTAAAATATTAATTCCCTTTTGTACTAGAATTTGAAATCCCTTTTGTACTAAAATTTGTTGCTACCATATACAATGAAATATGTAAAATGATATTTTGTAGCCATTTTCTGATCGTCTTAGAGCATACTAGTGTCTAAGGAATTTTATAAAACCAAATTATAAAAAAAAAACTAAGGTAAAACTTTGTGTTAATGAAGAAATTATTGAATTAATAAAACGCTCGCTTTCAGAATTTTAAAGCGACGATAAAGTTAGCTCTTAAAGCTTGGTTTTTTCATTCAACACATATGATGATGTTATATTTAAATAATATTAATAGCTAAAATTATTTAAAGACCAGTGCAAGCACATGTGTCAATTTTTTCTTGCTTAATACTTTTCGCTTTATTCCCACAAAAAACAAAGAGAATGCAAAGCAAGAGACACATGCACATTGTTATGTTCGTACATACGCTAAACAAGATCACACAATTTTCGAGGCTCTCTATAGCTATCTCATTTTTATATGCGTATAAGCACGTCATTATTTTCTTTGCTCTGAGAGTGCTCCGCACCCACACAAGACATCTATACATCAGTGTGTGTTTTTTTTCTCAGTCTGACAATCTATGTTTCGCAGTCGAACAAATCTGTGTTATACATAGGGGTGGGTCACCCTTATCATTTAGGGGTATGAAAAATAGATGTTGGCCGATTCTTAGACCTACCCGATGTGCAAAAAAAATTTCTTACAAATCGGTCCAGCCGTTTCGGAGGAGTTTAACGACAAACAATCTGTGTGATCGCAGTCGGACAAACTCAGTCGGACAAACTGTGTTTGGATGGGTTCACTTTGTGAGTTTAGTCCCTACCCTCGCCTATAGATGCTCACACATCAAAAATGTTTATGTTTTATAGAATCGTGTTACAAAGCTGCATTTTCTGTTACAAACATTGCAAAATCTGTTTATACAAGAAATAAACTATTTTTTGGTACTGTGTCTCAGGAAAAAAACCATAATGTTTGAATCATAACGAGAATTTTAACCGAAGAGACCAATAATTTTATATGAACTTTACCCCTCCTAAAAATGCAATAAAAATTATTGTTTCACACCCTAAAAAACATATAAGTAGGTTGTAACAAAATATTTACTTGGAACGCTTTTATTGAATTCGAAGTCAGATTATAGCCATTATGGTCCACGGTTAAAAAATCCAGGCACCTAATATGGTGGCGAAAATTCTGAAAGTGATGCGATCCATCAATAAAATTATACGCAGATTATTTTGAGGTCACTGAATTCATTTCGTTGCTATCAAAACTATAGCTCATTTGGATAATTGTACGTAAATTATGACATTGTTATAAAAATTAATTTTTATTTCATGAAGAAAAATAATTTTTTACAACTAAAAAAAAATAAATTCGATTAAAATTATATATCAAAAAACTAAACTAAAAAAATAAGAATAATTATATAACTTCATTGATGCAACATACTCCAATTAAACACCTATCTGTTGAATTTTCTAATAAGTTTTGAATACCACTTCACTTACTAATACTTACATTTCTAAAACAGACACAAAAAACTAGACATCGAAGGTATTGGGTGGTCCATAGAGACTAAGTTTCCTTTTCGGTAACGCAGCTAACATTTTTTCTCAGTGTATTATCTCTGCAAAATGTTCACAAAAATTGAAAATAAAAAATTTTCATACCTTGCACACCTCCTCCAACATCGGTTTTAGAACTAAAAAACATCAGAATAACTAGACATTATTAATGCAATCATAAAAAATGATTGCGACTGTAACGTCACTGACGGAGTAATTACCCATTTATTTACAATTTGCCGATAATGTTCCCTCATGAATGTTTATCATCGAAATGCGTATGAAAGTTGATGCAACTTCCTCTTACACTATGGATAAGTTGATATCAACTTCAAAAAATTAAATCGCTTTGATTCGACCTCAACTAGTTTGTACAAACCGCCAGCTTCACCCTACACCATGAATAAGTTGATGCCAACTAGAAGTCGCTGCAACTTATACACAACAAGTCTAAGGGCCCCTTAACCCTAAACAAGGATGGCAATTCCCACCAATATTTCCCCAATGGGTCCACATTTAAAATGTTCTTCCCCATTTTGGACCAGCCTGCATAATATCAAAAAGAAAAAAGATTTGGGTTCAAATCAATCTATGAAACATATAAAACAATAATTGAACTCACAACATCATAATAGAAAGGCTAAATCACCAGCACTAATCTAACGATACAAAAAATAGGCAACCATTTCATGTGACTCAAGTTTTCGCAATTCTGAGCGCGTTGAAAGAATAAATAAAATAGTTCATTCTCTTTTTATAAAATCACCCACCACAAAGTGCCAATAAACGAAATCATCGACAAAAAAAAAAATCAAACGCCACATTCAACCGAACCGCTCGCGCTCCTTTCATAGACATTTAATTAGTGAAACATGTGTGCAGATGCTCTATGGGAGGAGAAGTTGGACAGACGAATATGCTACGCTAGATCAATGTATGAACATCTCCATGTAGTATCTCTAATAGTGTGTGGAGTGTAGTGTAGTGTAAACAGATACAGATATCGAAATGCTTATACAAGTAGCAAGAAGAGTGTACTCAACCAGCTATGCCACTTTAACATACACCACGAAACAAAGTGAAGACAAAAACAAAAAAAAAAAAAAAACAACAAAAAAGATATACAAAGAAAAAAAGAGAGGATTAAAATAAAAAGAAAGGCACAAAAACGAGACCGACCAAACGCCCAAGTATCTATATTTTATATCACAATCCTCATCATTATCATCATCATCCTCATCTTCGTCAACGTCGTCATCATCCAGCATAGAGCACTAGGCATGAAGATGAGTTGCTATGGTATGGTTTGTTATTGTTTGCCGGTCGGTTGGTTGGTTGGTCGCTCTACTACGACTACATCACTATACAGCATGCGAGTATATTCGTACAGGGAGGATTTGAGATTTGTCTATATTGTCGTATTCATCACATGCATGTACATCAAATATACTGTATGTACTATGTACTCATATATGTATATAAATGCATCTTTGAAAGTTGCACAGCAAATAAATTGGCTGGCATAAAACAAACAGAAGACCGACCGACCAAGCGACCCATCGAGCTACCATGCATGCAGCTGAAATGAAACATTTGATTCGAACTCTCTTGGGTCCGTTATATGTGGATTAATGTTTATTCGCTCGCATATTAATGTTTTCTGAATAAACAAAATATAAAACCATAGGAGTTTTATTTGCGAAGCAATTGCAATGGGAACCATCACATTTCTTCAGGTTTGTTAGAAGTTCTTCGAGAAAACTCGCAAATCTACAATAATAATTTAGGGTAATAAATTTAGGGAAAAAATCAAAGACTTCCGCACAAAATGTTTTTGTTTTTAAATACATATTTAAAAGTCATTCGTTTTTTTTGAATAGATTTTTCGACAGGCCTCAACTTTAAACATTTCGAAAAAATTAAAATACTTCAACCAACCACATTTTTATGCCCCTAGAACCGTCCCATTAGGTTTGCTGTTTTACTGGACCCAAATATATCGTACCAATTCCTTTGAGGTACTGAGTTTACAATGGCTTCTCTTTCTTGGTCTCCTTTGCATCTAAAATATATACCAAATGAATACAGATTCCCTATTGCATGAAGAACTCACTCATCAATATCATGAATCTCTTTTATTTGAATTCTTAAACTATTTACCAATACCTATTATTTGACAGTAGCCTCAGTAACGCAACTTTCTCCGTTTGACCACCGTGTACTTACTTAGTCCGTCCTCCATGTGAAAAAGTTTTATTCGTTCAAGAAAATGATATTCCAAAAAATTCTTGGGAAAATTCGGTCTTAAAATCTTAAACTAGACCCCAATAGCTTTATTTGATACTAGTTCCATTGTCGCAACCCGCTCCAGATCGCGTCAGCGATCCTGAATTATTTTCAAACATATTTGATTAATATGAAATATTGTATGTTGCCGTCCCACAGTTTTGATAAAACTTCTCGTCTAAGAACCTCAGAATATTTTCCACCTAATCGATAAGTATTCATTTAAAATACGTTATAGATTTGTAAAAATTAATGATTTTGTATACAAAGCGCATATAATCGCTGTTTAACATAGCTCTGTTAACTAGTTAACAGATCGCTGCAAATTGCTCTGTCGGCAGATCTATGGAAGGCATATTCGAATTTATCTTCACATACATGTTCGTGTGGCACCTTTTTTACGTCCTAGTTCTCACTGGTTCGCATTTAAATCTTAAATTTTCCCAGTTTAGCATATTTTACTTTTACCTTATTATTTTGATGAAATACTAACTGTCCTTTCCTCACAGGGAAGGGTTGTTGCGTTCGCCTGTACTCTACAACCAAGGAACAAATGTTAGAACCTATTGCCAACATCATATGTTGCAGAATGGATGCATGTAGACAAATTCATCAAACTCAAGTTAAATCGGTTGTCGACTTTTAAGTGCGCACTAAGTCGAGAGGTTTGTCCAGTCGTTGACACCATATATTTTTTCTTGCCCACATTAATAGCAAGACCCCTTCGCTAATCCTATTTCGTGTCTTGAAAATACTGCAGTATCGTCTTGCAAATTTCGCCCAATAATATCTATGTCGTCATCATACGCCAGCAAAATATGGCTTTTCGTGTTAATGATCTTGTTCGTATTTACTGGAGCTTTTCTCATTATTATCTCCATTAAGATGTTGAAGAGATTGCACGAAAGTGTGTCGCCTTGTCTCAGTCCTGGCTTGGTATAGAATGGTTTCATGAGGTCTTTCCCCGCCTTCCTCGCTGACTTGGTATTGGTCAGCGTCATTCTACAGAGGCGGATCAGTTTTGCCGGAAACCCAATTTCCAGGATTTGGCGTAGCGTGAATATTTAGTCAGTCGTGGACTTGCAACTTGCATGGTCTAAAACCACACTGATATGGTCCAATCAGGTTTTCAACAATTGATTTTAATTTTTCACATAATACGCTCGACAAGACCTTATACGCGATGGATAAAAAACTGATAGACTCAAATCGTCAGGCATAGATTGTTCTAGTTTTGCTTAAAGTAATCGGTTGGTTTTGGTATTACCTCGGAAAAATATAACGGATGGTAGAGCCCAGAGTAGAGCAGACTGTTTTACACACGCTGAAAAAAAACGGCCTCAGTAACATATTTTCCCAAACATATTCTGCAGGAACCACGTATGTGTTTGGAACACACTTCAAACATTTATATGTTTGCAAGTCCCAAACTCAGGTGTATTTAAATGCAAACATTAGCATGTTTACTGACAAATATGTATGTTGTTATGTGGAAACATATGCGTGCTTCATCCCAAACATCCATATACTTACGTGGAAGCATTCTCGGGTTTCCCCCAAACCTCCATATGCTTACGTGGAAGCATATACGTGTTTTCTCCCAAACATAATAATATTTAGAAACGAATTATTCTTTCTTTTTTTATTTATTATAATATAATTAATTTTACAAAAAACTAAAATATTTAAAATGACCCTTTTTACATTTACTTGCATTGAATGCATTACTTTTTTTATGAAATGAGAATCTGCTGCTCTTTTGCTTCTCCTTTCTTTGTTGTCTCTCACGTTTTTGTTTTTAGAAGGTTTCAACTATGCGTTAGATATAACTATGCGTTGGTACACAAACAATATACTTATATACAAATCATGTTCATGCAAGAAAAGCGTGTATTAATTACTTGTGTTTTTTTATTATATTTCACAAATGGTCCACCATTCCGAATTTTTCAGTAGAGGCTCGGGCAGAAAAAGGGATTCACGTTATTGCCCTCTCCAGTTTCTTTCCTCATAATCGTTTCTCACTTTGGTAGCACACATAAATATATGCGAAGCACATACACAAAAACCAAAGCAACATCACAAACCATTTAACCGTCCGAGCTTTTGTTTATTCTTCTTTCACTGATCAAGCGCTTTTGACATCGTCTGTCCAATGAACCACTGAATGGACAACTGAATACATGAAACTAAAAAGCATTACACCAGGCCAAATAAGAAACACTTCATCTGCAATTTACACGCACATTCAGGAATATTTATGCCTCACTCACTGAGTGAGTAATACAAAAATGGGGAGACACACTTACAACTTATACACACTCGTTGCTGATCTTTTATTGGCTTGGTCTCGAGAGAGCATAAACAGTGCAACAAACACGGCTGTATTTGCATCACAAACGCAGATATATTTGGGTCGCAAAGCGACATAATGGAAATTGTTCAGGAAACGAAAAAAACTTCCTGTTAAGTAGCTGAGTTGTTCATTTTGTCAGTTATTACCATTTCAATTGATTAATAACTCATGACGTGGTTATGCAAGGGACATTCTTTGTATATCGAAACGTGGAGCTTGGCATAAATTTTGAGAATAAGGAAAAAATCACTGTGGCCAAATATATCGCTTAATACATTCTGCCGGAATCGTGTCGATATGTTGTAAAATATTAATCATTGTGTCTCAAACATGTAATATTGAATAGCAAATACAATGCTTTCTGGCACAAGTATATTATATTTGCGACAAGCTCCAAACACATGTTATATTTGCATCCAAACAACAAAAAACGGCAGATTTTGCAGCGTGCAGTATAATATGTTCCTCAAATGATTCATCGCAATCGAATATTTTGCCGGGATGAGATAAAGTTTCTGCTTCCTGTTTTCAGGTGGTTTAGTTGGCCGCCGGTGGTGCAGTGGTAGTGTGCGAGTCTCTTGTCCATGAGAATGTGGGATCGATCCCTGCTCTGACCACCTTAAATTTCATTCGACTGCGGTCACCTCGCTTAGTGACAGCGACACTATCGAGTAATTAGCCATGAGAAGTCTCCTCAAAATTCTGTTCGGATCTGGTGTAAAACCGTAGGTCCCAGTCAGTGAGTGTAAAACTAGAACGCCCACAGCTCACTTGTTGTGAGGAGCTCTCCCTAAACCCTTCCTTGGATGTAACAGGAAACCACTTTTTTTATTCTTCATGCTTGCATCGTCTTTTTGAACTAAAACCATTCCGTTGCAGGTGAATTTTTAAATTGTACTCGATAAGCTTTAAAATATAAATTGTACTAATGAATAGCATCACTCAAAAGAAAAGCCATAATTGTGCATCAGCGTTTGTCAGGGATATAAACAAAAATTCGAAGATTCGATAATTTTTAAATTTTAGTTTATTTTACTACCTCAGTATCGGTTTAAAAGCCAAACTAATGAAGTCATCGTACACACTCAATCTTCCCATGACAAATTTACCCAAATTCATTGATTAATAGTCTGCAGTGAATGTCGTAAAATAACATTCACAACATAAGACATTTAAAATCGTTAATTGCCTAATTTGCCACTATAGTATTGGGTTAATATTAATATAAGCAATTAACATGATAGAGTACAATTTTGTAAAAAAAAAAAAATAATTAAAATTCACCCCGAAATTTTTGTATGACTTTTAAAAAATTATATATTATTGGTATTTGGTTATAAAATAAACTTTAAAATTCGCATGAAATGCAATAAAACTATATCAACTAATTAAACTTATTAAAACATAGCAATTAAACTATGTTTTTTTTTTGTCGACAATTAAATGTTTCCGATAATATAAATTTAAGCAAACTTAATAGATATTGCAAAACAGTTTGGATATGGAATGTGTTCATTTTCAACAAAATCAAATAATATTAATTTTAAATTGTAAATTTAAAAATTGTTTTTGAAAGCTCAAACGTCGCTTTAGATAGTTTGCATAATTTAATGGAAACTTAAACATTTGAATCGGTTTTTTTTGCAATCATTTTAAACAAATTGTCATAAAATACATTTCAGATGAGCATTAACATAAACTACATTTTAAATTGAAAAAGCCAGCAGATATATTGACTAATTTAGAAAACAAAAAGAGTTTTAAATTCTCTGTTTGTCCTGTCGGTGCCCAAAATTGCCCTGTCAAATAAATTAAAAATGTATGTAATGAAATTGGCAAACGAAAAAATACACGTCCCAGTTACTCCTTTCATTGTACTCAGTATCTCCCTAATTTCTAGTATCGCTACATTTCAATTTCGTTTGTTATGACGACTCCCGTTTAAACTCCATTTGATCCATCCACTACGGCATGAATGCAGAGTTTTTCCATCTTTCATTTAACATAAATACAATTTTTCGCTATGCTCGGTTTGTATAAAGTATATTTGTATATTCCTTCTCTTAGTTCTTTTTTTATAAGCCGAAAAAGAAAAACATAGACTGTCATACGATTGAGAAAAAGCAGGAACTGAATGTTGAATGAAGGTGCTACATGGTGGATGTGCGACAGTTGCAAAAGGCAGGCATCGTTTAATTTTAAACTTGCTGCTTGGCTTTCTTTTTTTTTTTGTCTTTGGTATCTTGATGCTGCTGCTGCTTTGAGAGTTGCTGTAGGAGCCCACAATAAAACATACTACATATCCATGCATAGACTCACTCGTTCTCTATAGAATTCTTAATTTAGCAAAACATTTGTCATTATATCTACTGAATGGTTGGAAAATGAATGAACAAATACGAATGAATTAATGTTGATGGTGCTTCGAGTCGTCGTTGTACTATGAGTATGAGTGAATGCAGTCAGGGTCTGTCTTCTGCCTGCGCCTGGTGTTAGCTGCCTTAAAATTCTTATAGTCAAGCATTTGCTGACTGCTATTCCGTTCACTCACTACGATATGTTGTTGACGATACAAGAGCTGCTGGCTGCTGCTGCTGCTGCTGAATAATGATGATGTTGTCGCTCTGTTGTTACTCTTTCATTGATGAGTGTATTGCAGTGGATTTTCTGTGTAGCAAAATATTATTCATTTATATACAACAACTGCAAGTATGAACTCTATATCCGATGGGGTGCATGGAAATGTGGAAATTTAATGAAATATTAAAATTATTCCAACAAAAAAAAAAACAAGGCAACAGCAGAGACAGTTCAGTCAGTACAATACCAGCAGCAACCAACAGCACTCAATCAAGCAGAAAATGAAAACAAACAAAAATTAACAACGCAAAAAATAGGAGAAGAAAAAAACAAGTAAAAAGGAAGAAGCGATGTAAACAAAAAATAAAAAGAATTGTATTTAAAAAGCAATACAGACAATTTCAAAAATAAACCAAAGCAAAGAAAATATAATTTTGGCTTACAGTAAAGGGCTGGTTCTTGTTACAGGGTCTAGGTGATAAGAATGACAGAAGAGATTTGAATTGAGAAAATTATTTGTAAGGTTAGGCTACCCTGTACTTTGTACAATATCAGTGATTAAATAGCAACAGACTCAAGTTCAATTTTAGAGAGGCCATTGCAAATAATTCCTTTTTTTGTTTTTATTATTAAATAGTTTTCTTTAGTTCATGTATGATAATTTTTTTTTGTTAGAATATAAACAAAGGTTTGACATTTATTATGTGGTCGTCCATGGAGCGTTGGCAGTGTGTGCGACTATTGTACATTAGAACGTAGGTTCGATCGCCTTACATGTCTGTCGACGGCGATCATCTCACTTAATGAGGGCGAGTATTTACCCATGAAAGAAGCTTCTTAATAAACTGTTCGGAACCGGTGCACAACTGTAGGTCCCAATCAGTGAGTGCAAAACACGAAAGCGCACACAAAAACGACGTACAAGTAGACAGTCAAAATTTCTCTTCACTCTAATACCAACAAACACAACGAGTGAAACCCTAGTCATTCCCTGTTCTCTCTCTTACTCTCTTCATTGAATATTTCAAAACACGAGCAACTTTTTGATAGTGTTATTGTATATAACTATACAAATTCCAACCATGTTGAAGTAAAATTACATAAACTGTGCAAAAAGTATGAAATAATCAAGATATGACGCATGAGAGAAATGCCCCTGATTGAATTTCTACCACGTTTTGGTTCTCTTTTACCAGGGTTGCCAAATTGCGCACATCTTCTGGTCGTCTAATTCTAAATCGTCTTTGGCGCGCAGCTCACTGGTTGTGAGCAGCTCTCTTCGTGGGATGTAATGGGACACATATTATTTTATTTAAATTCATAATCAGTAGATTTTGATTTAAGATTGGTCTGACTTTATATACGAAAATCACCTTTCAGTCCTTTGTCTTCCTGCCTATATGGTAAAAATGTCAAATGCCACGAAAACTAACAGATATTCATACATTTATCAGCCTATCGTTACAATGTAACAAGTTCGCGGAATTTTCGCACGAAAAGTAAAGCGATGAAGTACAAAATATTTACTGCATCTTTTCAATATTTCAGCAGAAATGAAGTTCTAACTCTAATGCGAGTTAAATGATATATTTTAGAACGAAGTTTCTTATCGCACATTGCGGGATGGGGCTAAATGAAAAAAAAAAATATGAAGCCTGTGTTAGATAACACGGGCGCATAGGTCAGACGTAGAATACGTTAGTCATTTTGCAATTAAAATATATGAATTAAATATAATTTTGGATAAATGATTTAAATCTATCAAATTTATCTTTAATTTTTATGTTAAAAATTTAGGATAGTTTTTAACAAAATTTGGGTACACTTTATATCAATTCGATGCACTTTTGAAAACAAGTGTAAATACTGCATGTGGCAACACTGGTTCTGTAATGTTCACATAAAACATGCATTGTCATTATACTTCTTCTCTTTCTCACACTGGTTCTGTGATGAACACACAGATAATCGTACTGCTCTTACACATGATGTTATAATACATAAAATACAAAGCATATGAAAATTAATACAAAATTTGAAGGAGTTAAATTTTGATTTACTTATAGAATCAAAAAAATTATATGTAGCAATATGATTATTTAAATACAAATCAAAAGAAGACATATTAAATATGTTACGACCATACTTCAATTTTCTTCAATGAATGCATAAAGTATTAAAAACTTATAATGAAAGTGACAAACATTTTCTCAAAATTTTGTGCTCCAGATCAACACCCCTACCTTACCGTATAACGTATTCTACGTTAAAAAATGTAACAACTTTTGTTTTAGCACTATTATGCTACATCCCACTATTATCAACTATATTGTTTACTTTTGCTTTGGTTTGTGCCTAGACTAACTAGATGTCTCACATATGTATGTTGATAAATTTCTTGTATAATGGCAAGTTTTGTAGGTGAAGCCTGTAACCTATATTTAGTATATACTGTAGTTTTGAACCCAATAAAAAGTAAATTTAGAAAAGCTAAAGTGAAAGAAGTGCAAAGTAGAACATTTTCTTGAATAAGTTCCCTTTCTTAAAAAAAAAATTAATTTTCTCAAAAAAAAATACCAATTCAAATTTATAAACAAAGTAAATTTTCTTAAAAAAAATACATTATCATCAAGAAATACCTTTGCTTAAAAAAGTCCAGTTTTTGTTACACGATACCTGTTCGCTCAATTATATGATGACGTTACATGGAAATAATATTAATACTTAATAACACTTAAAAATATTTAAAGACCAGTGCAAGCACATGTGTCATTATTTTCTTGCTTAATACATATTGTTTTATTCCCACAAAAACAAAAATAATGTAAAACAACAGACACATCTACATACACATATTGTTATATTCGTACATAGGCTACACAAGTTCCCACAATTTTCGTTGCTCGTTTGCTATCAAATTTGTATATACTTATAACTACGTTATTATTCTCTTTGCTCTGTCTGAGAGTGCTCCGCACCCCCACAAGACAACTATTCGCTGCCGCTACATCAAGATGTGTTTTTTTCGCAGTCTGACAATCTTTGTTTCGCAGTCGGACAAATCTGTGTTCTATATAGGGGTGGGTCACCTTAATCATTTAGTGGTATGAAAAATAGATGTTGGCCGATTCTGAGACCTACCCGATATGCACACAAAATTACATACAAATCGGTCCAGCCGTTTCGGAGGAGCTTAACGCCAAACAATCTGTGATCGCAGTCGGACAAACTGTATTTGGATGTGTTCACTTTGTGAGTTTAGTCCCCATTCGCGCCTGTAGATGTGAACATATCAAAAGTAAATTTTCTTACAGCAAATTGCTTTTTCTTACAAAACTACCTTATTTTTAAAGAGTATCTTTTTTGTGAAACAAAATTGCTTTTCTCGAGATAAATACCTACCCTAAAAAATATACCTATTCTAGAAAAAAATCAATACTAAAAAAAATTTCCATTTCTTAAAAAAAAAAAATATTTGTTCAAAAAATTCCTTCTCTTAAAGAAAACTGCATTTTCTTACAAAAATTCCATTTCTTAAAAGTACCTTTTCTTAAAAATCAAATAATACCTTTTCTTTTCTCTTATTGAGACGAGTAGCCTTTCTGAAAATAAGTACATTTTCTTAAAAAAATAAACTTTCTTAAAAGAAGGCCGACTCTTTAAAAAGTACCTGTTCTTAAACAAAGTACTACTCTTTTTCTGACAGAAAGTACTTATTTTAAAAATAGCATTTGGAAAAGGAAGTACCTCTCTTCAAAAAATTACCAAAAAATTAATACATATTCTTACAAAGAGGACCTAAAATTATCCTTGTTTTTAAAAAAAATACATTCTGTAAAAAAAATTTTTCTTAAAAAAAGTTTATCATTTTACAAAAAGTATCTTTTCTTAAACATCCGTTTAAATTACCGTATTTTTCAATGGGCGCCTTAGGCGTGTTGGAACTAACTTCACGCGGAAAATTTTGTTTTTTTTATGGTTTGGGTGCAAATATAACGTGTTTGTGGCTTGCCGCAAATATAGTATGCTTGTGTCCAAACGCATTGTGTTTGCTGTTCAATTTAACATGTTTGGGGCACAATCATTAATAGGTTATAATATATGGATTAGTGAGCCAAATGTTGATTTGTTTGTTGAAAACTGCTGAAAACACTGGTATCTGTCACAATAAAGAAACAAAAAGCATCAGATCTTTAATTCACGAAAAAAAATGTTTGCCAACATGTACATAGTTCCTTCAATTTGTTGCTTGGGCCGATATTTTTCAGCGTGTAGTTCATAATACATAGCGAAAGGAACTTCGTTCCAACCGGGTGTCCCCTGATACCTCATGTAATTTTTCAGTTTGTGTAACTTATTCAATGCATTTGAATAAATTTATATTTTAAAATAAAACCTACTTTTGCAAATGCATGTTTCAAGAAAATTTATTAATTGCGTTCTCAAAGATCAGCATAGCTTTTTGATAGTCCACGTCCTTGTTCATATGTCTGAAACTCCTTGTTCTTATGTCTGAAACTGTACATTACTTATTCGAATTTATGAAACTTTACCTACATTGTATAAAGGGTTGACTGTTATCATAGTCTAAAATCACGTGATTTTATTATTTAATCTAAATTACGTTCAAAACGTGAATTTTCTTGAAATGTATAATTTCGCTTTTTTATATTTAATTTCTATTAAAAAAATAAAAATCATCCCTTTAATTACTATTTAAATATAATTAATTTCAAACATGAAGTAACATTTTTTTTACCCCTTAAACAAAAATTGGTTTAATAAAACGCGAACACTTTTTTTGGGGTAACATTTTAGAGCGGTTAAAATAAAAAAAAAAATATATGGTTTCCCATTATATCCCATGAAGGGACAGGCGAGAGCTTCTCACAATCACTGAGCTGTGCGCTTTCCCATTTTCACTCACTGATTGGGACCTACAGTTTTACACCGATTCCGAACGGTATTTTGAGAAGCTTTTTCATGGCTATATACTCGATAGTGTCGCCGCCACTAAGCGAGGTGACCACCGTCGAAAGAAATGTAAGGTGGTCTGAGCAGGGATCGAACCCACTTACTCATGCACAAGAGCCGCACACACTACCGTTGCACCACCGACGGCCACGATGGTTACTAATATAAGTCTTTGGAAAGAAATATTCCACTTTGTGGACTTAGTTTCATGGAAATATTTAAAAATTAATAAATTTAGTTTTATTAATATTTTCTACAAATATGATTTTATTTTTTGGAATTTTTGTTGTTGATTTTTTTTTGGGCTAAATAATTAGAAATTTCACGAGAATTTCGAGTGCTTGATCTTTCTGGTTAATATTAAACGTAGAATAAATGTTTGTAATAATACCAGATTTTTTTCAAATTTCAAAACCTTAACAAGATATCTACAAAATTTCCAAAACTGTTGCACTTTTTTTAAAGTTTTTCTCTTCCAATACAACGAAAATACATCGCTTAATTTGGCAACAATTTGCCAACGACTTTAGCTTCAGATCATAAACTCCATGTACCACAAGAGATATTCCGCTGTTTGTTTTGCATGTTACTTCATGCAACATATAAACATTTCGTACAATTTGTAATCAGTGATAGTCGGATAATGTAGTACAGTACAAAATATTTATTTCTTTGTAACATTTTATCCCTCTTTCGCTCTGACTTAATATTATAGTCAGAGTACACTTGAAAAAGTATCATCACCAAACAACAACAAAATCAACATCATCATCAATTTTTCTTCATCGTTAGTCCTCAGTTATATTGTGACTCTAGTACAGATCTATGCCACAACTCCCTGCAGTAAAAGTGTCGAGTGCTTTGGAATAATGTGGTGGTGTGTCTCCTGCTTTATTATTACAGAACTTAAGCATCTCCAAGTCTTGCCTCATCACAGTCGTCGACTTTTGCTTCCATGGCTTAAGTTCTCAGTGCAGATAGGGCCTTTTGTTAGAGAGGTCTTGTGTCATTTTTTTTTTTTAGTTTTCGAGTTCGAGTGATATTCTTTTAGGTATTCATTGATTTTCATATGAACACATTACTTCCTGGTAGTATGATTAGAGTTTTCCTATTCTATCGCTCGTTGTTGTTCTTTTGATAGGTTGATTTCAAAATTCTATAAAATCGAGCAAGAGGGTAACTTTACTACATCTCAGCTTAGTTTACGTTAAGTTTTTTAAGTGGTATTTGCGCTTGTCTGTAGCCATTGTTACATAATAGCAAATGATTAGCTTAAATTGTCTTCAATTGAGTAAAGTTTAATTCCCAAATTGATAGTTTCTTCGTACTCATTGATACTGGTATATAGCACATATGTATCCGTACATGAATCTTCTGCGCTCAAATTGCTTGTAGTTTTATTTACTTTTGTATATCTTAAGCTTTAAGTTTAGTTCATTTTGCAATTTAATTCCAGCAAAGAATGAGGCGCTACCTCCTCCACATCATCCTCCTTCAATGTAGTTGTCCCCCAACTTTTACTCGTATTCACATCAAATCTTTTGATATTTCGAGCTACTGGCTCACAATAAATTTATTGGGTTATAAATTGTTTGCTTTTGATTAGTCAATGAATAGTGGATATATTCAAGCAGCTGAGGGTTCATCTGTAGCCTTTGTTGTCGGTCCATCCATGTGTGTTCAGAGTGAATGCAGTTTTTTGTTGCAAATTCCTTATATCGTATGTCTCTATATTGGTCAATGTACTGTGAAGTATCATCATTGTATGAAGGGGGGATACAATGACAAGTGGTTATTGTTAGTTCATATACATATGAAAGGAAGATATGTATGTATATGTTTTGGGACATATTGGCGTTGTATTTTTTTGGTTAACTATGGTTATATTTATATGTATTATATATATTTAGGATATTACATACATTGTTAAACATATTTCTAAGAGCACCAAAAATTGCAACTTGAATTATTTAATTGGCTGTTGGCATGGTTATATTCAATTATCCTGGTTTACAAATTAATGATGTGATAATTATAATAATTTTCCCCCTTGTGTTCTATTAAAAACTCGGGTAACGAATTGATTAGAAATATACTCGTTTTATAATATTTTAGTAGGTAAACAGTTGAATTTCGTTGAACGTGTTATTTTCTTGTAATATACATTTTAATAGACTCTCATAATGCAAGTCTTTGTTTTCTCATAAATGAACAGTGTTCGACTAATCGAGCAGCAAATTTACCAATTTGTTTAAATTTCTTCTCAATTTTACAAAATATTTTGACTTGTTTTATATACTTATATGGCTACTTGTACTACGATATATAGATTAGCTTTCATTCTTTGTCGTAGAGGGTGATGCATTTAAAGGTACCTTTTTCCGGCAGAGATTTTATGATGGATCAAACTGTAATCTAAATTATATTCCGTACTGTTTGATATTCCATCATAGAATGAGTTAATTCATCACACTGCCTGTCTTAGGGCCAGTGTTGGTTGCCCTAAGCCAGTTAAGCTTTTTTTCTGGCTTTTTTTCAAAGATTTTCAGATTTTTTTAAATCTTAATACTTTGGCACTTATTACAACAAATATTACATCAATAACGACGAAGAAATGCAATGTCTAAAGATGAAGGTACTGGACGATGCTAACATTGATATTTTTTCTGAAGACTTTGAAGCCTATATTTAATTTAATTGTTATTTTGGCTTTGGATTCGAAACTTTCGCCAACAAATTGAAAGATTCAGGCAAATTAAGTTCCAGTAGTGAACAACAAATTACAAACAAATGCATCATTGTTTGTTGGACTAATGAATCAATTGAAACAAAAGATTGAGTTTGATATCATATGAATATATTATATTCTAACTTGCGTAAATATTTCATTAATTTTTGATTACCTGACAATATAAAAACACTACAAAATATTGACCTGTTTTCTGTTTAAAACATTTTAAGTACCGATAAAGAAGATATAATTTTAATTTTAAAGTTATTTAAAATGCAAGAGTAAACTATTGGTATAATAAAAGACCAGCACTTTAATATGTATCCAATTTATAAAATGAAACAACACGACTAATACTACAAAGTTGTGGGCTGAAGTATTTGAATGTAGAGATTCCGCTGGAAACAAAAAAATTTGAAGAAATGTTCGACTTTGTTCTGAAGCTGTTATGCCTTCCTTAGTCTAATGCAGACGTATAACGAGTAATATTAATCTTGTGACGACAAATTTACGTAATCGAATACAACTTCGGGCTATAAACTCTATATTGGCAATTAGGTAACTTTTCGTTATATCTGCACCCACAAGGAATAACAACTAAACTCGATTTCGGTCAGTATTCAACAGAGGATTTAAACAAATTTAAATCGTTGTCTAAAATCAGGGAATTTTGATTAAACTAATATTTATACAAGACTAATATATGTATTATGTCTTGTATTCAACAAGGGTGATGTTCCAACTATCGCGGTATCAGTCTTTTATCCATCGCGTATAGGGACTTGTCGAGCGTATTGTGTGAAAGACTAAAGTCAATTGCTGAAAACCTGATTTGTGTGGTTTTAGATCAGGCAAGTCCACGACTGACAAAATATTCAGGCTACGCCAAATCCTGGAAAAGACCCACGAAAAGCAAATCGATACTTTCCATCTTTTTGTCGATTACAAAGCTGCTTCCGATAGTCCCATATGGGGAAACTGTACGAAGCTGTGTTTTTGGGCCAGACAAGTCCACGACTGACCAAATATTCACGCTTCCCCAAATCCTAGAAAATACGCACGAAAAGCAAATCGATACATACCACCTTTTTGTCGACAACATAGCTGCTTTTGATAGCCGTATACGGGGAAAGCTGTACGAAGCTATGTCTGAACTTGGGATTCCGGAAAAACTGATCCGCCTCAGTAGAATGAAGCTGACCACCCCAAATCAGCAGTGAAAGTGGGGAAAGACCTCACTGAACCATTCTGTAGCAAGCGACGACTGAAACAAGGCGACGCACTTTCGTGCGATCTCCTCAACATCTTAATGAAGATAATAATGGGAAAGGCTGCAGACAAAATTGACGGCGACTAGAGAAACCTCTCGACTTGGTCCGCACTTGAACGTTGACAACCGATTTAATTCTGAAGTGGTAGATGAATTTGTCAACCTTGGATCTGCGGTTAACAAGGACAACAATGTCAGCCTGGAGACATATAGGAGAATTGTGCTTGCAAATAGATGCTAGTTTGGGCTCAGCAAGCAGATTAGGAACACAGGCCTCTCTCGACGGACAAAAGTCCAGCTATACCAGACTCTCATTTTACCTGTCTTGACATATGGCTCCGAAACTTGGGTCATATCGCAAGCGGTTGAAAAACACATGGCAGTATTCGAGAGAAAAATTCTCGGTAATATATATGGTCCTATTAGGGAAAACGGCGAGTACCGACGACCAAGAGCTAAATAATTTATATTCTGACGTGGACATAGCTTGATAAATCAATCTAGGTCAATTCCGTTGGCTAGGCCATGTTATCAGAATGGAAAGTTTCGCTAACGTACCCGATGGAAGCAGGAAAAGTGGACAACAAAGACTCCTCTGGAACGACCAGTTAGAAGAATCGCTCCCTATCGTTGGTGTTACCAACTAGCGAGAAAAGGCAAAGCGTGGAGCCAATAGGAAGACTATATTGAAATTTGTTTAATTTGTTTGTTTTATTAATATGTGTAAGACGTCTGACCTCATGAGTTTTGTAAAAAATCAATAAAAATAAAGTAATTAATCTTGTCGTTTCAAGGCGAATAAAAAATTGATTTGAAATTTTTCAAAATTGTTGTTTTTCCTTTTCGAATGTGCCGTTTGTAGCGCACAAGCATAGAGTTAGACGACCGAAAATTTTGTCTTAGAGGAACCCAATTTTGAGTTGAATGTGTGTGACTGATTTTCGTTCGCTTGGCTTTTCGTTGGACATAGAAAAAAATGCTGAAAAATTTATTGAAAAAATTTAGAAGTTATTGAAAATTCTTACAATTAAAGCCCCTGGTGGGAGAAGGTGTTAACTCCCTTTTTTAAAAAACAATATTTTCCTTCTTCTAATGTTTCCATGGTAACTGATTTTAAAAAAAAATTTTTAAGTGTAATTTTAATAATTTAAATATCAGATGTTGACTAACTGACATAAAATCAGATACCAAGGAAACTTTAAAAGAAGGTACAAATTGGTTTTGAAAAAAAGTGAGTTAACACCTTCTTCCACCAGGGGCTTCAATTGAAGTTCAAAAATCTGAAGGATTTTTAGTTAAAATGTAATAAAAACTATTGTGTAATCTATTTCCAGTTAATTGTCAAACACAGGTGCTTCACATTCCTGTCTTGATTCTACTATAATTGTAATACATATCATTTTAATTGATATCGCGCCAAGTTGAAACTTCCCGTAAGCACAATAAAAATCTGTAACTTGTGTCATAAATTAAAATCAAATCATCACTCAAAAAGTATATACTACGTGTACAATATTTTATTCGAGGAACCTACAGAAGACATACGGAAAAATCCCGCCTTAAAATTTTTTCTATTTCATTAACATGTGAAAAATTGCCCTGGATTACATCGTGATATCATCTGCTATTCTGCTATCAATGCAACTAATCATGATTTGTTTTTCCTAATGCTTCGTCCAACACCAACAAATCCACTTTAAATGTCGATGTACTTCAACGAACTCGCGCTATCGAACTTTATTTTTAGCAAATCAACCAACAAACACCTTCCACATCTAATTGGCTAATTTGTTAGGGGCCTCGATGGCAGGCAGTGTTTGAATTCGAAATCAAACAACCAGTAACAAATTGTTAACTTACAAAATGGATAAATGGATAGTACTATTAGATACCGTACCTATATACACTGAAAGGAATAAGTATCTATGTATGTATGTATTTTGAATTACGCTCGTTTCACACTTACCGCGTGAATGATGAGGAAATATATTTGTATGTATGTATGTGTGTCTATGCGAAACGCACTTACTTCTGTCTATACTCTCTTTATCTCGCATTAGTCAAAGTCTTGGGCAATTGGCAATTTTTATTTAATTTTATTTATTCGCTTTGCTCGAAACGAAAATTATACACTTGGGAATTTTATCTTGTTTGTAAGTATTTTTTTGTATTATTTAGCAGCGGCAGCAATGGCGCACCAAGCGCAAAGATTTTAGAGATATGGGCTGGACGCTATTGGTGGGACTAAATGTGTAAACATTGAAAGCGTTCAGTTTGCCATTAGACGGAGTCCCTCTTAAAGTGACATTTTACAGAAGCAGCAGCAGTGATGGCAGCAAAATCGGGTGACAAATACAAACAACCATTCATTCATCTATTCATTTATTTCATTGGCTGTAGCATGATGACAAGTGAGGGCGAAGAAAAACAGAGATGGGTAAATTTGGCAGCATTTTTGTGACATTTTACAGGATTGTAATAAATTGTACCAAATTATCTATTTGTTTACATAATACGTACATATAAATGTACATATACAAAGTATTTGTATAATTTGTATATTTGGTACATTTAGTTGTATGAATGTGTCAAAGGGGCTTAAAACTAAAGAAATTTAAGATAATGCCAACTCTATAATCAGACTAGAAAATATCCAATCCTCAAAAGATATACCACGTTGCCATTTATATTTCGGTTCCCGGCAATGCAAACTGGAACTTCCATATTTTTTTCTGGGTCCAGGGCCTCACACAATCTAAATTTCCCTCAGATTATCCCATTACAATACCACAGGCTAGCGAGATTAAGCGCTAGGCCCGGATAACCATTTAGTGTGCTCCAAGAAGCTCAAGATGTTTTCTACGCCTATCTGTAAATAGGTAGTATCCCATAGGAGACATCATCCTTCCGGTTAGTACTGGATACCTGCGGACAAGATATTTATTGGAGTCTTCCTATTTCTCATCGTTGCAGTTTCTACATAAGTCATTTCCCTTGACCTATAGTTTCACTGCTGGTCTACCACTCATACAGTATCCCGTCAAGCGTTAACACCTTTGGCGTGAGTGGAGACAGAAGCTTCATAGATCTCCTCCTATCCACAAGATGCGTTGAGTTTATAAATGCTGAATCTGGGAACTTGAGTACTGCCTGCCTGCCACAGGAGACATGGGTACAATCTGCAATGATTACGTAGTATTCGAGAACTACCTACCGGATCTTTAATTTTTAACCCATCTGTGTACAAATTGGCAATATCCCTCTGTAGCTGTAACTCCATTGTTGCAGCAGTGCCGTTCCTGTATGAGAGTATAGTATTTTCTGTCGAATAGTGGCTCTGCTTTCAATGGTCGAAAAATGTAGGATAGATAGAAGCACCTTCCATTACCGACCCCTACCCTGCTCCATTGTGAGAGTTGCCTTAACCTGATGGCAGATTTAGCAGCAATCTGCCTACCTATAAGTCCCACAAGCAACAACTATAACACAACATTCATTTCTACAAGCTGTATATCTTTGAGCCGTGAGAGTTGGTGGTGCAATGTAGAGTGCGCGTCTTTTGTGCATGACAACGTGGGTTCGATCCCTACTCTGAGCACCTTAAATTTCTTTCGACGGCGGCCACCTCGCTTAGTGAGAACGTCACTATCGAGTACTTAGCTTTGAAAAACTTCTTAGAATACCGTTCGGAACCGGTGTAAAACTATGGGTCATAATCAGTGATTATAAAACTAGAAAGCACACAGCTCACTGGTTGTGAGAAGCTCTCCCTAATCTCTTCCTGGAATGAAACGGAAAACCGTTTATATCTTAGATCTGGCATCATGACGTGAATTCAACACAATGTTGTTTGTGGATTCTAAAGGTTGGGACAAAAATTGCTTTACATTTTTGAAAAAGTTATTGATATTACAAAGAGTGACAGAAAATGGACCAACTGCAATGGCACCTGATCGTTACATATAAATTCATTTTTAAACTAATAACAAGTTTTAAGTGCACTCGGACCATATTAAGGGCAAACAAAACAGGTGGGTAAAAACATATGAAATCAACCGAAAATATTAACATTTCTGACTTCATCACCTCCAAATTTGATAAGATTTTGTACACATGATCTATGGATCGGCACAATAATATTTGCCAACTTTCAGACAGATAGCCTTCCAACTTTCAGAATTATGGCCATTCCAAGTTGGCATAAATCAATAAAAATGCACTCAGATGCCTTAACACAATTTTTAATATCTCGAAAAGTATTCATTGCACGTTAATAATCAAGGGCTCATTTTACAGACAAAAACATGCGCCATTCAAAAAAAATTTTTTTTTAAATTTTCGATCAAGGATAATGTAAATAAAAAAAGGACTAAAATTTCCAAAGGATATATCTCGAAAATCAATATTTTTAAAAATTTAAAAAAAATATATGTTAATTCTTATTATGTTTTGTACAAGTCTGCCAAATTTCAATGTGGAGTCTTTATCACAACATAAGTTATTAAGAAAAAAGCAGGCGAGGGTTTATGTATTTCATGAAATGTACCAAAATACAAAAAGGTGACAAATTACAAAAAGAAGGACAAATCAAATGTAACGGAACTTTTTCGACTTTTCTTTGCTTAAACTCTTTTTCTCCATTGCTAAACCTTTAATAAAAAGTACAACATAATGTATTATCATTATTAAACACTTTATTACAGCATATTTATTTATTTCTGAAGGATTTCAAGTAAAAAATCTGCATCTGCGGAGTAACGCTTGACTTTAATTTTTTTTTATCTACAGGTTCAATAGAATGCAGCTTTTGAGTTCCAGGAATAGTACGCAAATCTTTAAAACGAATTTGAAGGAACCGTGCTTCTTCTTCGTGGTCTTTTAGAGTTAAAAACTCGAAATTACAGTTCAAAAGATTTTGCAGGCCCCATTCATATAATTGTTTTGGAGTAGTTATTTGACCTTGTAATGGACGCTGTGAACTAGCTCGACGTGCCTCTCTCTTTACGGTACCTCCAAGCCCGTCACTTGGGCCTTTTCCATGGCTTGTTGCAAAAAAATGCCACTCAGCATTACATCCAAAATCTTCCATATGATAACATAAATTGATAAAGTTCTTTTTATTTTTAAACTGGGCAGCACTACCGTCTGAAAAATACGTGATTTTCTTCGGGGTTGTTTTAAACTTTTTTCTCAAAAATACATTCAGGTGGCGATGGAACAGGTGAACAGCTACAGAATCGTGTACAAGATAATCAGATATTATTATGAAGTTTGTATGTTGTGTTTTTCCATCTGATTTAAAATAAATAGCAATTGGGTATAAAGTGGCCTGAGAGTTGTTCCAGTGAAATCCCTGGACTGCATCCTGAATAGTAAAAGAAGCATTTTCTGAAAAATCGCAAACTCATTTCATTTTCTTCCAAATTTGATTTTCTTTCGCTCAGATATGCTGCCTGCTGTTTTGCAATAAGTGAATGAGGTAATAGAATTTCAAGCTTTTCACATAAGGAATCCACAAAAACGTCGGCTTGGCCAATCATGGTCTCCAAATTATCCCTATCTACACTTACCCATTGTTTATATGTTATTTCATCAATATCATTTTGCTCTAGTAATTGATTTAGTTTTGCTTTTAAATTTTCAATTCCTGGACACTTGTTACATTTACGTAGGTGACACTTTGAAGAAGATGGAATGCATGTCATTTGTTTCAAACAATCTTTGCAACATTCAAGCTGATAATTCGGAACACCAGCAGTTAATTTTTTTAAATTTATAGCATCAATCATCAGCTTCACATTTTGATGCTTTGTACAAACACACACGTTATGAGATCCACTCGCATTTGCTAGAATTATATTCCTCGGGCGAAGTTGGCAAAACTTGGAAATACCTATTTTTATTCCATCATGTCGTTCCTTGAATAAGGCAAGGCGTACATTTCTCTTAAGTTTCCAAGCAAAAGTCTTTTATTTTTCCTGACTTTTGTACCATTTTCAAAAACAGACACGAAATCTTTCTGTCCGGGCAAACACCTGCTGACGTCATCGGATTCATAAAAGAATTTTACTAAACTGCTTGTCACTGGTGAAATTGGACTTCCCAGTTTTGGGTTAGGCGTACTCATCACACCCTTTGTTTCAAATAATGCTTAACTTTTCGCGCGATATAGTTTGTAACCAGGAATTCTTCCTTAATTTTATGTATTGTCCAGCTTTTTGGTAAAATTGTTAGCAGTTGGATTTTCTCACTATTTTTTGTTAATGTTTTAAACTTTTCTTTTAATTGTTCTATTATTTCGGATTGTGGGCACATATGCGAAGTTGATTGTGCTGAACAGTGGAAAATTTTGTCTTGAATCGAATCACTTATTTTCCTGAATTTTGCATCTCTGTACCGTTTTTGATGTAACTTCTTCTTTTTTATCGGAGATTGTTCCAGATACGGTAAAGATTGGTTTAATTTTGAAATAGCAACTTCTTCCGTGCCTGACGCAATGTCATCTTCTTCCGTGCCTGATGCAATGTAATCGAAAGTATCTACATTTTCGTTTATGTCTGGACCTTCTTCCAAATTAGATTTATTAGATTTTTTCAGATGCGAAAATTTTATTCTACATGTCCCACAAATTTTATTTGAGATCGTAATGTTTTTATCCTTAGTATACTGTAGCATCCATTCTTGGACTTGTCTTAAACTTTTATTGCACCCAGTGTGACCGGATTTTTTAAAAGGATTACAGCAAAATGTTGAGTTGAATGGCATATTTTTTATTTAAATACCACAACCGAATGAATTGTGCACGACTTTTTTGTAATGACAATAATTATAATTTATTTAAATATTTAGTCTCTTTTTTTTTGCTTTTTCAAACGATCCAGTCACTTTAACACTTTGACGTTTAGCACTTATGAAATCTGGTATTCAACTGAAGTTATAAATATAGATTTCAGGTAAAAAAATAGACGCCTTGCTTTTCTTGAATTGGAAAATTTGCGTGAACTACGGGTCATAAAATGTTTTTTAAATAGGGTCTGAATTTGCTACTGCCAATAAGCCGACCACATGTCATAAAATATTTGTAAATTTTTTGTGTGAACAGGCAATAAATATTTCGCCTAGGTTGTAAAGTCGAAAAAGTTCCGTTACATTTGATTTGTCCTTCTTTTTGTAATTCGTCACCTTTTTGTATTTTGGTATATTTCATGAAATACATAAACCTTCGCCTGCTTTTTT